>VXBW01007745.1:308979-391585 GCA_013400375.1 Thinocorus orbignyianus | reverse complement strand
AAAAGAAAAAAAAAAGCAGCAGAGAAACTAGAAGGCTGTTCCCATTACTATAGTAGCAGGTTCTAAAGTAATGGAAAGAAACATCTTTGGCTGAACTTCTCTTTCCACATTCGCAAAACACACACTGGTAGTTCTACTATCTTTGAACTGCAGCTGCTGTGCTTTGCACTTGAGGCTTAGCAGAAAGAAATGAAATGCCTCTTTCTGTGAAAAACGCAGGTACAGCATCTTAACAGGATACGACAGGGTAAGAATGTTGCATTACAAGACCGGTGGCAAAATTTGGCTTTACAATTTCCATATGAGAAATTCTACTTTGTTTCTTCTGTATTCTGAGTTTGTATTCTGAAAAGAGGGGAAAATATAGTTTCCTTTCTGGTCATGATTTTGGGCCAGCTGTAAAATTTGTCATAGGTGAATAGTAGGCAAGATTATTCTCCAGTGCAATCATATTGTTCAGATAAGTATGTGGGCATTGTGACCACGGCAGTTTTATTCAAGATACTTAAATGGATCATTTTTTTATCTAAGTGCAAGAACACAGTGCAATACTGTAATTTCCTACTGTCATTGCTTCAAAAAACAGGGAAAACTTTTTATATGCCAGGTGCAATCAATGACCTTGTGAGAACTATTTACTAATATAAGAAGCCATCTGAGGATAGAATATTTATAATAATTGGGAACTTAATTAGGTATCTGGCAGTGCTTGAGCAACTAATTTTTCAATAAGAAAAAAAAAAAGCCAGATTGACTACGGTCACCTCTCCAGTGAAATGAGGAAAGTAGTAGCAATGTTTTCTTTAATGAGTATTCAAAATTAAAGTCTTTTCTAAGAATCATTTAACTTTAAAAAAATGTTTTGACAGAGAAAAGGATTTTCCTTTGGGTTAATTTACATCAAAACTTCAACTATGGACTAATCCTAAAGGAAATAAATAACTGTCTCAGAAAGTAGACTACATAAAAGAAAAAGCTAAAATTGTCAAGAACACTTTTGAGAAGCGAAGGCAATGGGAACACAGCCATGTGTACGTGACCAAATAGTGCATCCAGGAGACAAAAATCCTGTTGAACCTTTCGATCACAACAGGCTGGGTCATTGCTTTCTCCAGTGGAAAGATCAATATATCTAATATATCTCAGGGTACTGGGTGCAGGTACCCAGCGCTGCCAAGGACAGTTTCTGTTGAGGAGCAGCAAGAGCTGCCCTGTGCTGGCCACAGCCAGACTCCAGCAGACACACCACAGGGCACAGATCAGCCCCTCAGCCAAGCTGGTGACACCTCTCGGAAAAAAAGTATTTAAGAAAGGGCAAAACACCACACAGCAATGCAAGGAGTGAGGAAAATCAGTGAGAGAAACAGCCCTGAAGACACCAAGGTTATGGACTAACCGCAACCCCCATTCCTCAACCCCCTGCACTGCTCAGGCTGGGAAAGGGAGGTGGGTAGAGGAGTTGGGAACTTTTGTTTTAGTCAGGAATTTTTGTATTAGTTTCTCACTACCCAAATAAATTTTAATTGCAAATAAATCAAATTAATTTTCCTACAGTCAAGTCTGGTTTGGCTGTGATGGTAACTGGTAACCAATCTCCCTGTCTTTATGTCCACCCATGAGGCTTTTCATCTAATTTTCTCCCTCTGTGCCACACTCAGAGTGGAAGAAACGAAGAACTCCTCTTGCTGTCACCTCCCAGCTTCCATTCTATCACACCACAGGTATGTCTTACCCTGCTCACGCAGGTCAAGGTAACAGCAATCAGCATAAGCCATTCCTACAGCTGGACACCTCTGAGGAAAGAAAATTGCGCTTTATTATCAAGAAGCAGCTGCTTTTTAGTTCTGCACCGCGAGTACTACTGATGACATGAACTTTTTGAAACCACACAGAGATCAGTACAGCAGGAGGTTAAGATTTAGTGCTTGTTTTAACAAAGTTAGTGGGATACAGAAAAATTCTTGCAATGCAATAAAAGCAGCTTTTCCAACAAATAGGTATAATTTGAAAATCTCTAAAGCACCAAATGGGGAAGGTGAGGTCTTCCACCTGCAGATACGTAAGCTAAACTTAGTAAACAGGTGAAAGGGTACAGTTTAATTTGAGGCTAAGATGTGTGTACGTGGTACTACTACACAGTAATACATTAAAAATAAAACCGCTGCAAAAACCTTTCTAACCCACAATCCTTTTGAGTCCTTATGACAACATACCTTGCAGGAGCCCTAAGCTTTAAGATTAAAAAGCACATCCAAATTGATTGAAACATAAACAGAAAATCTTCAAGGTCAGCAAAGCAAGGTGGAAGGGAGATCTCCCTTAATTACTGGGAAATAAAATGTATTTTTTTAAAGAGAGGTTCTGTTTATATCTAAGTTATTTTATCCCAGTCCTTTCACCCTTTTTTAGCCGGAACCATTTTTTACTTCTGTTTTTCAGTCTCTTTAATCCAATTTCATCTTGGAACAATTTCTATTTATTGCTGATACATACAGTTTGCACCATAGTCTCCCCTTATTTGAACACACACACTCCACTTCAGTGGCCTGTGTACTAGTTCCCAAGTCTGCTTGTCACCTTCATGGTATGTGACCTCATATTTTTGAAGCAACTAGTCTTAAACCACGGAGAGCTATCAATCCATAGCATTCCTTCAGTATATTTCATCCCACTGTGAGATGCCCCCTTAGCCTCAATTTATCTATGCTGTCTAATATACTACAGCCTGTAGCTAGGTCTGTCTAATCTGTCTTCATAACTCATATCCTCACAGTCCTAAGCACTTACACAGTTCTTCACTGCAGCCTCTTCAATCTTGACAGCAGGTTTTGCAATATGGGAACGGAATTGCTCCCAGCATTTAGAAACTGGGTGAAGCTCAAATTAAATGATTATAGGTTTTATCATAAACTACAGACTCACTGGAAATAGTTTGAATGACTCCTCTTTTTACATATTCTTACAGAATTTAATAAAGATAAACCTAATAAAGTTCAGTTGATAGTATCTTTTGAACATTTTAATGGAAAGTAAGGAACTTAAAATTACTGTGGACAACTATTTCTTCAGTAAGCACCATCAGCTTTTCAAGTGGATTTGAGTCTATGTGCCACAAACTTGGGAACTTGCACCAAAAAAAGTCTTGCAAAAAATACACATATTCGATGTCAGTATGGAACTTTTAGAAAACGGGTTCATTTAGACTTCCAAGGATGGTAGCACCAGCCTTCCCACTCAGTTATACCATTGCAGTATGTCATACAATCATACACTCGTAAGGACAGACCTGGAAAAGTTCCTTTTTTTTTGTCTGTGGGAATTAAACAGGGCTGAAAGTTACACTGTGTATCTGAATAGGCAGCAAAGCACTGAACTGGCATTGATATGGCATTCACCATGGGGAAGGGATCCAATGAAGCAGAATCCCATGCCCAGGAACTGACTGCTCTAAAGGAATCCAATACCACTTTCTTTAAAGTCATTAAAAGAAACACCTGCCCTGCCAGATTGGTTTTGGAAGATTTCTGGAGACTGGGAAGTCTGAGCTCTGGGTAATTCTTGCATTCTTCAACTAGTAGTTCATTTGCATTGACAGAGAACCACATTTCAGTGCTATTCACACAGAAAACCAGACTCTCCCATCCTTACATTTGTCTCATCAAATAAGCACTTCTACTCGGGTGGAAAGGAATTTCAGCACCATCCCCTTCTACCACCTGTTTCCAGCATCACTTTCAGCCATTTTTGCACACACCATTATACACACACACAAAAAGTGCACAATCACCTTTCAAATATTTGTGTGCAAGAAAATAATGTGGAATGCCAAAGAAAATCAGCAGATCCCAAACTGCATTTTGTAATACAAAAATATTTTGAGGTTAAAAAATGTGTTGTCATCCCTCTTTGGCACTTTAGACTCTGCTACACTAAGCCAGAAAAAAAAAACAAGGAATTTCTGAAAAATGCAGCAATGGCAAAGCAAGTTTATAAAAGTATATCATTAAAATAAAATATTCTTAATATTTAATCATATTTCATCACTGCTGGGTTTATTTGTTTTTAGAAAGTCCCAGAAGAACTGGATCAGAACTGATTCCTTGCCTGGATTCCCAGAAAAGATGAAAACATAACCAGAGAGTTAATGGAGCAAAATCAGAAAAGGTAAGAAATGGAGTGAGGAAGATTTTGAACCACGGTTGCACACACAAAACTGATGTTACCTGAAGCACTACTGGACAGCCCGACATATCACAGAAATCTTACATCTGTTTCAGAGAGTGGACTTTTATTCCTACAGAACAAAATTCTGAACAGAATTCTTGTCTGTGCTTCGCAGATTTGTGAATGTTAGTTTCAGTGACAATTAAATTGCCTGTAATCCCTTCTGATTACACCAAAATGGCTAGGATTTGCAAAGAACATATTTGAATTCCTACATCCAAAAAGTAAATCAAGCTTATAATTTGGGCATCATAACTTTTGTGGATCTGTCATCAGACCATTCTGTTCGAAAGGGTTAGGGAAGCTATTTTTGGATACATCAATAAAAGACAGTTTCCCATGGAACTGTGATATTTATGTGGGGGAAGAAAATCGGTTCTGCCTGCATAGATAGGAATGTTCACTCTTTATCTGCAAATGTGACATTTTCTACTCTACATTTTGAAAGAAAGATTGTTCCCTTATGCTAATGTTATTCACCACTGTCAGATTTCTATAGCCATAATGTGCTGTATGAAAGTAATTAAGCAAGGGACTCTGCACTTCATTCATAGCTTTGCTGAACTACACCAGTACAGCATAACGATAATTTTCTAATAGTTCAGAGAGAGACCTAAGTAAACATCTACCATGATCACAGAAAAGGAAATAGATACTGACAAGATTACAGTGGCAAACTTACTATTACTATTTTTAACATAATTCTATTTTTCAATGCTGAATTGTCACCTGAGAAAATGGAGAACTTGCTTGCTTTCTGTGTAGGGTCTGTTTCTACAGTGCTTCAGTTTGACTTCAAAGGTGATTCAATAGAATTTCCAGACCCAAATAGCTGAACAATCCAAACAATCCCTTCGTTTTTTTCATTCAGTATTATTTATTAAAGCATTAATTTAATTCAGTTTCTTGGATGATATAAAATCAAGTAGCAATCAGAATACATTCAATTGCCTCTTTGCTGATATACAGTGTTAAATGAAACGAGAGAAACACTTTGGTTTCCAGTACTACCGCAGCACAACAGCTGTTTCTTCGGCTGGTTTTGCACAGTTTTTGAACACCTGGTTAGGCAGCTTTCTTCAAGCAAAAATCCAGATCTAGCCTTGCTGTGATGAGAGGAGAAGGAGCTTTTAGGATTCAAATAGAAATATAAATTCCCATGGAAGATAAAGAGATTTGTATTCCTAGTTCCCCATTAGAGTGTTTGAAGCTAAATTTATGCCTTCTCATCACCAGGACATCCTTTTAAATTCCTACCCTTTAACCAAAAGGTGATGTCAGTGGCAGTAAGTGAAAACAGCTAATATCCAGGCAGAGAGAATCAAACAAACAGGGCCAGAAATAAATTTGCAGAGTCTTCTCTGACAGCAAAATAACTGTACATGTCTCCTGAGGTTTCTAGTTTAAACTTCATGTCAACGTATCACACACAAAGTCCTGCAGCATCTGACTTCACTAGTCTCCCTGTCCTCCCTGTCCACTAGGGACCAAAACCCACATGCAATAACACAGTTGTCTTCACATTCAAAAGGCCTCACATGTTAGTCTATACTCATTGGAGTCCATACCCATGAGGGTGGAATAACTCCCTTCCTTCCTTTCAGGGCATGAACCAGGTTTCAGCTGCAGCGCTGAGCTGTGCACGGGGCTACAAAAGCTGGAGAGATGAGGACATGCACTCAGGCTGTTTCCTTCTCCACAATGCTCACTTAGAAGCCAGTGAGGACCAGAGTGGAAGTAAGGCATGAGAGATAGGTACTGTTGTAGATTTGAGTAGCTCCTCCTCAGCTCAGTGAGACTGAAGAGCAATGTATTTCCCTCGTGTTTGTGCTCCCCTACTTCCCCACCCAGAACAGAGAACACAGAGTAAGTTCAGTCTGATCCTTCCTGGCAATGAAGAATTTTGCTTTATCAGAGTGCATTTGCCCCTTGCTGGTTCAGCCACATAAATGACAAAAACCTTTACCAGAGAAGTTCCAGGTTCCCATTTATCTTCTGCAACATCCTTTTCAACACCATGCTCAAACTTGAGGCTTGAGATTTTCTACATAATCAATCCACTTGTTAGCAAGATCTCACTCACTTCACATGATTAAGATCTGAGCTTAGGTTTTGTCCCAAAACTAGCACAGCAGTGGGAGAAAATGCCTCATACCAATGCTCCACCTATATTCTATGGCCTGGACCATCTTCTTATCCTAAAACAACACAGATCTCAGTGCTCTTCATCACAAAAAGAAAGAAGCAAAGAAATAAATAAAACAATTCTACTAAAGCTACTTAACCTTTAATGCAATTTAAACATCACTTACTTTATAAGTTACTGCATGGTCTCTTTGATCTTTAATGTATAAATCTTAAAACCTTACATATTGTTACTTTAAATTCTTTGCTCCTTCGGGGGGAGGAGGGGAGTTGTTGTCTTTCTTTCTGCCATCCCTTTTTTCTTTTCCAACACATAACCCTTTAAATAGTTTTTAAATAGTCTTGCAATTTTTTTTCTGATTCTTACCGTGTATTTATCTTATCTAGGACAAAGACACATAAACATGCTTCTCATTGAAATCAGTGGGCAACAAGAACTTAAATCCCCTTATGACTGTGGTCCCCAAGGCTTAGAGGCTTCTGAACACAGTTATTATTTTAAGTGACAGTCTTGTTCCCAGACCTCATCATCTGAATAGATAAGACAGCAGGAGGATAAGGTAAGGTTTATTCCCATTAGCAGATGGGAATAGAGACATAGAGAGCTTAATTATCCAAGGTTGTAAAAAAAATTGTGTTGGGAGAACAAGTCAAGGTCATTTCTTCAGACCATACATCTAAGCAATATCCAGTCTTCATATAACACGTGTTTCCCCTTATTGTAGTAATTCCTACCCTGTAGCTCAGGTTTTGTTTATCTAAATAGGCACACTGAAGCAAGTCATACTGATTACATAAATCGAGTTACAACCTCTTCTAAGCTGGACTGGTGCATGCAAATATGGAGCAAGAAGAGGGTCACCAGTCCTTCGCTTGGATCTAGCCTCTTTCCTTAGAGCAGGCCTCACAAGGTCAGCAGGGCAAACAATGATTACACACGAGTATTTGACTCTTAATGCTCATGGTTGGAGCTGTTCATTACAGTCCACACGTCCAGTAGGTGTTTGTGATCTCCACCAAATCGCTTCAGAAGCCCTGTGTGAAGGAGTTACAAGTTAGCATTTTCTGCCTTATTGACTACTAAGGTCCTAAAAGATCCTCCTAGCATGACAGTTTCAAGTTGAAACAGCAGTTATTTCTGGAAGCTCTTGCAACTTCTTGGCTGCTCTTTACTGCCTCCATTTGCACAGAAGACTTTGCAAGTGCCACTATCCCACATTTGGACAGAGAGATTCAATGGGAAGGAGCTGAGCTCCAGAAAGTTCTTTATTAGGTATTTTTTTAATGAACTGTAATGACTACTATGTCTACTATAACTTAACGCTGCCATTTCTCTGGGAGCTGAGCTGTGAAAAGATGTGTACTTGGCAGCAGAACTACCAGATATTAGAAGTAACCTGGGATACAGTTATATATAGCAACTCTTATCAACATAAATGATTTTTGTTTTGAGAGAAGGATATTTTGTAGTAATTTACAGTATAGTTTTGCTACTGAATCTGAATTGGGAGCATTGCAGCTACGATATATTAGTATTCTTACACTAGCACATGTATGACAAATAATTCTGGGAGCATCAATTACTTCTAAACAATAAGCTAAGAACCTCGCTTCTCCAGCACACCAGAAAACTCCCAATGACAGAACAGTGCAACCAGCATATTTACATAAGGATTACTTCCTCCCAGAAGATGTAAAATGTGGTTTTGAGCAGACAAGAGTATTATTGTTCTGCAATATGCACAGAATCTTATTAACCTGGCTGAGAAGATAAAAGGAAAGGCAATACCACAGTTAATGAATTTTAATAGAAAGTCTATATATACTTACTCTTTTAAAAATGAAGGAAAAGGTACAGCTTTTTTTTCCCCATGATAAGCCAAAAGACAATTAGAGTAGTCATTCCAAAACCAGATACTTTTTTCCTGACTGTCACTTTTTGATAGACCTTTACTTCACTATTTTTGATTTCTCCCTAGACGCAGTGAATCAGCTTATGACTGATTCAAGTGAAACAACAAACATCAGAAACTTCACTACTACACAGTCATTTTGTCCTCTATACTGAAGCTACAACCTGAATTCCTAAGTCAGCAGCTTTCCTAGATCCCATTTAAAATGTCCTGTTAACACAGAGGTGTTTCTTCTTTCTCCCTTGTGTTTTCTCTGTTTTTCCTTAAACAGTATTTGTCTGATCTTGGTTGAACAAGACTACTCTACTGAACATAAAAGACGTCAAAGTCCACATGCATTGACATGACTCAATCTACTAAAATATACTTAAAGAGGGAGAATAATAGAATCACAGAATTGTCTAGGTTGGAAGCAACCTTTCAGATCACCTAGTCCAACCATCAACCTAACACTGACAAAACGCATCACTAAACTGTACCACTAAGCACTATGCCTGCCCATTTTTAAAATACCTCCAGGGATAGTGACTCAACCAATTCCCTGGGCAGCCCATTTCAATGCTTAATAACACTTTCAGTGTAAAAAAAAATCCTAATATTCAATATAAACTTTCCCTGAAGCAACTTAATGCTGTCTCCTCTTGTCCTATCTCCTGTTATTCAGGAGAAGAGACCAACCCCACCTCTCTACAACCTCCTTTCAGGTAGTTGGAGAGAATGATACGGTCTGCCCTCAGCCTCCTTTTCTCTAGGCTATTACTGGTTATAAATGAGAGAGAACATTGAAAAAATCTTCCTGTGAGGACCACAGTATCAGCAAGTTACTACTTGGGAAGAGGGGACAAGAAACACCATCTGTCAGATCATAATTGTAAGAAAAGAAGACCCTATCCTCAGTCCATCAATAAGCATTTGGCCCCAGAACATGCTGAATATGGCCTCACATTCAGCCTCAGCTCATATTTTGTCACTTTGAGCTGGTGTGAGTATTCACTTTAGTGGTTTTGTGTTTACTGTTAGTTCAACTTGTAGTGCTGATGTAAACCTCTCATCTTCTTTTGCCCCTTCAGATTGCACTCACCTCCTTTTCTTCTTCTCATGTCATATCCTTAAGAGCTTAAGATTCACAGGTTGTTTCTTTCACAGCAATGCTTTTCCTAGGAAATGTTTACACAACCTGACTGAACACGGGAACAAAAACTTTCCCCAGTGTCTCCTATTCATTACTGGGGTTAACAGTCTAATTTTACTTCCATTAAAAAACAGATATTGCCTATATGCAACCAATTTCAGAAGTCGAAAATTCTAATATATTTGGGTTCACTTACAGAAAAGTATGTACCTGTAACACAGCAGTTAATCAAATGAGAATTTACAGTAATTTAAGCAATGCTTTATAGCAGAAATTTCATTTGTTTGTTAAAATACTTCATCAGTTTTCAGAAATACAAACTTCTTACCAGCCTTTTGAATCTTCAGGTTGATGAGCTCCAACCTGAAGTAAGCAGTATTTGTTGATCAGAAAAAGAAAGCCCAATAACAGACAAGTCTGGTCCTGAAAACTATCCATGCCATACCAAGAGGTGTTACATCCTCTATATTAAGAACAAACATAACACCAAGTTTCTAGAGCAGTAAGAGAGTGGAAATGCCTCAATTGCAGTGAAATGTTAGACAGGCCAAGGTCACTGATACTCAAAACAGCACTCTCAAAAAGTGGTCAAGCACCCCTCAGGTATAGTTTGCATTGAATATAAGTATTAAATGAAGTTTCTTGGAAATTAAACAAAAAGTTTCAAAACTTGAAAAGTAAATCAAGAGGCTGGCTGTTTGATATTAGAGCTCTGGGAACTCAAGCAGGCACTCTTAGATCTGCAGTGGACTGGCCAAGCTATACATTTCAAGGCAGGCCAGGTTTTGAACCTGCTAGCAGAAAAGAGGGCTGGAGAAAGGGGCTGGTGATCTATTTCTGAGAGACCACAAAAAAGCAGTAATTACTGAAGCAGTAATACGTGACCATGTTACTCCTATACTGGTGTCACACAGCAACCATGCAATAATTAAGTGAAGAATAAATGCCAAACAGATTAAATCAGGACTTCCTGTTTTCTTATTATAAGGTGATCATTTCTTCTCATCACAAACAGAAAGAAAACACAAAGAGATAACGCCACATCAGACGTCTTCCCTCAAAATCTCTTAAGGAGACAAACAGAGAGAAAACTGTCATCTGAAACAGGTAAGACCTAAACTACAAAGAGACCCTCGGAGACAGTATATAATCACCCACCAACGACGCTGAGCATTTCTTCAGAGACGAAAAATGAACAGCCACCCACTCCTGCCTTAGGCCTGCAATTACCAGAAGCATCATGATAATATAAAGCAGTGAGAAAATGCTAACTGAGAAGAGAATAAACAAGGACAACTAATGCTCTACTGAGGCCTGAAATAAGAGTGCAGAGTGATTGGAGAGATCACTGTTGCAGCTTCTGTTGGGAAATGGCCTTCCACGGTCAGGCACTTTTCTCAGCAAGGTGTACCTAGCCTTCAAACAAAAAAGAAAAGAAGAAAAAAAAACCAAACAAAACAGTTTTTAGGAAATGAGTTTTCATCAGAGAGGCAGGATATGTAATATTAAAGTCAGTGAGCATAAAAACAAATGGAACTCAGCCCCTTCTTGAGCAGGGGTGGAAAGATGGTCCAGGAAACCCCCTGAGGAGCACCCTGGGGCCATCATTTCACCAGATTCCCTGAGAGAATGGAATATGCTGGGCAACTCACCCCAAATTCTCACACTGGGAGGCAGCAACTAAGTAATTCTCCTTACAATTACAACACACCGTAATGTCAGAAGGGGCACAGTATCAGCACTGGCTCTGCATCGTGAGGAATGTCAGTGCTGTTCTGTAGCTGTAGGCTGACAGCCCTGTCAAAGGATTTGCAAAGGCATTTTAGCATCTGCAGCATCCATTGATCTTAGCTGGACTTTTGGCTAAAGGAGTGAGAAAACAAGGCCAAAGGACAATTTGTGAGCAACAAAGATGTACCTCCAAATAAAGGAGACAAATGTCTTGCCCGGTCTGATGACTGCTACCTTGTAAAATTTCTTTTTACAGTGCGCTCTATCTTCACTGGTAACCAAGGCTCTGCGGGTTTTTCTGTTGTTTTTTCTTATTTGTTTGGTTTGGGGGGTGTGGATCAATAAGAAGTCATTTTTCTAGGTATCAGTCTATGTGAAGGGGTGGTACAAAAATGAAACCCTCAAAAAAAAAAAAAAAGCTACTTTAAGATACCTTCTTAAAGTAATGAAGTTGAGAAGCTGCTGCAGTTACCAGATGACAGATGTGTAGCTCTGAAGAAGTGCTAATTAATACAGTCAAATAGCAGTACCTTCTGTTGCTTATTATATCCAGTTGTGGACAACACTTCTAGGAATATCTCATTCCCTTTGTTGTCCTAGCTGAAGGGGGAAAATGAGCTCTGATTTAAGATCCTATTTCCCAACAGCTACTTCACAAGCTAGCTACTATACTTAATCAACAATGAGGCTATAAATACGCACACCTTGTTATTTCAATGTTTCACTTGATGAAACATAAGAGGCCACTAGTGGACAGCTAAAATAAGAATGAAGGATTACTGCAGTAGCTCCTGGATGACCTGATATAATGCAAACTTGATGATAGAGTCAAAACTGGGGGGAGCGCAATATTTCACTCTGCTATGTTTCAGTGACATAGACCACATCAGGGCCATTATCCATGATGGAAATGTAGATACGTTGCAATTTATTAGGTAAAGACAGGCTGTTTAATAAGGAAACAAAAGAAATGACAGATTGAAACAGCAGAGTCTATCGCTTCTGACTAGGCGGACCATCCCAGAAAAGAATGGCTGACAGATAGACATGAAAGGTGTGACACCCCCTTTCCTCAGCCAAGTCTGACATATTCCAATCCAGAGGGACCTTTTGCACCTGAAATACTAATGTGAGGTATCTGAAAACCGAAGATGAGAGCTGGCTGCGCATGAATGAAAATATTATGATAAATATGCCACCTGTAGGCAGGCTATACAGATAAAATGTAACTTTGGGAGTAGGTTACAAAAGTATCCAGAGGTGACAATACATTTCCTACAGAAAATGAAGACAGATTGAACCGAAGTTAATGTCCAGAACATCTCTTCAACATGCTATGGCATCAACACTCAGCACTGTTGCTATAGCAGAAGAGAGGGTGACAACAAAATAAAGAGAGAGAAAAAGACCAGTGAAAACGATCCGCCTCCTCCCACGCACGCTTTTATTACAGGATTTTGCTTCAGAATGTGGCTGCCCTTCCATATATATTCACATGAATTGAGGAGACAGGGTTTCAAGGGACAAAACAAATAATCAGGCTCTAAGAAAACAACTTGCACAGCCTGAATTTGTTTTAGCTAGAACAAGCTGGAATTTCTTCTGTGAAAAAAATTTCAACTACTTAAAAAGCCACACCTTTAACAGAGAAACACACCAGGTTCAATTAAGTGTTTTTCTCCCAAATACCACATTATTTTCTTGTGAACCTAAAGGTAGAGAGAAAATGATTTCACAGTAGCCAGTCACAAACGGACGTGACTCAGAATACGGACTGGAACACAGATCTCTCCAAACACTCCCGAGTGTGCTCACCACTGAGTTACAGACAGCTCTCTTCTGATCCATGCTGGGAAGAAAATGCATCCTCAACTATTTAAAAAATTCAGGCTATTTCAAAGAACAGGAGTGCTATCATCCAGCAAACCCTGCTCTCCAGTCTCCAGATACAGCAAAAAGATCAAAGTTATTCCAAAATTCACTGTTGCTGGTGTAGCATCACATCATATATTTGCAACACTTGCATGGACATTCTCCAAGAAATCAGAAGTAACCCCTTTGGAAATTAATTCTTTTCTCTTTGTACCACAAAACAGCACAACACATTTTAATCCCTTTTTGGTGTATGAAAATCCTTCCCTGTTGGGATTTAAAAGAGAAATTAATCCCAAACCAGCCATTCCAGTACGATTCACAGCCCTCCCATAAACTCCCCAGCACTGTCTCAGGAGTAATTGACAGTGCAGTTACATTGTTGGTGATATAAAAAGGGCTTTACTGCAGTATTTCTTCAATGTCTTATGACTTAAGTGCAGCAGGTATTTGCTGAAGCAAATAAAACTACCCAGTAAATCCTCTGTAACATTTTGGGGTGTGGAAAAGAGATAATATTTTCAAATGGCTGCTACTGTAGAGTTGTTTTCATGACCCACCTGGGAAAAAAAGGCCATAGCTAAATTGGATAAAACGACTTCATTTAGTTTCCCTGCAATAAAGATGAAACCATCACCGGGCTACAGCACACTGAATTTCATACTCAAGTGCATGGAAAGTATATTTTGAGGGGCATATATATTTTTTCTTTCATGTTGATCAACAAGTCAAGCGCTCCATCATAAGAATTCATGATCATAAATGTAAAGTGATTTAAACCCCAGAATTCCCAAGAAGTGACAGGAGATTTTGCTTTCTTACCATTACATTTTTAAAATGTAGGCAGCGTGGCAGAGCCTCAATGCTGAATTACAAACGTCACATTTAAAAATCCTCCCTGTGCAGCACAGAAGCTCGATGCAGACAAGCTGGGCAGGGGCTGCTATGCAGTGATCTGGTATCTGGGCCAATACCTAGTTCGTCTGCAGATTTTGCATCTATTAAGAATAATAAATATTTAAAAGCTCCATCACCAGCTCCAATAGGAAAGAACACGGAGATCTGATGTTCTGATTTGGCTTCTAATATAGCCAGTCTTGAATAACGGCATGGCTCTTGCTGCCAACTGCACCGGTATTACCAGTGATTGAATTAGCAGATAATGTTCTTTCTGAGGATCATTACCAGAAGATACATAACACTGCGTGGCTACTCCTATTGAGCTAAAGAGCTGGCTTTAATGGATGCAATAGCATTGTCTTCAATGGAATCAGGATATCCTTAATTTATTACTTTTTTTTTTTTTGCAATTTAGCTATGAAGAGTCCTGCAAATGTGTACTACTGAACCTGCCCTTAACAGATTCAATACAAAAAGGTTTCATCTTTTTCGTGCTTCTTCTGGTATTTAAGATAAAAGCAAGAAAGGGTACAACTTGGCCATACCTAATTTAATTTTTGCTTGCATCCTGCTGAGACCATCCCACACCCTTGCAGACAGGATGCAGTTAACTATTAGCATCTGCCAGAGTGAATCAGCAGGATCTGTACAACTTCTCACTGCAGATTTCCATGCACTGCAAATCAAGGAAGGCAAGAGAAAAACCCCTGGTTATATCCCTGATTTAAACAATCTAAGTGCCTGACAAGAAGGTGGGTCAGTTTTTCCAAAATCCAGAATAATTAGAATATGCCAGAAGTTGCAAAAGTACAGTGCTTCCTTCTAATACATCACAGGGATACTAGAAAAGCCCAGTAACAACAAATATTTCAAAACTGTTAGGTTATATAGTTGCTTTTTCCTCTCAAGTACATAATTACCATTATTAATAATTTAATTAAATGTGTTATACATAAAGGAATTGATTTTTAGTTACGAATAAGCATCTCTCCTATAAACTTTTTGGAGTGTTTGTTGGATTGGGGCTTTTTTTTTTCAGTTGGTTTGTGTGTGTGTGCTTTTCCAGTGGAATTTTTATAAGCACAGAATTAGAGATGACTCAGAATTTTTATGAAGAGAATTGGGATAAATATTTGCGATAAGACAGAAGGGACAAGTTTATTGCAGAGTCCCACAATTTTCTAAAAAATGCTAATGCTAGAGCTTGTGGAACTCTGAATGTTGTATTAGTAAGCAGAGACTGGGAATACTAATCACAGAAAACCTACAGCGAATCTGAGACACAAACAACAGGGTCGGGGCCAGAAAATTGCTGTCAGATAAGCTTCGTGCCAGAAATGTTTTTAAAATGGTCACAAAATGTTGCAAAACTGCCATGAAATAATGGAAAAGGGCACCACTTTGTTCCCTGAGAAATCTGTTCTCATTTGGGCATGAATGGCTGCATACTTGAACAGGAGACCCTCTTCTCCTAGGATGTAAATTACGCAAGAGCAGTATCACTTACGCAAAGCACATGGATCCAACCAGCAGCAACAGCTGCCAACAAGTCCTTCATGGAATTGCTTCCCATTCTGTTTATACAGGGAAAGGTGGCAACATGCTGAACCTACATATGCCCTTAATGAGTGAAAAGGAGAAGTCATCACACATACATGAGCTTTTCCCTAAGATTTCCCCACTTTTAAAAAAGTATCCCCACCGTGTTGTTGGAAAACTGTACCAGAATACAAAGAGGCAAGGCAACGACATGAAGGTTATAGTTCATCTGAGCAATTTGAAAATAGAAATGCCATGGCAATTACACTTACAATGAAAACCATGGCAATTAAATCACTTTGGTGAACACAAATTAATTGTTACAATTTTCTGCACAGAGTCACCACATTGAAAACAAATGAGGGAACTTCAGATTTGTAATCAACAGAGAAAAAGAAAGTGTATAAGTATCAGCTTTAAATGAGTTCTGTTGTTGGGCAGACAAGTACAAGCCACCTGAATAAATAACCTGCATGATTTCCAAAAAAGTATATGAAATTATCACAAATCAAGAAGACCTTGTGACTTTTTTTTACATCATTTCAAGGTAACGGGCAGGATAACAGAAACCGCAGGATTTATCCTTAGTGCCTTGGGGAAAAAAACAAAGTCAGCATGAGAACTGTTGGATGATTTCATAATTAAAGCTGAAGTCCTGACGTCTTTACTAAGAAAACCGCATACTTTTTTTAAAGGACCAATAACTTAATAGTCCAGCTGATGCCCTCACTGCTAGAAACCTGCACTTCAGTCTGCAATTCCCAAGCTTTAGCTCGCAATTCTCTATTGCCAGTGCATCTCCTAAATTCACCATACTTAATGTGAGATGCTTCTTGTTACATAGGTACTAGGTCGACTTTTAAATGTCCTCTGCAGTGAAGTGGATTTCTTTATTCTCTCTGCTTGCAAGACAGACAAGGATGAAGTGGCAGAAAAGAGCCTTGTAGTTTTCTTCTGAACTCTTCCCAGTTAGCCAACATACTTGTTAAAGTGTGCGGACAACACAATTGCAGAGTATTCTGATAGTACTTTTATTAATACCAGAACAGCAACAGCATTGCTATAAATCCATTCAGTATGTAATCCACTGAAATTTGCTCACTTGTCATTTCTGTTACCATCCTGAAATGGGAGCTCAGTTCAAGTTCGCAGTCACTGCACCTCCTGAGATCCTGAGCCATTGCCCCCAAGTCTGCCCAGCCATGCTGGGCAAGCAAGGGCTCCTTGATGGTGGGTGTCCCTGCTCTCTGGCTGTGATTCACATCTCACTGTTGGAACCTATTGGAACGGGTCCAGTGGAGGGCCACCAAGATGATTAGAGGGCTGGAGCACCTCTCCTATGAGGACAGGCTGAGGGAGCTGGGGCTGTTCAGCTTGGAGAAGACAAGTCTCCGGGGAGACCTGATAGCAGCCTTTCAGTATCTGAAGGGAGCTACAGGAGAGCTGGAGAGGGACTCTTTGTCAGGAAGTCTAGTGATAGGACAAGGGGTCATGGTTTTAAATTGGACGAGGGGAGATTTAGATTGGATCTTAGGAAGAAATCCTTTCCTGTGAGGGTGGTGAGGCACTGGAACAGGTTGCCCAGAGAAGTTACCAATGCCCCATCCCTGGAAATATTCAAGGCCAGGCTGGATGGGGCTTTGAGCAACCTGCTCTGGTGGGAGGTGTCCCTGCCCATGGCAGGGGGGTTGGAACTCGATCTTTAAGGTCCCTTCCAACTCTAACCATTCTATGATTCTATGATTTTGGGGAGCCGAGCTTCCACGATGAGCATGGTACTTCCAAAAAACTGTTCTGCCTCTGCTTAACTCTTCATTACCTTCTCATTCTCTGAAACTTCGTCAGCAATTATTTTCTTCAATGCCGGTAAAAAATTTTATAAATTTTGCAGAGAAGAATGTGGGCTTCCTTACCCTATCTTCTGCATCTCCCACCCTCACAAAGGGCATAGCCATTTCAAACGGAGCATCAACTTGCTTGCTAAACATCTTATTACATTTTAATTTATTTAATATATGCTATATTGATTTCACTTCACAGTAATTATTTTTCTAATCAGAATGTTGTTCTGCCAAAAGTCAGATGTTTTACTGGAGCCCGTGACAACAGTGTTGCCTTTATCAAACGGATTTGTAATTTAATTAAAAGTGATATCAAAAAAATAAGTGAACTGTTTATTAGAAAACCATGTTGAATAGCATTCATTAGAGTGAAGGGATTATGGCTTACACTGATTGTTATCAGACTTTTCATGATTTGTTGAGAACTGATAAAAAGCTAACCAATTTAAAGCCACCTAGCACAGCTTGTTAATTTATAAACACACAGGCAGAACATTAGCTTTTACTGTGTCCCAGATGACTTCTGTACTATTCCTAGTGCTGCTGAGCTGGAGTGGTCTGGAGACCTCCTCACCCAGTTCTTCCAGCTCTCCTGGATGCTCGGTGAAATTGCAGTGTTCAATTTGAACAGCAGCTGCTCACCACCAATGCTGCACACAGACACCACTGCATTTCCATGCACTTGCTCTTCCCTCTGGGTACTGGCATTTGAATTTGTGCATTTTCTGACCAGGCAAAGGCATGAGAGAATGATATAACATTTCTATTCTTATGAGGGAAACAAGACACAACATATTTCAAAATTTTCCAGTGGAATTAAACTTCCAAATTCCAGTCAGTAAACATTTTATTTCCCTTCTTGAAAGCAGATGAAGAGCAGGGAGTAGCTTCAAAAAGGAAAAAAGAAAAAAGAAAAAGAAAAAAACACGAAAATACTCCCCCGCCCCCAAACCAAAACCCACAGCAACCACAAGAGGAGAGAGCAAGTAGCATAGGAGGAGGAGATAGGAAGGTAAGAAACAGCAGCTCTGCAGCCCCCGGGGGGAATCCCCCTTATTGAATTGGCATGGCTATTGACCTCCAGTCAGGGCTTTAGCACAAGGCAAGGCAGCACATCCTCTGGGAAACAGAAGCCTTTGCTGTGCTGCCAGCCCAAAATCTTTCTGATCATCCTCTCTTAGTCCTCTACAGCAACTATACACAGCTCCATATCTCACCCTCACGGAAGAGTGTGACACTTGTCTAAAAACTTTCCAAGAATGACGACATGCACATACTCCTCTGAGCACAAAAACCACACCGAAGACTAAATGCAATAAATATGCCTCCTCTGATCTTGGGATTATGGATCCTGGCCAGGAACTGGAGTTCCCGTCAGCACTGATGAAAGATGCACATTTTACAGCCTGAGCAGGACAGAAGGTGAGGGATTGCCACATAAATCATGATATTCACCAGCAAAGGTCAAGGAACCCAAAAATCTAGTAAGAAAAAAGCAAACAAGTGGCCTGAGTATCTTTACTGAATCAATAGAAACTTAGGCTTACAGCACGTTGTATACCATACCATTTTAAGGACCTTGATCAATTACCATCTCTCCAGATTACAAGAGAATACTAACACCTGAGAATGGTAATGCAACTTTTAGAAGGCAACTCAAAGGTACTTTACACAAAGTATTTAGAGATAATGCTCCAAATCTAAAATCTAAAACTAAATCATGGTAGGCACCCAAATAAAGTACCTACCACCGCGATCTATATGCATATCTTTGCTAAAATTCATGCCAAAGTAATACATGCACAGACAGAGAGAGCTTTCCATGTGCAAAACCACACAGCCTATTTTGCCAGAAGGACATGGCTAGTCTAAGGTGTTCCAGAGCAGAAACCAGCAGCATCAAAGATATCACCTACTTTCATCTGAGTCCCATCTTGAAAATGACAGGACCATGCAGCTTCAATATCCAGAATATTCTCAGACCTTCATCCAGATTAGAGTATTATATTTGCCAAACCTCAAGGTAGCAAGAAAATATCTATCCATGTCTAAACCGTTTGAATCCAGGTCCAAAATGTTCTCTCAGTCAGTTGAGAGTAACTACTGATTACCCCATTTATTTCAAGGTCCAGGAACAGAAACGTGTTCCTCATGTCCCCAAGATTTTGAGTCACTTCCACAATCACATGGCAAATAAGTGTTCTTAGCTGAGGGGCCAGCCTCAGTTCCTACCAAGTAATAACTCAGACTGCTGAGGCAACACAACAGAAAGAGAACTTTCTTCATGTCCTGACAATCACTGTCTAGTGTTTCAAAACTTCACATTCTAACCAGATAACAGGACCTTTACCAGTGTAACACATGTGGCTTCACCTATGTACCACAGATCGTCAAAACAATGCAGTGAGGCTGAAGCAGTGAAGAAGGACACTGGAGAATAAATCTATTGAGAGGTGAAAATAAAAATGTCTCCTTGCATTACCAAGAGCCTAGTCCTGACATCTGATTGGTATTCCTCTCAGTGTTCCCTAAAAAAACCAACAGGCTTCATTTGCTTTCAAAAAGTTCACTTAAACAGGTTTTGTGTCCCAAAACAAGAATTATTTGCTCTGCTGGAAGTGGGAAAAGGGCTAATCAGCACACCACTCTTTACCCAGCTCCAGCCTCCAAAGGAATTTTGCATGGCAGCCTGCATGAGCACCCAGGGGAGTCCTGCACTCGTCACACCAGCCATGAAATCCTGAGCTAAACAAAGCAAGGTCAAGCTTTTTCTGTACGGACACCGAAATCACCTTTTCAAAAGAATCGGTCTTGTCACACTTTTTTCTGTGGTTCTCCCGTGCAATATTGCCATATTTTAACTGTTACAAGGAAAAAATAAACAGCCTGTCTGTAGGCTGAGCCAGAATTGATGTTGAATGTCAACCTGTCACACCGGAGATAGGTGTGTGTACACTAAACTAAGCCCTTCTCCTCCTGGTCAGCCAGCACTGAGGAGAGCAAAGTCCTCAGGAATTAAATCCTGGTTTACATCACATGCAGCTCCTGTGACCAAATCCAATGCAGGAGCGGCTCAAGAGCTCATGGGTGTGTTTTGGATCAATGCCACGCCAAAGCAACAGCAGCAGTGCAAGGAGGTAAGAGAGAAGGTAGAAATGTAAATCTGCAATGGAGACCAGCAGGGATAGGTGGGATTCCAGTGAGTTATTCCAACTCGTGGGTGATGGCATCTGCAAATGAAAGAGGTGATGAAAGGCCTACTGAAGCTCAGTGAAGAAGCTCTCATTATAAGAGAGGAATAATAGGAAACTAGTCTCATCTGTGCCCTTCGCATTCCCCAATATAACCCTTCCAGTTTTGATGCTAGACAAAGGTGTTTTTTTCTCTTTAATCTCAGCACCTAAACACTGGGCAAAACTCACCTGCAGTTGCGTACATACCAGTGTGTATATTATTAAACTAGATTGGAACCTGAAATTATCAACACTGCTGCTGCTTTTGAGTAGTGTGGATGTTTTGTTCACTAAATGTCCCCTTCGCATCTTCCAATTTAGCTATGAATATTTAAAGTACATTTCTTTCTCTTCTGCCCATACTACTTTTAAAAATCAATCAAACAAACAAGCAATCAAGTGCCATGAAAACAGCTTTGAAAAACTAAAGTAGTTTTGACTTTAATCTTCCAGTAAATACTCCTGTCGATATTGTATAGTTAACATTACATCATTTTAAAAGCTATTGTAGAAATTACTAAGCATAAAGAAAATAACTTCAGCTTCTCACTGTGTCTGATTGCAGAGGTTCTGTTCTCTCCTGTTCTCTCCTCATGTTTTCTCACGAGGACTTCTTCAAAACCAACCTGTAGTCAAATGTATATTTACTGACTGTTCAGACAAAGCCTTTAGTGGATTATCCACTGTGTTAAACTACAGTGGATATTGGCCCCAGAATATTCAGATGGGTTTTCTCTAATGTACAGGTACTATTGTGTTAAAATCTTTGTGAAGCAATTTCATGACAAGATATAAAAATAGGAGAAAAAGGGTATGATGTATTTATCTGTAAGGTAATTATCTGCAGGCACACAGTTGGTTTGTAGAAGACTACATTTTCCCTTTTAATTCCTAAATCAGATTGCAGGTCCAGTATTCTGCTCTCTTCTAGTAAACATCACAGATTATCAAGGGTACAGTGTAAACCCAAGAGCTCTGCAGAAATGCATCCAGTGAAACATTGCTGGGCTGGGGAAGGAACCAGAAGGGAAGCACAAGCAAGCAGAACCCAGCCTTCCTCCCAAAGCCATATGCAATCCAACACAGCATCTTTGCCATGATTTTCTTCCAGTTGTGTGTTCAATGGAGTTAAAAGGAGTTATAGCCCTGTGTGGTAAAAGCACGCAAGAGGAAATAATCTTGTATCGGGTTATACTCTATTTTCATATTTCCATATTTACTATGGCAATTCATTGTGTTTTGTAAGCTTACCACTGTATGATGAATTTTTATTGCATTTAAGCTTCATGATAAATATAGCATCTAGAAGACCTAATTATTACAGCCTGTATTCATTACCATAGGAAGCTACATTCCAAAATTGTTCAGGGTAGACAACTCTTCCATTCCCAGGTCCTTCCTCATTAAGCCACAATTAGTATGATAAATGGGGATGGTTATTTGGTTACAGGCAATAATGGCAATGCTTGCTCATCATTTAATGGGGAGAAATAATTAAAAATTACAAGAAATGTCTTAATAATTAATAATAATAATACCTCAATCACCTGCAAATAAAGCAGAACTCCATCCAGGTGTTCATTACCGGCTGCAGTTCAAAACCAACATGGCCTTAACCTCAAAATAGCTATCTGCATTAATGTAGTAGGCAGAAGGATGAAATTGTGCTTGTCCTTGACAGAAGTGCTGCAAGGTGCTTGGGACTGAAGATGTACAGCCAAGCTTAAGCCGGAGTTGGTAATCATTCTGGCTAAAGTAACTGCAGCCTGAGGAACTTGAGAGTGTATCCCCAGTGGCTCCCCAATTCTTAAGTACCATCCAGGCCAGCACCTCCTTGTCCACAGACTGACCTAAACAGCACTTGAAGCTCCAATTTTTTAATACATATTGAATTAAGGAAGACTGTTCTGAGACGCATGGTCAGTGCTAGGTTAAATGAAAAAAGATTCACTTTTCTGTCAACTTCATTACACATACAGCATTATATAATCTCATTTAATTGCACCCTTCACCTCTTTAACATCCTCAGCCTTCTGTCTCAAGCCATCTCTCCTCAGAAAACACCTCCCGCTGACTGAAACTGCCTTCCAATAATTAAGCTTGGTATCCTCTTTTCTCCCAGGGGTACACAAGACCATGTCAGTGTCACAGAAATCAAAGGCAACAGGGCTCAGCAGCACCTCAAGAGGGTCATCTAATTCTCCTCTTTGTCCCAAAGGCAGGATCAACTTCTTTTAAATTGTTCTTGACAGAAGTTCATTTAATCTGCTCTTAAATCCTCCAGCGGCTCCACAGCTTCCCTCAGCAATCCAGTCTGTGATCAGCCTCCTTTTACCATTAGAAAACTTCTTCAAATGCTCAGGCTACACTTCCCTTACTGCAATTTAGCCCATCACTTCTTGTACCAGTCTGTTGAAGGTAAAGCAGCATCGAGTTGAGGAATTTTACTTGACTTAGCTTACTGCCAACCAACACAAGCCTACAATCAGTGATTCAGGTAGTGAGAAAAAAAACCCACAGAAATCACTGTGCAAAAACCTACTGAAACACCTGTCCTTCCCCTTTGTGCTCTCAAGAACCCTTATTTTTGCCCTTTTTTAAAAATATTAGTGCACCAAAATTGCTCCAGTGAGGCAATACGTGCATAGGAGGCTGAAGTAGTGTGAATTACAGTTTCTTTCTAACAGTGAATTATTAATGGCTTCCTGCCATGCTGCTCCTTAGTTCCCCTTCCCCAGTGTGGGTCACCCATAAGTCACAGCCCCTCGGGGATGTCCTTGCCCCAGCATGGGTCATCCACCACCATGGTCCCTCAGGCACATTCAAACACGCAGGTTTGTTGACTTCTCCAAGCAAACCGGTGCCCACGCGTAGCCATGACATTCCTCCTGCAATAATACAGCCCTGAGCCCCTTGCAAGCAGACAATCACACACTCTGAATGTGAGAGGCACAGGTAACCTGGGGAGGAGGCACTGGCAATGCTGCAACACAAAGAGGTTGGCTTCTCTTCAGCCTGAGAGCCCTCACCTCTAGGGCTCCTTAGCCAGCTGCTCTGCAGCTGCTGGTCAACACGTAGAGACAGGTCCCTGCCTCCCCCCACAGTGGTTTTGGCCTCTTTAGCTTTCTTTCCCTCTGTTGCCAGCGCTGCTCCTTCAGAACAAGCGAAGTGTTGTATTGGTATCATGCAGCACAGGCGGGATGTGACTTTTGCACAGGGATCTCTGGAGATAGCTACTTACAGCTCATCTCCATGCCCGCTGGAGCCTTCAGCTGATCAGCTCCTCAGAACTGCTCTTCTTATCAGCTCTCTTACTTTTGAAGTCGTGCTTTCTTCTTTCATATTTCAGTTTCATTACTCGGCTGCTGAAAGGTACTTACACACGCACTTAAGTACTTTCCTCTGCTTAATCAAAGCCTGTGTACTTGTATGCAAACACACTAATTGCAGGCAAAATTGCTCTTATGTAAGCCACTACCCAGTGTTTTTCATGGAGTTGGAAATGCACAACACAGATCTTTAAGCCCATTAAACATTTTAGGAAAAGCTTTTAACTTTAGGTGAGGAAATGTGTCATAGGGAATTTGAGTACATTATCATCAGTATCATCAGAAGAGAAGAATTATTTATTCCTGACAGTTGTCTTTTACAGCATGTCATTAGAACGATCCCTTTATAGCACCCATTTCATATACATGACATCTTAAGTCATACCCATCCATCTTCCTCAGCAGATAAAAGACTATCATCCTTCTAATATCTCATTTTTTTCATTTGAAGGGCTGTGTCAAAAATCATTTCACAAGTATTAACAAGCCCAGACTACCAATTTCCTAGAATCTGCATGCACTTTCTAGGATCACCTTTTCTCCTGTCCTTTCTGCCCCAACCCCATGCCCTACCTCCTGATTTTGTGGAAAAATTAAATAAATGCAAGAATGCAAGACAATTCCTGAATCAAAGATGAAGGGAAATAGACCATTTTTGCCAACCCAGATCACTGACAAGCACATGATTTTGTCATCGAGAAGCTTGTCTGACCAGATGGAATATACACCTCATCTGTTTGCTTTTCAAATCCCACACACAGAAATAATCTCTGAGTTAGAGTAGACTATCAGCCCATATAAGGACAGTTCTCTCTCCAAGACGCTTGGAATAGGCAACAACAAACCAGTTGTGAGTTGGTGACAAGCCTAGTAGAGGCTCTTTTCTCTGGTGCTATATTAAATTCTCATCCTAGTTGATATCTGACCTCGAGTTCTCCTCAGTCCCATCTTAGATCACTATGGTTCATTTTCTGCTCATATCATATTTACTTCTCACTAGAGAGATACATATTCACAGCTCACATCTTGCTTTCCTCACTTAAAGCAGCCAGGGAAATCCAGGGTACTTCCATCTAGATTTACATCATTATAACCTGAAACTGTCTTCCTGCAAGTGACCAACTTGTTCCAAATTCAACTCCTTTTATATTTTTGTGAGACTACTCAGTAAACAGATGAGCTTTCCCTCCTTTGAAAGAAATTATTTCTTTATACATGGGTTCTTGGCATGACTCTCACTGGTTCATCATCTTCCCATGTATAATACACCTGCCTTCTTCAAGGACCATAACAGTGAGACTTACCATTCTATAAACTGCATTTAGGTAGCTAGGGTCCAATCTAACATCAACTGAAAATAATGGTGTGGTATTAAATCAGACTTGTGGGACGTGTTCCCCTCATACAAAAAATATTTCATATAGTAATTGTGTTCAGCCTATGAAAAACCCCATGTACTAACTCAGAAAGTGCTTCCTTCCATATTGTAAGGCTCAGTATCCCAGCCTAATGTTAATTGTTTGCATCGCTGGCACTGGATGCCAGCATGCTGTCACTGAAGGAACGCATTATTATGATAGTGGTTTTTAGTACAAAGATTACTTATCAACAGAAGACACAAAAAGTAAGACAACCCATTCAAGATCATGTAATATAATTAGCACAGCATAATAGATAACACTTTTAATGCAGAAATCATGTCCTTGATGGTGGAGGAAAACATTAACATTTTTTGATTCTGCTGCAATATTAAAGAACTGAAGTTTATTCCTCACACAGCTGAAGGGATGTCTTCATAGCTGAGCAGGTATCACCCAGCTAAGAGACAAAAAAAGACCTCTATGCTTCAGTAGAAGTCAGCCATCAGATTGGTATCTCGTTAGATGACGGATAATGAAATGCAGATTTATTTCTCACTGTCTCTTGCTCCAGTAGATAAATGGCAGCACAGCCATTCCTTTCACTCAGAAGCACAATCCTTTCACTCAGAACATATAAACAACAAAGCAGATACACGCAGAATTCACCTCAGTGTGCCTAATGCATGACATTGAATCTAAACTTTCAGTCATTCCAAAAGCAATGGAAATCCTCTCCCTGAATACACAGGGAAATCCTCTCCCTGTATTTTGTGTGTACAGAAGTCAGATTTTCTAGTAGGCAACCATATATATTTCCGAAGTCCAGGATTCAGTGGTGAGTTGGATTTTAAGTATTTAAAACTAGGTAGAACTCCTTGGAGTAATGTTGCTTGCAGGAGATTTTCTACCTGTTTTTAATGGCTACAGATAATAGTGCCGCAAGGTTGGAAATGTCCATTTTTCATGCTGGATACATTTAAGGGAGTGAGGCCAACAAATAAACAGAACCAGGAGGTACAGGATTCTCGGTATCTGAAATTTATCCAACACATATATTAATTATGCGTTTTAATCAAAAACCATAAGATTGAGAGCTCATCCAAAGCAGAGACAACTTCTCATTACTCACATGAATAGTTGGAGGAAGTAAACCCATCTGTTTGAGCAAATCTGTGTCAGTAACGCATGGAGTAGAATTTGCTGCTAAAGTTGCTGAAAAGGTGAAAACACAGTCCTTTGACTAATTAAAGACCCTGGAACATTACACATTTTTTCTAGAAGACCCTTCCTGCTATCCTCCCCTATTATAGCCAAATTCCACTTTGAGAACACATTTTTCCAGTCTGCATGCTCTCTAGTTTCAATGAGATGTTTTGAGTGGGTTCAGCTAGAGATTAAAACATAAGAATGTAGGTGTTGCAGGAATCCATGCTCCTGCTGTACTCAGAGGTCTACAGAGAGACTCAGCTCACTGTCCCATAGACTTCTACTCTAGGGAGGACTGAGTCACTCTTGAGGTGCTACCAACTGACCCTGTAGACATCTTTCTCACATATACATGTAGGCTTCTTAATCTGGAACTACATCTCACTATTCATGGCTGAGCAAATTCTCAATTCCTTTCTAAGATCTGGCAAATGGTGTTGCTGACATTGAACTTCCACACTACAAACACACACACATTTCCAAATTTCAGTCTGAAATGCAAAAAAAAACAACAAAACCTTTGGGTTTTTTAAGCCAGAACCACACAATCACAGAATGGTTGAGGTAGAAATGGATGTCTGAAAGTTATCTTGTCCAACCCTCTCTGCTCAAGGAGAGCCACTCAGAACCAGCTGTCAAGGAACTTGTCCAGACAGCTTTTGATTATGTCCAAGGATGGAGACTCAATAACCTCCCAGGCAACCTGTGCCAGGCTTTGGTCAGCCTCACAGTGAAAAAGCTTTTTTTCTGTAGTTTCACATGCATACTAAAGTAGGCTACTTTTGATGGGAACTTTTAATGGCAACAAATTCCTTCACCAAGTATGTATCAGTGAGCACAACACTGCCATTTGTGGCTTAAGATTAAGAACTGCAGACCGGTACTGCACTGCCCCTCTTGCCCTTTCTGACTTCAAGAATAAGGCTGACTGCACTCATAAATACCCTCACATCTGTGAAGAGATGATCTTCATAGATCTTTATAAATCTGTGAAGGGAATTGAGCAGTCCACAGGAAAGACTAATATCCGTAAGCATAAAGGTAGTACTGTTTCATATAACCAGCTTTATGTGTATCTTAGCATTATTTCTTTTAAACCGAGAAGCCAATAGATTGTCTGAACCTGCAAAGTCATTTAACAAAAGTAGAAAAAAAAGCCACAACCTTCTGATCTCATGTATTTACATAGAAAAAAATTGAAAACAAGGCTTTGCTTCTTCCTCCATCTGTATGCCTGTGGTAGATAAGCATAGATATATTCACTTCAGTAAGACTCACCAGATAATAACAGTTAAAAATCTAGCCTGTGAGCTTAAGCTACGTAGCTTTTAAATCTTATATATATATAGGTCTTAATTCTATTACATGGTAAGAAGATAGGAGACCAGTAATTTAAAAACAAAAACAAAAACAAACAAACAAACAATACCAACAGGGAATCATTCAGAGGGTTGATAAAATAACTTTAGTGGCCTTATAATGTCTGCTAATGTGATTTAGATATTCAAAAAGCAGTATCTGTTCCTGGTGCCTAACAGGAACTGCAACAACTATTCTAAGCAGCCCCAGTTATTTACATTTTGATTGTAAACAGCCTTTGATTATTTCCAACCTACTTTAATTAGCTGGCAGAGAGAGGGACAGCACAAGTGACACTGTTTCCATATGATGTACCATTTCACAAAACCCTGACAGTAGTCAGTGAAAATCAAGCCAGAAAAGGATACGCTGCAATAAATGTTGTATGCTATCACAAAGCACATCTTGTAATTTTACACAGCAAAGAAGCCGCACATGTTGCAATACAGAAGGATACAGCTGAAAGCAAGAGGCGTATTTCTCAGCCAAAACAACACTAGGGTACCTAGTCATCACCACTGTTTTCATGCTCTTGTTATTACTAAGCAATTGACTATGGCCCTGTCAAATACACCAAGAAAACAAGATGTTGTGTTAGCACATTTCTGCTTTGATGGATCTTGACTTTTATCTCCCAGCAAGGATTTGATCCTTGCATGTCCTTTTTTATAGCTACTACCTAAGACACTGAGCCATGGCAGTATCTCACATGAACCTCAATGTACTTTCTAGGTTACAAAAAATAGTTTAAAAATGCAAGAGAGGATACAAGTGGCTTTTGCAGTAACTGGGGAGTGCGGCTGAGGGGGGCACAACATGACCCATGACATCCACGATAACTGAATTTTAAAACATTTCCATTTCACTGGTGTTTGACTCTCATTTTTCCTTTTACATTCATGGTATTTCAGTGCCACGCTTGAAATTTAGCTGGTGTTTGCCAGTGTATCTTCTTAATACACTGTTCCTGTGATTGTGTTCCATCTGGATGTGCTATGGTGCTTTCTGGTCCGGCAGGTCAAGCTGCTCCATGGAGAAAAAGGAGCTGGATGTCAAAAAGCAGCAAGAGTGGGCTGCTCCATGGAGAAAAGGGAGCAGGGAGCCAGTCATGGTGACAATGCCAAGGCAAAGGCAATGGTATCACCAGCAAGAGATCAGTCCCACTATGTTGAAGGAGTTGACAGCACAAACCATCCACCATGCAAGTCCTTAATAAGCCATCAAGGTCTGAGGCCAAGAAATTGATGGATGAACTATTTGGTGGATCATTTGGCTGAATGGCTGTACTCAAAGGGTTGTGGTCAACAGCTTAATGTCCAAGTGGAAGCCAGTGATGAGTGGTGTTCCTCCGGGGTCAGTACTGGGACCGGTGCTTTTTAATGTCTTTGTTGGAGACATGGACAGTGGGACTGAGTGCACCCTCAGCAAGTTTGCTGATGACACCAAGCTCTGTGGTGTGGTCAACACACTGGAAGGAAGGGATGCCATTCAGAGGGACCTGGACAGGCTTGAGAGGTGGTCTAATACAAATCGCATGAAGTTCAATCAAGCCAAGTGCAGGATCCTGCACCTGGGTCACAGCAATCCCAGGCACAAACAGGTTTGTTAGAGAATGGCTGCAGAGCAGTCCTGAGAAGGTCTTGGGAGTGCTCATGGATGAGAAGGTGGCAATGCATGCTAGCAGCCCAGAAAACCAACCACATCCTGGGCTATATCAAAAGAAGCATGGCCAGCAGATTGAGGGAAGTGATTCTGTCCCTCTACTCTGCTCTCATGAGACCCCACCTGGACTGCCGCATCCAGCTTTGGAGTTAGCGCAGGAAGGACATGGACCTGTTGGAACAGGTCCAGCAGAGGACCACGAAAATCATCAGAGACCTGGAGCACCTCTCCTGTGAAGACAGGCTGAGAGAGTTGCGGTAGTTCAGCCTGAAGAAGAGAAGGTTCTGGGGAGACCTTATAATGGCCTTCCAGTACCTGAAGGGGGCATGCAGGAGAGATGGGGAGGGACAACTTATCAGGGATTGTAGTGATAGGACAAGGGGTAATGGTTTTAATGGAAGAGGGGAGATTTAGATTAGATATTAGGAAGAAGTTCTTTCCTGTGAGGGTGGTGAGGCACTGGAACAGGTTGCCCAGAGAAGTTATCAATGCCCCATCCCTGGAAGTGCTCAAGGCCAGGCTGGATGGGGCTTTGAGCAACCTGCTCTAGTGAGAAGTGTCCCTGCCCATGGCGGGGGAGCTGGAACTCAATGATCTTTAAGGTCCCTTCCAACTCCAACCATTCTATCATTCTGAATCAGTCCACAGGTCAGGGCTGGATTCTGATGTGTGTCCAGGCACAAGCACAGATGCAACACTGCAGTGTGTCCCAGGCAGGGGCTAATCTCATACCCAGCCACCAGCGGGAAGCCTCTGCAGAACCTTCTTCCAACTTTTGCTCAAAGAGCTTGAGGATCAGCTAAGGCTTCTTAAGTATCTTTCTGACCAGAGACCTTGAATGCAGAGGGTCAGACTCCTGGGAGCAGTGTGGGATCATGTTCCAGGCTCTGACACTGCCATCCCAAAGGCAAGGGAGGCTTCCTCCACTGCCTGTGTTGTTCCATACATTGCAGCTTCTTCTGTGGAAAATGCTTTACAGACCAGGAGACTGACACAGCTTCCTTGTTTAAGTTTCTCATCTGTGACTTGGCCTTCATTTGCTCTTTAAAAAAGCTATTGAGTGAATTCTAATTTAGATTATTTGAAATAATGAGAAGATTTAAAAAGCAGTCCAAGTACAGTAAATCACTGTTGAAGGCCATAGCTGAACTAGCAATTTCATCTTCAAAACGGATTTATATTCCATCCTCTCAGGACTCCTATCAAAAAAAAAATGCCTCAACCCCACAAGAGCTGACATCAGGTCTACAGTATAACCTCTTAAGCATCACACTGATGGTACAAGTGTGCTTTCAATGACAGTTCAGCCAATGAAAAATTTTCCTGTTCCTACATTGCCATAAGGGAAAACCTAAAAGAAAGTTACACAAATACCTCAACACTTCTCATCACTTATAATAATATCTTTGTGAGTAAAGGGCATGTAGTTTCAAGACAAAATTTGAGCACCAAAGCTAGCTTAAGGTACAGGCAATAATGAACTTAAAATGACTACCCATAGGATTAAACACTATATCCAGGAACCACCAATTTAACCTCGGTAACTATAGAGCAACCTTAGTCAGCCAACTCAGTTACTTAAATAATTTGCACAACCAATCACTATTCCTTAATTACTAGCACAACTTTAATAGCAAGGGTGTAAAACTGTGGAGACATCATTAATCTTAAAAAAAAAAAAAAGTAATGCTGTAGAATATAGTACTATAAATTCATTCTGCTTGCAAATTGAGTTTGGAAAAACACTGACGGTTAAAGACAATTTTTTTCTGCTGCTTTGAAAGAATTTAAGATGCAAGCTGTGAAAATGGAGAGAGATTTAACAGACTCTTCATCTGATATAGGGAGGTCATCTTTCTGATTTTTTTTGTTGGCAGTCTTGCATACAAATTTAAGACGGACAAGAAGAGGCTCTGGATCAGTTTTTGGCTTTGATTAATGCAGGTGGTATGGCAGTGGTGTTTACAGCAATCATTTAAGAAAACAGTAGAAAAGCTTGTACAAAAACAAGTGAACTGTATTCAACTAGACAGCCACTGAGGAGAATGTGAGACAGGGGAAAATATTAGCTTAGAAAGGAGACAATACTGCAGTAGAGAGAGACATTTAGAAGTTGTCAAGGTAAGGAACGTTACTGAACTATGGTCTTAGGAATTAGTTCACTGAGAATAGAAAAATAAAAGGATAGAGCAGGAAGTTCCAGGACACCTTTTGGAAACTTAGCAGAGAATGGACAGGGAGAGGAAAAGAGAAAGGATTCCTCTGAAGGACAGGGTGAAGAAGCAATCAATCAATCAGAGTGAAGAACACAGTCACAGGTGAAAGCAGCACACGAGTCAAGAAGATCCTTTCTTTCCCCACAGCACTGAAGAAAACTAAAATCTGAGATCAAATGCTGATTTTTAACTTAGGTGCATAAGTGAGGCTTTGAGAATGTATTTAATAGAGCAGACTGAGACACAGAACTTGTTTTAGTGTAAAACCGAAGTTTGTGTGAATTGGTTCAGTCTAATTCTTTCATATGTTGCCTTTTTTTCTTTCTTTCCACAGATGTGTGATGTATGACAGCAAGGAAACTGTCCCCATTAGGTCTATTCACTCCACAACAATAATACGTACAGTTAATATCAATGAGCTACAAAACAATGAACTTGTAAAATCTATGGAGGCAAGAAGTCAATTTTTTTAATTTGCTGAGGAATAGACTACCGAAGCATTCATCCAATTTCCCGTAGATTACCTCCTTTTCTCAGCATGTCTGGAAGCAGTGGCTCTTCTCTGACACCTCAGGGGAAAGAAGCTGCCGAGCATGACTCTGCCTCCACCGCTGCAGCTACACCCACTCCTCTCTTCTGTGGCAGCATCAGGGAGCAGCAGTCTCCCTCTTCCTCCCCCTCCCTGTGAATGTGTGTGTATGCCCACCAGTCCTGAGACTGAGCCATCTCAAACATGTTGCTGCCAGTGGATTATCTAACCTCCACCACCCTGAAATCTGGAGGAGACACCACGACTTCCTTATTACGGCACGTCCACCTCTACTGATAGCCCAAGTTGTGGGGTCTTCTCTTATGACAATGCACTTAAGAAACTGCCACTGTTGTTTTGCACCCTGTATATGTGTGACTTCTATGAAGTGCCCTCCTTTCTGGACGTGGTTAGTTATCCGCTTCTGCTGTTATGCATCATTAATAATGTTACCATACAGGGCCTATGTTCATCTCCCCATAAGTGCCAGCCAGGACTGAATTCTTTGCCATGGTAAATTCCAGTCACTCCCTCTAGAATGATCTCCAAATTTTCCTGTGATCTCCCTCCGGCAGCTGGCTGCAGTCCAGGTCCTTCTGGAAGCTGATGTCTCATAAAGGACGCTTCCTTAAGTATAGGTTTGTGAGTAAGCTATGGCAAAAGGGGAAATAATTTTACTTTTTGGTTTCACTCTTAAGTACTCAACAACATGCTATATATATATATATATATATATATTTATATGTATATATATATATATTTTCATCTCTGTATCAGCTCCTGAAATGTTTTAGTGCTCTTTCACATTTAGCAGTAATATAAAATAGCACCTGCTCAGTTCAGTGCTCCAGCAGCATTTCCATTACTTCTAGTGTCTGATCCAGCTATTCTAAAGTTAGTTTGTGTATCTTAATGTTGTGCTGTTGCCTGCCTTTAGACCAGAGGCTTCTCAGCGCCTGCTGCACTTGAGCAGTCCCTGGCCAAAGATCCTCACCCACAACTCTTCTGAGACCCACTGGTAACTTCTGCAATAAATTGAAACAAGGCTTTTCTCCTGTGCCGTGCAGAGTGTGTCAGGCTTAGAAGTGTTTATTATACTGTCCTAGGAGAGAAATGTAACGTGTCTAGCTACTCCTGAGTTTTGCAGGGTCATTTCCCAAATCCAGGGTGTCATATGCACAACACGGCAACTCAGACAGATGCAGCAACCGGTGGCTCCAAATTCTGGCTTCACTTCATCTCATTACAAAAAGCAGCTCATGTCCTGCTGTGAAGGAGGTGCAGGATTATGCAGGAGGTCAGACTCCACTGTTCTGCTGATCCCTTCTGCCCATCTTTACCACCTAAAAATAAGTTTTCAAAGCTCTTCTTAAGTCTAATGGAGGTTTCATAAGAAATTCTTAAACTGAGATCCATTGCTGGATACATGTTAGTGGCTGAGCAGATCCATTTGCAAGTCAAGACTCTGATCCAGTAGAGATATATATGCTCATTCACTTTACTAGCAGGTTTTTAAATTGTAAATGTTGATGCTTGATTCTGCACTTCCTGCAATTTCTTTTAAGTGACTTTCACAAAGGACAGAGTCAACTAATATTCAGTATTCAGCTTTTGTACAGGAGGTGGTGGTCATAAAAGGTGCAAAGCAATATTTCAGCAAATTTCCTTGTCCTCCTGCACTTCAGTGGGGGTTACTGGCTTTTGCTCCTGAACACTTGATTTCCAGCAGCAGCACAGGTGATACTACCAGCTTCTTCTTCTACCTTCAGGCAAAGAATTCATTATATAACAGGAAAATAGCATAAGAAGATGCAAAATGGGGAAAGAAAACCAACACTTTGGGAAATATCTAATTCATGAGATGACAGAGGTTGGGTTAACTTTTTTTTCCTAACGAAGAGTCACATACTTTTATTTTCACATTATTTTCACAGCTGCTGCTGAACATGCTTGTGGCAATTGTAACTGCCTTGAATAACCATGATTTTTTAAGACCTGGCCTGTATTAAAATGCTTGGGCCTAGAAATATCTGGTATCTGAGCAATACAACGTTACATAAAATTCTTGGATTTTAATAACATTTTTGGATATGGATCAGTTAATAAACTTTGTTTCACCAACCACCTCACAGATAACTGGCTATGACTGCTTAATGAATGTTTCCCTGAAATGAAACCTGGAACATTGCAGACCATCAGACTGAGGGAGAAAATAATTCTCTGTAAGAAAAATCCTATGTTGCAGACTCAATTCTACATAGCTCAAGTTCACTTTATTTCCACTGGCAACATTTTTGCCTTTGAAAATCTTCTTATAGAGCGTTGTAGTAGCCTTTCATGTTCACAGTGATTACTGCAGGTTTTACTGATGGAAGTTGAAGGCCAACGGTTCCCATGCAGTCCAACTTCCATAAGCGTTACATCCCTCTGGCCCTATAGGTTCTGCAGGGAGCAGCAGGCATGCAGCCTCTCCCAGAGGGAGGCTTGAAATGCTTGAAAATTATCAGTTAGGACTGAAAGCCTGAACACTTTGAAGTGTTGTCATGCAAAGACAAGTGAGTCCAACTGAAAATGTTACACCTTCTCTCCCTGCCATGGTTGCAGAATGTGGAGCTGCAGCTTTGGGATGAAAGCCACACAGACTGAGGCAGCTGCCGCTCGCTGGCCTTGGCTGCAGCATGTTTACTGTCTCAGGTGCATGAAGCCACAAACCAGGTACGGGCTATGCATTAGCTGGAAGGTGTGCCACATGCCCTGGAGAAGATTGTGACACCTTAGGCTGCCATGCTCCCATCTTCCCTTCCAGGAGGGCTGCTGCTGGGAAGAGGGGAGACTGGAGGTCTGCAGCCTGCAGCTGTGCTCCACCAGCATCCAGCCATGAGGAGCCAGCCCTGGTGTGTGAGCTTACATTACAAACTTGACACTGAGAGATGTCAGCCAGCTGAGAGGAATCCAAGCTGGACCAGCCCAGGTTTGCTTTACAGTCCTATCATATAGCACTGAGCTTAAACCAAGAAATCATCTTCCTCTTTCCTTCCTTACCACTTTTACAGACCCTCCTACAGCTTCATAATATTATCTTAGAAAATAATACTTGTGATGATAGTGGAGTTGAATTAGCCATGAGTGCAACTCCAGGACTGAGTCGATGAACAGTGCATCACTGACTGCAGAGAGGCAGCCGCAGCTATGGCAATGTAATGCTGAGGATAGTAGTTCCTGTGATGAATCACAGAATGGTCAGAGTTGGAAGGGACCTTAAAGGTCATCGAGTTCCAACTCCCCTGCCATGGGCAGGGACACTTCCCACTAGAGCAGGTTGCTCAAAGCCCCATCCAGCCTGGCCTTGAACACTTCCAGGGATGGGGCATTGGTAACTTCTCTGGGCAACCTGTTCCAGTGTCTCACCACCCTCACAGGAAAGGATTTCTTCCTAAGATCCAATCTAAATCTCCCCTCTTCCAATTTAAAACCATGATCCCTCGTCCTATCACTAGACTTCCTGACAAAGAGTCCCTCTCTAGCTCTCCTGTAGCTCCCTTCAGATACTGGAAGACTGCTATCAGGTCTCCCTGGAGCCTTCTCTTCTCCAAGCGGAACAGCCCCAGCTCCCTCAGCCTGCCCTCATAGGAGAGGTGCTCCATCCCAAATAATATTCCCATGAATAATATGCTGCTTCCTTGCTGCTTCCACTGAAGCTTTATGTAAGAGCGCTACTGATCAACTCCAAGCAAATGACATAATGGTTGCCATGCTGCTAATTTATTGGAGTTTGTCAAGAAAATAGCAGTGGTGCCTGTGGAAGAGCTATTAGCAAATGTGCAAATGGAGTTTGCTATATTATTGCCAGGACATCCTAATGCATTGGTAATGGTACAGCGGCAGACAGCCCCACTTCTTTTCCAAAATGATCAATCAGAAGAGCTCAGCCAAGCCAATCGTGTACATTTCTCTTGAGTTCACCAACTGGCTTTTGAAAGAAAAACACACAGACAGGGAAGGGGAGAAAAAACACAAACATATACACAAAGTTGAAGCTTAGATACCCTAGTTAGGGATTAGCTTTATTTTTATGGCACAACTGCAAAGATACCCAAAATGACCTTTTCAGTAAGTAGATACCTTTCAATCTTGTCAGTTCAACATGAGTGTGCGTGCTGCAGCTGCTGGACTGAGCTACAAAATGTCAAAAACACCAACTGCAGATGAACCCTCCCTGGTATATACGCTTGGGTTGCAGCATCATTTTTGCAAAGAAACAAACCTAAAGAATACTGAGCTTACTGTCTTATCACAGAGTCACATACCAGCTGAGACAGGAAGGCAGCTCTGGAGATCATCTAGTCCAACCCCCTGCTCAGAGCAGGGTCAGTGAGAGCAGGTTGCCCAGGGTCATTTCCAGTCGCATTTTGAATATCTCCAGACGGAGACTCCACAACTTCTCTGGGCAACCTATGAGTAAAAAGAATGCAAAACTTGCCGTTCCTTGATGAAAACTTGATTAACTTCAGGAAGGCATCTTGTAGGAAAAACTGTTCTTAAATGGGAAAAAAACACATGAAAACCCAGTCTGGAGGAGAAGCTTGGTACTAGGAGAAAGTTCCTCCTCCTTAGTGGCCAACATTTCTAGAAGTTGGAAACTACTCAGCCATCCAGCTAGGAGTGTAAAAGCAGCATCAGAAAGATGGTTAGGGGAGGAGAATTTTTTAAAATATTCTGGGGCACTATGTTGAAGGTTTTCTTTTATTCCTATGCCTTATCTTTTGCCATTCTCAGATAAGAGTAGCAAACTTTTACATAAGCAAACTATTCAGATGGAAGTCACGTGGAAGTCATTCTACAGCCATTCTCACTGTGCAGAAACTATTGCTCTTAAATGATGACCTTTCTTTTTTTATTTTGCATGCTTAAGAGACAAGCAATTTATAGAACAATTTCACAAGTCTATTTAGTTTAGCTTTACAAGTCTTTTTAGTGTAGCTTTGGGACTGAAGCACTTCAAGCACTTCAAGCAAGTATCACACGGCTTTCTGAAGTCTGCTACAGAAATCATAATAAAATGCCTATTGTAGGAGAAGCATAACTAAACACACAAGGAAACCATGATTAACAGGGACTGGGACAATTCAATGCTGTCTGAAGACAAGTGTGTACTTCTCCCCGATTCACCGCTACCTGAAGTATTTCTTTAAGCAGCAGCAAAGTGTTGAAGTCAAAAAGAATTTTAATAGCTCAGCATATGAATTATATACTTACACTGAGACACAGCTAACTGAAACTGCTGGAAGGAAGATGGGACAGACAGGTTTGGTTAGGGATTGAATGCTATAACCAGCTCAGAGGTGCTTGCTGTCGACACGTCTGTGCACACACGTGGGAGAGAGGCAATGAAAGCCCATCAAAAAGTCTGCAGTGGAAATTTAATTAGTGTGATTCTAAGTATAAGACGAGAGGAACTTTTACAGCTGTAATGCAGGCTGGAAAGAGGTGTAGAACTTTAAGCAAAACTAGACTCCTACTCTGTTCAGAGAAATGGGATTTTGTAGGTGTTTGAAATAACAGATTTGTAGTGAAGAAAAAGCAGACTCTATATCAATTTCTTCTCCTAATGAAAAAGCTTGTAAGACCCTGAATAACGATTAAACCCTCAGGTCAAAGATATACCTATCTGGACATGACAGAAATTGAAATGTTATTCTTGCTGAACCAAGGTGGAAAGAAGATACTCATTGAGCTTAATCTAAAAGTTAATCGAAAGTATTTAAACAAAACCCAGCACAAGGGCTACAGGCTTTACTGGAGGAGTCTGGGAAACCTGAGGATGCCTCGAAAAGGGCTCAACAACCACAGCTGCATTCTGCTGGTGAAAAATATTTGAGGAAAGGTTGAAAACTCACCTCTAAATTGCTTTTGGTGGTTTTACAAGGTTTATTGTACATTTGTTATTTATAAGAAAGAGATCAGTGTAAATGCTCAAATTTTCTAGACAATCTCTGTTACTTTCTATTAAAAGCCGAGAAAGATCACTTCTAAATATCCATTTTAAGTATCAAATAGTTTTCAGTAGGTGCTCACAGAGTTCAACTATCGATTTGAACAACAAATTTTAGTTCTGTTGGCAAAATCCTTGTTATTTCTCACAAAAATGACCCACAAAGGATAAAGCTGCATTTTTCTTTGAAAGCCTCTCAATACCTCAGATTGTACGGGTGATGGATAGCTGTCTGTATTTCAGAGGAAGAGCTGCCATGCAGGAAGGTACCTTTCAGACAAGCCACAGAGTATCTGCTTGCAATAGTGCTTCACAATATACTTACAGCATATATGAAGTCTCTTCAGAATCACAGGGTTTTTTTATAAATAAGGTAAAACCAAAACTGAATTTCCAGATAATCAGGCAAAAATCCCATTTGATTGCAGGAGAGTCATAAATCAGGCAAAGGTCTGCCCAGCAGCATAAGCCACTTGCCAGCAGAGTTATCTGCAACATTCAAGTCTCTGGCAGCAATTTTAACTAATGAATCCACTGTAATTAACTCATTAGCAGTCGTTCCAATGACTTTACCACTCTAAGCATCTGAGGCTCCAGAAAGCTAGCTATTTTAGAGGCTGTAAATTTTGCTAAAATGCAGCAGACATTTGCAGACGGCTTTCCTCAGTCAACAGAAGCGTGTTCCTGTGTTTCCCAAGACTTCCAGTTCCTGGGAAAATGTAGCCTTTGTGGCAGCTCCTCCTGGCAGAATAGATCCTACAGTGCTATTCCATGGCTACTCAGACTACGTAGCAAGGCTGTCAATAAACACACAAGCTTTTATGCTAAACAGTCAGGCCTTTCTTTACTTTTGGGGCTAAAACCAAACCTCCTACAGTTACAGCTGCGTTGGGGACTACAGCAGCTGGCAGTACTGACTTCGTGCAGCAAAGAACAATAGATGTATAATACGCAAGGGTCATTACTGTGACAGAGTGGGTCCTGCTCTAATAAGTTATGAATATGTAACACAAAATGGAGTTTGACAGGTGTTTTCTGCTCTCCAAGCTGTACTTCTGTAGGATGTAGAAAATCATACACTTAATTGGGTCTTGCAAAAGCTACCTACACCCACTGCTGTGCCATACCAAGCCCCATGTCAACCGGTGATGCTCCTTGGCCTGGGGTGCATGACCCAAAGACTTTCCTGCAGTGTCACAGGCAGGAGCACCTTGTCCAAGTCCACACTGGCCACCTTCAGGCACTGAGTCAGGACTGGCCACCGTGTGACCAAATATGCAGCACACACTGTCACCCTCGCTTAGACCTCACCTCAGTTCTCTGTATATGCCATGTTCAGCCACAGAATGATGACCAGAAAACACTAATTTCCATGTACAAGTGAGACACTCAGGCGAGACCAGAGGGAGTCCTTCCAGCCTGGGCAGTCCTCAGAGTTCCCTGCCCCTCATCAGGTAGACACCCTTATAGTGAAAGCATACTGTGGGATAAGAGGGAACCATCTATGTTTTCCATCTGTTCAGGGAACATTCTTGCCGGTATGTCCCAAGGATAACACATGCAACTTCCAAGGCAGGGCTCCCTGAACATCCCCACTCCCACAGGGGGGTTCTGTTGCAAGTCTGTCTAGCATGCACATGTGTGTGATTTCACACATGTGACAACTCAGCTGTGGCCTCAGCATTCTTGCACCACAGCCCTCAGCATGGAGGATCTGGGAGTCACAGAGACACTGTGGCATGTTTTCCTGTGGGATTGATTCTAACCCATATAACAGATCTAGAAAAGGCTCGCCTTCCCTCAGTACACATACCCAGTACAATCCTTTGTACTCAGAGGCAAAGGATCTGGACAGACTTGTTGCTTTGAGAATAACAACGCATGTTTCAGCACTTACTAAGTTGTTCCTTGTCCCAGTTGTTCAATGCAGAACAATCTGGTTTTATTTTGAAATATTGAGAAAAACAGAATACTTTTTACGAATGATCTGTCATCATTACAGAATCACAGAATGTAATGATGTGATCATCTTCCAGTTTGACAGATAACACATGCAGCTGGGTCATGGTTTCAAGAGTTTTGTTACAGTTAAGTAGTTAATCATTTTCCAATGAAAGCTAGGATTCTTAGACACTCACAACACACCAGACAGCAGAACTGCAGGGAGTAGAAAAACACGAAACCAACTAATTCTGAAAGACTTCAGTGAAGACCATGAGAACTTGCAGTCCAGCCAGTGTCTGCGCAAGTCTGGGTACAACTGAAAACAAGCACCCTGGAGTGCTGCTCCATTTCTCTTAAATATGAATCCTGCTGGCTCTAAAAGAGAAGCGGAGGAGGAAAGGACAGTTCTGTTATGCAGACTGGAAGGAATGGGACAGTCCATTTAGGACACACCTGGGGTGCTGCTCTGCCTTTGGCTCTGCCTATGGCCACATTTTGGCTGCGGTAGTGATTACAACTCTTAGTGCAGCAAAACGTGGCTCCTCCAGCTGAGAGGATATAAGGTGTGTCACTCCAAATACCCTCCCAGTGTCCAGGACAGCAGGCAGCTCAGACACAGACCAAGGCACCAAATCTCTTGTGTTCTCCCAGCAGAGCAGCAGCTCTGTGTTGGCAGACATTAGCCATTAAGAAAGATAACCTTCTACCACTCCTGTGTCCCTGGCACTAGATGACTGTCCGTGTCATGGGAGACAGGACAGATGACCCCAGAACAAAGCAAAAAGCAGCAGCAGGTGACATGCAAGACAGGACCTCAGTGAAGGTCTGTCAGAGTATGCCAGACAGGTGAGGATACATCTCTGAATCAGCAGTCTCAAACTTCTGGTGTAGCTGATAGCTGAGGTACCTCTCCTCACCTCCTCAGCATATTTTCATATGCAAATCTGGCCTCACCTTGTATGTTTGATGAATAATCTTTGCTACTGCTACTGATGTCCTCTTCAGTGCAGACTATGAACTTGCCACAACCAGCTGGTACAAACCTAGTCTTTCTCAAACTGATGCATTCCAGTTTTAAGAGGAGAAGATTAAATTTGAAACTTAATTATTTAAAAAAAAATTAGTTTCCTCGCTTAAGAGTTAGGGATGTGATTTAACAAGTTGGGGACTGACATTTAAAAGTGTAGTGGTGAGTCAGATTGAAATCCAGGCTGTGCCAAAAGGGTGCAGTTGCGAAAAGAGCGAAATGCAAATTTAAACTCTCCAGAGCTTTAATTCCGGTTGCAATACTACTGACAAAACTCAGCCCAGAACTGACCCAGATTCATCTTACCTAGCTTTATAAACGTAGATGTGACACTCTCTTTAAAAGCTGTTGTCCTACACACTGTCTGTAGTTTACAGAGAAAAAATCAGGACCTGGGGGGGAAATTAGCCTGATCTGAACCCCAGATCTCCACTGCCTGCTAGCATTTCATGTCTCTGGTATTCCCTTCTCTTTTAAAAGAAGCCTCTGGACTACATCACCCTTTATGTGTGAGGTGCAGGAGTCAGACTGCTCATAAAAATCTGTTTTAGACACCAAAACTTACTAGAACTTCCCCTATCTACTCAACTCTCAGTTTGCTGTCTCACCAGCTCTATCTTCTATAATGACCACTGAGGATTTCTGTTGTTTGTGAGCATGCCCCACCAGCTGCCATTCTGCACATGTAACATAACCAATGCTGCTGTGTTAAAGCATGGCATTTACAAAGTTATCTGGAACATAACTCCATCTGGTTTTGAGCCCCCATGGGCACAGGATTCCAAATAAAGCCTCATGAGCATCATCCTTGGAGGTATTTAAAAGACAGGTAGATGTAGTGCTTAGCAATATGGCTTAGTGATGGTTTTTGTCAGTGTTAGGTTGGTGGTTGGAGTAGATGATGTGAAAGGTCCCTTCCAACCCAGACAATTCTATGATTCTATGAACCTTGTACTAACACATCCTAGTTCGTGGTGGCCTCCACGGACACCAGGGACATTCCTGTGCTGTCCATGAGGGCCCCATGTCCTCTTCCGAAAAGCTGCCCCGGCCTGCATCACCATATGGGGCTATCCCATCCCAGGTACTGGACTTCACCATTTTGGCCAGCCTGCTGGGTGCCTCTGAAAAGCAGCCCTGTCCTCTAGCCTATCAATCACCTGCCCAACCTGGTGTCATCCAGGGAGGGCTCTGGCTCTCTTTACTGTCCAATACATCCTTCCAGGCATTTCAAAAGGGAAAAAAAGTCCCACCTCTACTTCTTTTTGTCTTTTTATGAAGCCTGAGTGATCCCATACAAAGGGGATAGATACAAAGTGAAATAAGAAAGGATGTGTGACAGAGACAGATTGCTGTGAGACTGTACTGATGAAGCTCAGAAAAAGGAATTGAAGAGGAGGACTCTTTCAGTATTCTTGTGTTTTAAGCACACAGAGACAATGCAAGATTCCTATTTGTCTTAAGGTACATAATTTTTTTCTGATTTTATTTGCTGGAAGCAAAGCATAATGTTCAGTATCACAGTATAATGCTAGGGATCTGCAAGCTGTAGACTCACTGGATAGATCAATAATATATAAAAAAAAAAATCTGGTTTTAAATCAACCAAATATAAAATAACTTCTCTGAGGGCAAAGAACCAGAAGAGTGTACAAGGTTGATGGAACGTTAAACAAAAAGACTCAAGAGTGCTTTTAGTAAAGTTCTCCAAGCCTTCAAGCTGCAATAAGTCAGTATTTAAAAACACAAATGGTACTATGCTTAGCCTGGAAATTGAGAAAGAAGATACCACTAATATAACAAAATAAATAAATAATTTTATTCTACTACCAAAAAAACTGTGCTTATTTGATAATCTTTTCAATCAGTTAAAAATATCATTTCCTGGAATGAATTCAAGATGAAGAGGGATTAAGTTGACAACATTCAAAAGAAGTGGCATTTGTTTATATCATCTAAAATTAGGTTGCGATTAATAAACAGAAGAAAATTTCAAGATGATTTAATGCAAGCTATGGAAGATTTTATGGTGCCCTGTCATGCTGAAGAGCAATGCCAAAACAGCTCTCTCCAGTTCCATATTTCCCACCTTTCACTAATTTTCCCCCAAACTTGTCCAAGTTTATAAGTAGTTACAGTTTCAAAATGAGCAGGCTAGCAAAGCAGCTTATTTTTCAAAGGAGGTACTGTCTAGTTCCAGTATCCCAACAGGAAATTAAGGTTCTACAATCACCGTTTGCATCTAGAGCTAAGAAAGCATTAGCTGTTCTCATCCTACATACCAGCTTCCCAGCTGGGGAAAATGGAGACCCTCAGAAGGTCTGTTTGTTTCTGACTTTTCCCCAGGAAAGACAATAGCCCAATCATTAAAACACACCCATGCTGCACACAGAAAATGTAATTTCAGGCCCCTCACTGGTATTAAGCATAGAGAATTGAAAGCAAGTGCCACTGAACAGGGCCCTAAGTGGAACGATACACTGGTACTAAGAGCAATTTTTAAGTGGTCTATGAGCTGCTGCTATTGTAGCAGCATTACCCCATAGGACTTGCTGCATCCACCTGCCTGCATTTTATGGAGTTAGAAACATGAGAGGGTTGAGAATCTGGAGTCAGGTTCCAGATTTTAAGCGTAAAGCTGCACAGGAACAGATTGCTTTCCTTAGAGTAAAGGGAAAAAAATTACAGGAATGCTGGTCAGAAGGCACCTCTGGTGGTCACCCAGAGCAGGAGTGATGACAGCACTGGATCAGCTCTGCCACGGCTTTATCTAGCTCAGTTTTGAACACCCTGATGGGCAGAGAGTTCATCACTGCTCTGGGAAACCTATCCCAGTGCTGCACCACCCCACCCCCATTGACATGGCTTCTCCTCACATCTAATCTGAGCCCTCCAAGCCTCAATGTGGCCATTTATCCCTTGCCATATTATCTGTCTCCATCAAGAAGACTTTGGGCGTTGTCTTCTCTATAATTGTTCTTTAAATAGGTATACCTGACTATATAATTACACCTGCCCTTCAACTTCTTCACTGATTCCCTCAGCCTCTCACTGTAGTTGAGGTGCTTTCAGCCCCTGAGCATCTTGATGGCCCACTGCTGGACCCTTTTCTGTATCTAAACGGTTGCTACTGCTGCTGTGAGGGATATTGAAACAAATCAGGAAACCCTACATTAGGTCACTTCAAGGTTTTGCTCCTTTTCTTTCCCTTCCCTGAACTACTTCTTTTGCAAAACAAGTATATTACCACACAGAGTTTGGGAGATACAAATAAACTTATCTTATAAAAATTAACATGACTGGAAAGCTGTTCCATTGATCCATGACAAAATACAGGTTTATCCTCTTTACTTGAGGTGCCAAACAAAGACAAATAAAGAAATAACGAAAGATCTATGACCAGCCTAGTCCTTTTTTCTAGCTGATAACCACAAAAAAGCACCTGTAAAGAGTAGTTAATCTCCCTTATCTGAGCTGACTTGGTACAAGACGCATCACTATTCTGTCTATTCAATTCACAGCCTACAAACGGGGACTACCTAAGGGGACTGACTTAGGCTTAGACATCAAACTTAGGGTAGAACACTCCCATGTTACTAGCCTAGCAATGTTTTATAATAATGTGCAAACTAAACAGAAAATCTAAGTTCCTTTCCTAAATTCAAACAGGTTCTCTAAATCAAGCAGGAGCAAAATGCAGCTTTGTTTTGATATAACAACAAATAGTTACAAACCTAAATGCAAAAATGGCATTTAATGGTGCAATTTGCATCACTCTCCAAAGCTAATATGTGGCCATTACACTTTTTTTAGTACAGTGTAAAATGTACAGTACATGTTTAATTCAAGAGTTTAAGGCCCAGACTCTGAGAAGTTTAACTGCTTTCTTACCACAGTGGACATCTTAACTCTGTCCTCTTCATGTATTTCCCCTATGAAATTCCTATATATGATTATAAAAGGAACACATGACATCTCCTAATTTCATTCTCAATTACACGTGGTTATTTTGTATGATTTGGCAACATTATACTCATGAAGTGTAGAAATGTAAGCCTTTCTCTACTAGAAAACCACTCCAAAGCCCAAGCTCTAGTGATATTCATACCACAGCGACATCACAGCAGATTTCAGTCATCAGCATCGCTCTTTTTTTCAAAGCTGACAGCAATGAGTAAGAGCAATGTGATTGTGAGGGGTCATGCACATTTCATGAAAGTTTTGGCTGGGAGAGATAGATCAAAAGGCATTTTGGCAAGCAAAAAGAGTACCCCTAGGAACAGAAACTATAAGAAAAGGACCTTAGTTAAGAATTTATCTGCTGCCTTGCTCCTGAGTAGAAGCAGGCAGGAAGTGAACTGAAACCTTGGCTTGCCCTCAAGCAGCCAGGAGATACGACAGACTGCACCAGACCAAGACAACCAAGAACACACCAAGTGAGTGGGCCTGGAAGGGATGAGTAAGGGGAAGAGGAAGAAGAAGAGGGAGGGGAAGGGAAAGAGGAGTACATACCTTCACTCGTGTGTGGAAGCAGTCCTTCCTGAAGATACAGCTGTAAGTCATCTGAAAACCTTTATGCAAAAGGTCTGATTTCTAGATGAAATGTTTTTCAAAATCTCTCAGTCACGCAGATCAGAGTGCTGCTACAGTGTTGGATGACTGATATCGCCACTCTGTCAAAGAGAAATGGATAGGATCAGTGAAAAAATTTAAATCTTAACTATGACGGGTTTTTTTCTTCTATAAAATGCATCATTTCTTTAAGCTGCTTCTGCTTTCTTTGAAGCTGTGTCCTGGTTTGGGGTAAAATGAACCAATTTTCTGTTTTACAATTTCACTTTCTTAGCTGGGCCTCTTCTAACCAACTAAACTCTGAAATTAACAGCACACTGCTCAGAGAAACTGTTTCGTCTCACAGTGATAAGACCCAATTATATCAAGGAATGGTATGCAGACAGGCCCTTGTTTATCCTCATTGCTGGAACAACCAAGGTCAGGTAATTTTGTTATTCTGCCCGTTGGAGGGTCGGAAGCGGAAGCATCGAAGGGTCCCACCTGNAAGCTGCTTTTATTTAATTACAGAGAACAAAATCCAATTGTGCAAAAACCTAAAGATGTTTCCACTCTAAAATAAATTTCAGTTTCAGAAGCTAGTTCATATGATCAGTGCTTCCACGTGTCTCTAGGGGTTGTGCTGCAATACTTCTTCCAAGATGTATTCCACTTTTTAGCCTCTTGGTAAAGGTAGGGGAACACATTATAGGCATCTTTTGCAGTTCACCTCAGCTGTAAGCCCTGCTTGCTTTGACCAGGGAAGGGAGGAGAACATAGCCCAAACAAGAACATCTACAAAACAAAGCAGGTCATATGGAATTGCAATTCTGTGCTTTTTAACAGAAACATTGTAGTTTTGCCTGAGCCAAAAATATTCAAAGGAGAAACATATTTAGCTGATGGGATGAGAAATTCTGCTGTGGCCAAGATCTTACTCAATGTTGACAAAATCTGAGCAAGTAGGGGGAAAAAGAGACAAGTTCACACTAGCACTAGCATTGAAGATACAGAGGTAAGCTTTGGGAAGGGGGTTGAGGGGAGGGGAGGGGAAGGAGGGGGATGTACTTATCACTTATCAACAAAGTTTTGGCAAAGACTCACATCCTACAACTTTAGCTATCAACAGAGCATCCTCCAAAGAGTGGTGCAAAGCAAGAATTCAAATTTCTTCCACTATGAGTAGCAAAGACAGACTAGATTGCTAACACAGGGACCTGTATTCATTGCCTGGAGTTAGAGGCATTCACTTTCTTCTGTCAAAATTAAATGGGAGATTTATATTTGGCCCACCAAAGGTATTCTAATACATAACGGTGAAAAAATATCCAGCAGAGAACTAGCAGGAAAAGTAAAATACCTCAAACCCAAGCCCAGGACGTAGAACCTCCCTGTGACATACCTCACAGTCATGACCTTCAACTCCAGAACACTCTACTTCTACAGCTCTCTTATCTACATTTCTATATAATGAGTCCAAGCTCACAGAAAGCTAGTTCACTGAGCACATTTTCAGATCAAAAACCTTATTAAAGGAACCGAATGTGAGGAAGATAGGACCGGATGATTGACAGTGATTATATTGGAAATGAGAAAGGCTGGATAGCCCGTTCTGAAATGCAGATGTCGCAGGACTGTGAGACATTGGGATCTGATACTACGTTTTGCCCATTAAACAGCTTTTTTAGGCCGGAAGGGATATCTTCAGAGTCTCACTTCATAGACCATAACATTTCGCTGTTTAATTCCTTCATTAAAGCAATAAGAGTTCATTGTGCTGTATCATATCTAGATTTAAAAGGATTCTCAAGGAAAAGGAGAATCTATAAAACTCCTAGATAAAGTTATTCCAGCAGTTATTTAGCCTTGCTGTAAAAAAATATGCTCCTTTTTGTAGCCTGAATTAATCTGGTTTTACTGAAGAGATTGAGTAACATCATGCTTTCATTCACTAGATTAAATTGTCATCCTGTATCAGAAATGTCACTGTGTAGCAACTCTTAAACCACGATAAAGTAATGTGCTAACCTTCTCTTTGGCAAAATAAAAGATTGAGCTTTTTTACTTCAACTGACAGGCAGCATGTCCAGTCCTCTGATTCCTGGAAGGATTTCAGAAGCATTCAAAACATCAGCACCGCAATAGGACTCAGACTGCAGCAGCAGCTTCACCAGTACAGAAGTCCTATCATCCCCTAACTCCTACTGGATATTTCTTCACTATACATGTATAAGTATCCCCTCGTTTCCTTAGTCCCACACAGCACACAGGGTGGTTTCCAGAGTCTCCTGACTGCCTGATGGCTATGGGCCACAATGCCCAGTTAAGGATGGTAGCCACGGAAAAGAAGGACCTGAAACAACTGAGCTGTCTGATATCTCAGGTGGACACTGTCTCATGGAAAACTACACTGTAGAGTCAGAAATACCTGAGCTGGCTCTCAGAAACTCTGAGCACTGAGCTCTATGCAGCTAAATTTATCTTGTTTCTTGACAATTTGGAGCATAGACATACTGAGGAACATTCATCTGGCCAAGTGCAGACATATACATCTGAGCCAGACACCCTTGGCTCCTATATGGACATCTATCTGAGAGCAGGTGTTAGAAATACATTACATGAGTCACACCTTAAAAGAGCCTAGTTTTCTCTGCAGATCACACAGGGAACCTAGAATAGCTTAGAGGTAGGCACCTCCAGGCTGTAGTAAAGTTTGCCAAAATGAATCCCACTCACTCTGAGGAAAAATGAGACACTCAAAAAACACAGCAAAAATTTTCAGAAGTCCTGTTTTTGCTTTTTCCCTCTTCCTCTTTACATTAGGCTTGGTATGGAAACACTGAAAATTTGAGGGAAAGTTGGAAAGAAGTTTTGGCAAACTTTTTCACTCAAGAAACCTTTTTGAGTACTGTATGAGACTCTTGGTACTGTTTCACTTCAAACCTTCATGTATTTATAACTCCAGATCAATTTGTTTTATTTAAAAAAAAATCTCTAGTGCAAAGTTACAATTTTGCAAATAACTTTTCTTCTTGTTTAAAACTAGCAGACTTTTCTCTTTTCAATATTTAGTAGTTTTTACCCTTCTTTCAGTATAGATGAATGAATTGGAAGGGACTTGAAGGTACAATGTTGCTGTTGTGCTCATTTTCATTCTTCAGATCCATTTGTTTTTCATGTGCAGTGTTTTCTCTTAATGGCCTATATAGTATCTACACCTGGGAGAAATAATATGTTATCCTGTACCAACACTATTTCTCTTTTCCCCTCTTTGAAGAAGACAACTGAGAATGTTTCTGCTTTAAAAGCTGACTTAAAATACAACAAATTCTTAATACTGCTCTAAAGGAAGTTAAACTAACATTTACCTTTGAACTGGTACAGAACATTTTTGGTAAAATTTTCATTTACTTTGCAGTTTAATATGATGTTTTGGAGGGTTTGGGGTCTTTCTCAGCAGCTTTTTCTAGTTTCAGGAATGGAAAATGTTAGCATGCAAAAACACAAAGTGCAGTATTTCTGAGGACACTAAATGAAATGCGTCTTTTGCATCTTGCCAGAAAATTAATTATGCCAGAGAGAAAGGAAGCTTGTGTTATACAAGCTCTCAAAGATTTTTCCATGAAAAAAAATCATCCCCACAATCAATAAAGATGTGATATGAAATTGCATTGGTACAAAGGTTTTCTCCTCAGATTTCTGACGAATGTGAATTTGAATTCCACACTGTAAGATAATGCTGAATGTCTAAAATATAAATTAGGGTGAGGTAGATTTCAAAAAGAAGTGCCTATGAAGTATTTAAGAAACAAGACTTCACAAATAATGTCACATTATAACATCCAACTTGTGCAGTAATGATGCAATATTAATAACAGTGTGATGTAGGATCATTTACAGAGAAAAGAGCAAGAACTGCATTTTTAGACAAAAAACAAACAGATCTTTGAGTGAGAAATGTATCCTCATGTACTTACATGAGTTTAAAAATACATTAAATCTTATCTAAATAAATTATTGGGGGACTATGAAGCATCACTTATATCTTTTACTTGCCCAGTTGTGAAACTTTTTCAGTTAAGCCTGAGTTTCCTCTGTCATCCTGTGATTCTGTGATTAGTTTATAAGCATAGAGCAGTATTTAACTTTGTGACCCTATAACTGCACTTGCTGGCTGACACGGTTATTTCTGTTGTGGGACAGGTGAAATCCAGTGGCACTGGGCTTTGTTAAGATACAATGACAATGTAATCCCTATTCTTTTCTTCATTTAACTCTTATTTTTCAATAGTCTCGTACTGTAGCTACATTAATTATAATGAAAATTACTAATTATAGTAATAATACCCATTATATTAACAGCACAAGCAGCCCTTGCATCATGCTGTACCAGCACACTGGAAATCTGGCTTGATTTTTGAGGGGTTTACTGCATCACAGCACTCCTCATCCCCTAAGACAGACAAGGTCCTATCATTACAGCACAAGTTTGTTTCAGAATCAGCACTAACTTGTATATTGGTTTTATAAATTATGAAGCTTAACCATTTTCTCTTCACTCCCCTTGACACTGGTCAACTCCTCAAAGTACTGCCTGGTGATGAGATGGAACAATAGGCTGAACAGGCATCGTGCTGGGAAACAGCAGCACTCCTATTACATACATCTGCCACGAGTTTCTTCTAGCACATCATTATGGGACAAGATGACCAATAGTCACAGATCAAGATTATTATAAAAAAACTGATTTGATTTTATATAGCAATCTTCCAGCCATTGCATGCATTCAGCAGGGCTGGTGCCATGATTTGGGAGTCTGCTTTCATGATGTAGACAAGAAATATTTTCCCAGAGCATGAATCGTGTCCTTTTTTTTACGGTTCAACATCCAGAAATCAGCCTCCAGAAGTCAAGAAAGCATTTCTATGCTGGAAAAAACCTCCAGTTGAATATTTGCATCTTCTGTGAAGATTCTCCCCATGAGATCAAGTTTGAGAGCTTGTTCTCGTGAAAATAACCTAATACCTAATTTTCTTGTGAAAATAACCTATCTGCACTGTCCTACACACTCTGCCCCTCCCTAGGTAGCTCCGAGCCTGTGGAGAAGGCTAGACAGGAAAAGTGGGAAACAGGAGTTGCTCCAAACACTGAAAGAAAGACAAACCAGCAGGACAAGGCATCAAGCTGAGCGGAGCAGAACTTCATGTAGCCTACTCCTCTAGTCATATTCAAAGATGCTTTCTTGAAAAGTCACAGTTTTCCCAAACTACCAATAGCTCTGTGTAAGACAGAAAAAAGAACCAACCAAACCTGCCGCTCAAAACAAACAAACAAACGAAAAAACAAAAAACAAACTAAAAAAGAAAAAAACATCCCCACAAAACAAACCAGCAGCAAAACGTGTAGGGGAAAAAAAAAAAAAAAGAAAAAAAAAAAAGAAATCTGATATCATTCTTTCCTCTAATGATCCTGAATGTTCAGTAGCCCATATGAGCAGCAGCTCCAAACGGACTGATTAAAAGCCCTAAATAAATAATAAATGACCATTATATGAGCACAGATCTGCCTCACATATACTACCTGATATGTCTGAACATATTTCCATAAGGAAATTCATAGGGATTCTCTTCTGTCTCAACAGAGCCAGGGCAAAGGAAGGGAAGAGATGAGGTTTTAATGCAATAAGTCAGCAGTGGCTGTTCAGAACAGCCCCGATGTATCCCCTGCTCTAAAGCACACCTGAAGCACACAGCTATTGCACACACACGGAGGGCAGAGTGAGACACGCAGGGTGCTTCCTGCAGTAGAGCTGGTCCAGGACCTTCACAAAGCTGCAGCATTTGGCATAGTCATTGCAGCAATCCTGCACAATGCCTGCGTGCTTCTCAAAGTCCTTTTCCGAGTCTCTGTGTGATTTAACTGAGAGCCAACATTCTATTTCCACAATATTTTAAGTTAGCAACAAAACATTCTGGACATATCTTATTACTCTGCTCGTCTCTTCCCCCAGGGCTTTTCTGCTGCCTCTGACAGCTTCCTGATTGCAGCCTCTCCTCGCCCAGCAATGCCTCAAGTTTCATCATCCAAATTACTGTACTCTAAGTCCCCTGCAGTAACTGTGTTTATTTCCAATATCCCAACAGGAAGACCCCCATCAAGATGAGTCATTCTTATTTCCAAGGATGTTGTGCTGAGGCCACTCAGAGGAAGATGCAGCACCAGCAGCTTTGTGTTAGCCTAGTGGGGGAGAAAAATAGAGCCCTGCTTTCAGCTAGATTTCGTTCCAGCAATACAGGTATTTTTTTCCAGAAATGATGAAAATGACAAACACTTACTCTAACAAAAGCCCTGCTGGAAACACCAGAGTCCTGAAAACCTTGGGATGCATGCCATGATGTGTGGAAGTGGGAATTGGCTACTTTGAACTTACTAGCGTCTGGACAGAAAGCGATGCTTTGCTGTGAACTCCACGGATCTGCTGGCCCTCTGAACTGTTCATTCATGCGTTATTTTTTGGCAGCCTTCACCATTTCCACAGAATCATTGGCAGCAGCCTCACTGGAGAGCAGGTAAGCCTGACCCTGCAACTTATCTACCACTATTAATCACAAACTGGTTTTTAACTGTAATTCTGCTGCAGAATCTCACACATACAAATTCTCAGAAGAGTCAGAGTAATCCTTGCTTTCAGCTCAAAGAAGCACAAGAAAAGCCTTTCCCCATGTTACCGCTGTAGCACAGATAGAGCCAGCTCACACAGACCTTCAAACAATTGAGCTAGAATTGGGTCAAGATGTACAGAAGTCTTCAGTTTTGGTTTTAAATCAGGGATGCCTTTCCAGCTCTAATTCTGCTAACTTCAAACAAAATCCCTACATACCACACACAGATAACACAGGATAATCACTGGACTGTACTATCAAGGATTAATCACTTTTCAGCTCCAGAATGGTAGTCAAAAACAAACACCTGTGTATATAACCATACAAACTCCACATTCCCAAAATTGTGAACATCAATGGAAAATTTGTCACTGTACTCATGCATGCTTAGTTATGAGATGATGTGGTTTTCTGGAGCCGCTGCAGTTTGTCAGTGATGTATGAAATGAGGAATCACGACCCAGTGCACAGAAGACACAAGCGATGCCACCCAACAAGTAAACCGGATTTTCAAAGTGCTGCTTAAACTCTTGCAGTCAGTCCAATGAACAGTGGGACAGTCAGGGTAAAAGAGCACTGGACCCAATTTCAGAAACAGAAACATCTTCTGTTAAGAGTCCATCTCACATATTTAACTTTGAAAGCTGTCATTTTAATGGCAGACATTTATTCTCTCCAGCTACTTTTCTTTTCCCTGTTGGAATGAAAGTGGTGCCTGACAGGCTGTTTGGAAGATTAGGGATTTCTTTGTTTTTTTGCTCTTAATGTTCTCGCTGAATTTATTTATATCTTGGCTGGTTATTAGAACTTGTTCCATATGGTAATCTGGCAATGCCAAGCTAGGGATTTAAAATTAAAAAATAGATTCTTTCAGCAAGAATTCCATGACTTGGAAATTCACTCAAAAGCATTAAGACACAATTTAACCCAGCTTTTCGGGGGAGAAGTGGGGAGGAAAGTAGCCAGAGGGTAAATAGGAGACTGTATAAAAGACCAAAGCAGAAATTTTTTTCATTATGTTGGAAAGTGGCCCAAAGCTCATTGTGTTGAAGACCTTTCATTAAAGTCCTACAGATTTTCTGGATTAGAGGGTTTTCCAGTCTTTTGCTTCTGTATGAAACCCTGGGAGGGCAGCAAAAGGAAACCATTCCAGGAAGCAAACAACTTGGACCCAAACTAGTAGTTAGATACATGCCTGTATAATGGTAATAGAAAATACGAATAAATTTCATGTTGGGGGGTGTTAAGCAGAAGTTAATAAAAGGCTGTTCTTCAATGCCAAGGGAATAGTCAGAAATGAGAAATTATATACATCTAGGCTACCTTGAAAACGATGCTTTATATGTCAAAGGAGGCAGCAATACCACAATGGAGATTTTTGACCCATGCTTCAAAGATATCTGGATTAGAGCAGACCAAAAGTCTCAGATTCCCACCAGATGAGGGTGCTTTCGCTAGAAAAAAAAAAAAAAGAAAGAATTTCCTGCTGGTTTGGATACAGAGTTTGGTTTGCATCCCACCTTCAGCATAAATTTAAAAAGAGGAAACGCACAAACAAAACATAGCAAAACAGAAAACAGATTTGCAAGTCCCACAGCCTTCTGAACAAGTATGTCACAATTTCCCCAGAGTATCCAGAACAGGACTCCGGCAGAACTGTAATAGTATACTGCACTAACAGCGTCAGCAAAGGAAAGTTGCATTTTTATTAACAATAAATTAAAGAGTCTGAATTCACAGAAAAAGTACTTTTTCCACAGACAAATTATTAAAAACTTCATTGCAGTGAAGACAACATTCTCTGTTCCTCCAATTCCAAACAACAGAGGTCTATATGCAGGAGAGCACAAAAGACTAATCAGTACAATCTTTGCCAAATTCTGATGAAAATTGTGCATGATTCAATATTATCCCCAACGATAAGATCAATATAACATTTAAGGAAGACTGACTTCAGCCAATAGGTTAGCTTTTTTGATTTCAGGGTACTTCATAAATTCAAATAAAAACCCCATAGAGATCAGATGTGCTACTGATTTGTTTCCATCTTGGTCATTGTGCAAAATATAGCCAGTACCATCAGCCAAAAAAACACAGACTGATAATGTTAAATCAAACTTTGGTTTTCTTTTCCTCTCCTTACACTTAACAAAGAAGGAGGTTTTCACAAAACAAGTCCTAAGAGAAGAGCTAATGCACATTGCCCTTTTCAAAGACATTCAGCTATTGCTTAGACTGAGTTTTGAATGAAAGACGAGATTTGTCATCTTTGACAGAAGTCTGTGAGACCTGGTCAGCTTTTGGAGCCCAAAAATCAACAAGAACTACTCCACGAAAGAGGGCCTGACATGCAGCAATGGGACATCATCTGGCTTGGCTACTGGGTTGCTGCTATCAACAAGACCCAGCCAAAAGTCCTCAGATCAACCAGAAAGGTGTGGATTTGCTCCAGTTCCTGAGAACCCCCACTGAGCTGTGCAGCAAGGGGGTGTTGGTCTTCACCACCCAGCATGCAGAGGAAGCGGTGCACCATGCACTGAGGAACAGCATTATGGTGGGTCAAATCATCATGTCCCACCACCCGTCTGTACCTACACAACGACAGAGCCCTGAGGCGTATTTCCCCAGCACCCAGTTCACCAGAGGCATGTCCAGGGAACCAAATAGATGACTGCAGGGAGGTACAGAAAAGGTACATTGTTCTCAGACAGCGAGAAGCCCTGCTGTAGGAAATGGTGAAGTCCCAAGTGGTGGTTTAAAACTACCTCAGTATTCCTGAAGAGAAAGCAGGCAATGCAGCAATAAAACCATACTGGACATGACCACCACAGTGACTGCTGGGACCGGTCTCTTACCAGCGGCCAGGCAAATTTTATACTCTATATCTGAGGGGAGATGAAGTCCTCTGCTTTTCCCCGCTCCAGCAAAACCCATGTGATTTTCATGCCATACTAACTCACTTAATAGTTTTGGCTGGGGTAGAGTTAATTTTCTTCACAGTAGCTGGTATGGGGCTATGTTTTGGATTTGGTAATACAGTGACATTTTAGTTACCACTGAGCAGTGCTTATGCAGAGTCAAGGCCTCTTCTGCTCCTCACACTGCCTCACCAGCAAGTGGGCTGGGGGTGCACAAAAGGTGGGAGGAGACACGGCTGGGACAGCAGACACCAAGTGACCAAAGGATATTCCAGACCACATGACATCATGCTCAGTATATAAAGCTGAGGGAAGAAGAAGGAAGGAGGGGACATTTGAAGTTACAACTTTTGTCTTCCCAAGTAACCATTCTGTGTGATGGAGCCCCGCTTTTCTGGGGGTGGCTGAACACTTGCCCAACGATGGGAAATAGTGAATGAATTCCTTCTTTGGCTTTGCTTGTGCACGCAGCTTTTGCTTACTTACTGAACTGTCTTTATCTCAACCCACGACTTTTCTCACTTTTACTCTTCTGACTCTCTCCGGGGTGGAGTGAGTGATCCTGGCTGCCAGTTAGGGTTAAACCACAAAATACACCAATTACAAGAAAAATTCTTCACTTGCATGAAAACATCCCTCTATATTTACAATAGTTTTCACTTTAAGACTGCACTGCAAACTAAGACACAATGAATTTAACAATTACAGGTTTGTTTCTTGCAACAATTGAAGGTGAATGACCTTTTCTTCTTCAGTCTTTCACGCTGAGACCAAACTGAGAGAAATCAAGGCAGGTGGAACAACAAGCCCCCAGATAAGATTCCTCTTTTCTCTGCCCTAATCAATGGAAAGGTCAGGGCCAAAGGCTATTGTGACATAAAAGGGACTGCAGACTAACTTCTAGTATTTCTCTTTTTTTCCCTACATGAAATTTCTTTCTGAGACATACTTTCACACACGTTTTATAAAAAATGTAATGGCAAAAGACATTACATTGTACTGTCATGACAGGGAATATTAGCACATCTGTGAAAATTCGATTTTTGTCTAAGTACATGCTGCATTTTCTAGTTTCTTTCCTGATCCACTGTAGAAGTTAGTATCTAGTGCCTGCTGTCTCACATAATGATCAGTTTCCCATTTGCCACATCCCTTTACACTGGATGTAATACTAATAGTGCCCTTATCCTTTCCAATAGAGCTCATTGTGGCAGTAAGAACACTTCAGCAAAATAGGATTATCATAGTCTGCATACACAGCACAGCACATGTAAGGTCAAAAGTTTCCCCTGATTATGGGTATCCCAATGGAGATACCACCCATCTCATTTTTTGAGACTACTTAGCATTCTCTCTGCTATGGCACTGACAGTAAAAACTTTATGTGCTGTAGTTATGGCCTTAAGTGCTCTGTGTTTTCGAGAATGGGATCCCAAGAGCATTAAGTTAGTCTAACAAAAAATAAATGACCAGTTTGAATTGACGAGACCATGGGTGGTGGGGGTACTAGTATTATACGAGAAATAAGAAGCACCAGCAGAGATTGCCCAGCTCTCCTCAAGGGTGCTGATCTCTCCCCAGAAGGAAACCACTCCTCCCTCCCTCCTCCAGTCCCTTGACTCATTTACATTATCAATCTTCTTCACTACTCCACAGGTACTAAAACTTTCTGCACGGCTTGGAAAGACAATTTCAGTGTAGCACTCCTCTGTGCCCGCCCCACATCCCTTCACTCCTCAGTGGGAAAAACTCTGTCAGCGAGGCATCCAGCCTTCCCAAAATCCCAGAGGAAACACCTTCAAAAACACCAGCTGAAAGCATCCAGATGCCAGTTACAACCTTCTGTTTGACTACAGCTTTTGTCTTGACTTTTCCACTCTGGAAGGGTTTAGCCTGCCCACACTGCAGAAACTGTGGTGGTCAGGGGAGATGATGCACAGAAAGTGATAAATCAGTGGACAGTTCGTATGCTAAAAAAAAAAAGAGAGGGGAAAAAAAAAAAAAAAAGGAAGAGAAAGCTATCAAAGCAATATCAGCATGAAATCCTGATGACAGAGCATTATGCTGGATGCTGCACACAATTCCTTCCAGGAAGAGAAATAAAAGTTACAGGAGTAGTAAGTCCCTGCTGCAGGACTGCAGAAAAACCTCAGAGTTTTAATTATTCATGGCATGGTTTAGAAGACAGTGCCTATAGGCCCTGGCACAGCTAGGATATGCACACACACACAGGCACATGCAGCAGACTCAGGCCTTCTGTGCTTTAGTATCAAAACATTGTCTGCGTAAGCCTAGAAAACCCTTAGATCCTGTCCCACAGGGCATACTCAGACAAACCATGAAAGTGTGGCCGAACATATTTCTGGCTTCCCACGTTTCTATGCTGCTCAGCATTCTTCTTAAGTCTACCCCAGATTTGCAACTCCGTATGTATGTTCTCTGGAGGCCTGCAAAACACTTTGCCCTCTCAGAGCAAACATTAAAAAAAAAACAAACCCTTGCTTATAAACTGCTGAAACTATTACAACTTAATATGCTGCAGCAAGAAAAAAAAATTAAAAGGGGTCACCGTCTGGATGGCCTGAACCCCAGGTATGCAAAGGTCACAGCAATGGAAGAGAGGTCTTGGTGCAATATGAAACTCGGTCACCACCTCATCTTTCAGTTCATTCAGAACCTTCACTGCTTCTCAATCAGTACAGCTTCGAAAAACCACTCTGTATGTGAGCTCCAGTGGGTGTTTCACACACAGATGCACATGTGTGGGAGAACAATGAAAATAAGTAACGTTCACAAGGGTCACAGAGCTGGAGCATGAAGAAGTTCAGCAGCGACACTACTGATCTCAGTAATACCTAAAATGCTGCTTTTTTTTTTCCCCCCGGTGTGCATCACTTGGAGAAGTCTGGAGCCAACCACTGTCTTCAAGGAAAAAACATTTTTGCATATCGTGTCTTGTCTCCAGTGAAAGCATCATTATATCATCATTAGCCTGAAGGAGTTGGAAAGAAATACTTTAGGTCTAAAATGTAGGTGTGTTCAGGCCTATCTATTGACAAATTTATTTCTCAAATATTTTCTCCTAGTTCCTAAAAGATTTTCAAGCTGCTTGGGAAAGTGCTACTCTCGTGGCACTCAGCTGAACTGGGTATCATGCTAATAAGTAAAGAACATACATGGTCACGGTGCCACGTATGGTTTTTGGTCAGTCTAGAGAGATCAGATGAATGATAGACATGTTGCAACCACTACCTGTGACACTGATCGATACCAACAGCCTAGTTGCTGTTAACACCTTGCAGGTATCCTGGGGCAGGTCTCAAGCCTCCATTTTCTGCTCAACAAGGCTCCCATCATCAACCCAGAACTGTCTTCTGGTACTGTCGTCACACTTTCCCCCTCAGCACAGATGAGTCTGCTACTCCCCTGATGAGTCTGTACTAGTATTCTTTCCCAAAATATAGACTAATTTAGATTGGAATCTGGTCCACATACCACACCACTATTTTAACTACTGTCAGCGGGACAGAACAGCAAGTACAGACAGGCAATTTAAGAAAAAAAATTTTTAAAAAGGTGCAGGAACTATCAACAATTTAAAAATTAACTACCTGCCTCTCAGGCTGGGATAACTAGGAGATGAGGCACTTGCATCAGGACAGTCTCTAGAAAGACATGTTGAGTTTGACACTGTCCTGGTTTCAGCTGGCATAGAGTTAGCTTTCTTACTAGCAGCTGGTATAGTGCTATGTTTTGGATGTAGGATAAGAATTATGTTGATAATACAGGGATATTTTTAGCTGTTGCTAAGCAGTGCCAAGGTCTTTTCTGCTCCTCACACTGCCTCACCAGCGAGTAGGCTGGGAGTACACAAGAAGCTGGGAGGGAACACAGCTGGGACAGCAGACACCAAGTGACCAAAGGGATATTCCAGACCATATGACATCATGCTCAGTATATAAAGCTGAGGGAAGGAGAAGGAAGAGGGGGACATTTGGAGTTGTGGTGTTTTGCCTTCCCAAGTAATCGTTACATGCGTTAGAGCCCTGCTTTTCTGGAAATGGCTGAACACATGCCTGACCATGGGAAGTAGTGAATGGATTCCTTGTTTTTCATTACTTGCATTGCAGCTTTTGCTCAGCTTATTAAACTGTCTTTATCTCAACCCATGAGTTTTCCTTATTTTTCCAGTTCTTCTCTCCATTCCACTGGGGAGGGGCAGAAGTGAGCAAGCAGCTGTGTGGTCCTAGTTGTCAGTTGGGGTAAAACCAAGACAGACGCCAAGGACTGTGTAACTCATCCTCTGCTGTAGAAGATTCCTCAGGCCCCCTGCAGTTCCTTGTGATGCCTTGGGGCATTCTTGTACCCTGCTCTGCAAGGGGAAGTAGCAGCTGCTCTTCTCCAGGACTGCCTGGTGTTGAAAATCCTACAGAAAACCTCTTAGCTGCCACTTGTTTTCTCACAATCAGGGCACCCTGTCAAAAGATTGTCTTTTGGTTGCTTTTGTTGGTTTATTTATAAAAGATAAACACCTCGTGGGAAAGACAGGCAGGCAAAACACAAATCTATGTCCTTTCTCCATTTATTAAGAATAATGAAAAGCAAACAAATGTGTTGCTGGGAAAAGTAAATGTTCCAGCAGTCGAACGTGATCTTATTCTGGCACTGAGTTTGCACGCTACTTGAGTCTCACAATGCGGCCTCAGACACCTGGATGTTGCGTGCATCTGTATTTCTCTCTTCTGCCATATTTATGCATAACACATTTAAGATAGGGACAATGTAGTCGCGGGAGAAATCAGAAATTTCTCTTGTAAACACATCAGTAGTCATGGAATTTCAGACCCTAAAGAGAGAGTTGATCATTTCAGTACCGTAAACTAGCACACTCCCCGGTGACGGTGTATTTCTAGCATCACTAAGATACTGCATGTTCTTCCCACAGTTATTTTCTTTTGCATCTGTACACCTTGTTTTCTGTATCCATTTTATCGGGAATGGAATGACAGTCAGGCACCAGCTGTACATTGAGATGGAAAAAAAAAAAACACAAAATCCACAAAAGCCTCACGTCACTTTCTGGTCTTGTTGCTGCAATTTTAGGAAGAGGAGGTGGTCAGCTTGTTTGTTTTATAACAGACAGGAAAATACTACAGGTATGAGCTGCAGCCTACTAGATTTTCTACAACAACCCAAGATCAGAAGCAACTGAATAATACAAATAAATATATAGAATATCTTCTTCATTATAGATGGGAGGTGTGTTGAAGACTATTTGCTGGTCAGTAACAATAACTTGAAGAAGTGGTCGACTAAGAAATCTATTTGCAAATTTCACAGCAGTGCCAGGGCTTGTTAGAGAGCACTGCAATGGACAGTTTGATCAACTCTGGCATTTGATCAACTCAGGAAAATGCTGCCTATTGTTTGCAAATGTATGCCCAAAAGCCTATTCAAGTTGCCGCAATATCTTATGCAGTTGTGATATTGTACTCTAGGTAGTTGATAATCACAGTGCTTCAGAAGTGATTACCAGGAGTTATCTATACAGCTGGAGAGGGAAAACTTCTATTATGTGTATTCAGAGGACAGTTATAACAACGTGATGCCTGCCCTTCTTTCTTTCCCTATTTCAAGACCGCCCTCTGTAACGCTCCTCTTTCTCCCCTTGTCAGTGAAAGACATCCCTAAAGCCTCTTTTGTTTGTTCCAATAATCTGAGAAGCATCTTTATCTTGATCTGAGGGCTGCATCTTTTTGTGAACTGTTCCAGTGTAACATCCCATTAAACTAGTTCATCAGTCCTTCTTGAAGCACATACCCTCTCTACAGGCAAATTTGTCATAGCTGCACAAAGAGGCTACGGCCTCAGCCCAGCAACTAGAGGAAGTTGGTTCAATTACTTTCTCAACATAAGCATGTGCTGGCAGCACCACAAAATTCTTCACATCTTCCATAATATGCATGGTATTAAGGGGTTCTCAGCATAATTTCTCAGTACAACTTCTCACAGTGAGAGCCTCTCTTGAAGATGACTACCACTGCACTATTTGCTTTCTGGGTATGAAATAAACCTACTTCAGCCATAAGGAGAAAGAATTAAAATGTACTTATTAAAATTATTTTTGTTTGAATAAGTAGCACCAATTGTGTGAGTTTCCATGCATACATACAAGTACACACATACAGGGGGAAGCTTTAAAAAGCTGAAGAAAAGAATGTCACTGTTCCAGGAACTGCAGTGAAGTCCTAAAAAGAACAGAACTCCACAGGTTTTTTTCTCTCTTGATTTCAGTCACTCTTATCATATTGATTTTGTCCTTTTACTTCCAGCTGCTGTAGACGGTGGTGACTAAGATTTAATTCACAACCATTTTTGCTAGCATGTGTTAAGACAAACCTGTTAAGGTAAATCGAGCGCATTTGTTTAAGTCTCAAACATCAAAGAAACTAAGACAAACCTTAAACATACTGCTGTTTAAAAACTAATTTTAAAGCCTGTGTCATATTTTTGATCATTCTGAGCTGGAAGTAACTCAGGTCATTCTCTCATCATCTTACCTGAAACCTCACTCCCTATCCTTCTTATGTGCTGAATGAGAAAGGAGACTGGCAAATCAGTTACTGAAAGTCTGTTGTAAAATGGCTGCGTGCATTTTATAAGACTCATATTTGTAACAGAGGGTGATCAGTACAGATATATATCATGTAGTGGGGATATAGTAGAAAGATTAATTCTTAGAAATAATTCACTCTGATAGATAAGGTATGTATGTGGATACTGCTAACATATCAACCGGTATCCTGCAGAGTAAGATAGACAAGCCCTTTTGCACATCCATGAGCAACATCTAGTCCTAACCTGGCTACAGAAGCGAAGACACCACATCCAAATAATGCTGTAATTGCTGTTTTCAGTCCCATCTTTCTTCAAAGAGATAAGCAAAGCACAGTTCAAAGACTGTCTGAGGTCTGAATAGGGTTTTGATCCCTCTCAGCTCAACTGTTGCCATTTTCACCTTGTCAAAGATCTTCCTTCAAAATGTGCTCTTCTGTACTGATATAGTCAAGCTTCCGTGTTCCCTATAAACTAGGAAAGTTTGAGAATCTTTTTAAATTTAGAAATCCCACAATGCAAATGTAATTTCAACCATTTTTCTGAAGACTTATTAAGGTTTTCCTTGGTATTCTTAATGTCTTTGCACTGTTGTGCATTTTATGCTGTCCTAATGGATAGGTAGTTAAAAGGAAGGCCAACTATTATTAAAAAAAAAAAAAAAGAAAAAAAAGAAAGGTTGAAAACCATACAACAAAGTAACTACAAATGGGACACTGCTGTAGAATTCAGTTTTCGAGACACAAGAGCAAGGGAATAAATCAAATAACTCAGACTGTCCAAGGCAATATGACGGAGCGTGGAATTTTTGGCACGTAACAGTCTCATGATGAATGAAAACACAAACAAAAATCAATGGCTGAGTTGCTCAAAGAACAAATTTTCCCTTGCAGTAAAAAGACTTGAATACTGGCTGCCGGCCTAATTTCATTAGGAAATGCATTCCAATTAATGGAAGCTCTGCAAACAAGAGATAATTACTAAGGCGAGACAGAGGAAAGGCCTTATAGCCTTCCAGCTTCTCCTCTCTGCTTGCAGCTTGCCCTTCTCTCCTTCCAATTCATTTAAGGTGTGGGTTGTCGGGTTTCTGCAAGTGTATTTCCCAGCCCTCCCCTGCCATTCCTGCTGCACAGGACTCTCCTTGCCTGCTCCTGACATTGGCCTCATCCACACACACACACATTACACACTGTGAAGTTTCCCATGCTGGGGAGGGATGTGTTTGTTCTCACATCTCAGTGTCTGAATGCCAGTTGTGCCATTATTCCTCTGCTACTTGTTTATATTCGTTTTGATGCTACATTTCCTGTGCCAAATTAAATACTGGCACAGACAGGTGCCTGAAATCAAAGTTGTGCCTGCTTATGCTCTGGTGGATTTTCATGGAAATCATTTCCATGATTTCATTTCCCAGGAAAACAGCAATTATGTAACCTCGGTAGAAACAGACGCCAACAATATTAAACTCTTGCAACTGCACTCCTTTCACCCCAAGGGCTTCTTTCAATGGGAGGATGGAAAGTTTCTTAAAACCAAACAAGCAACACGGCCCTTTTGTTTTAACAGACGTGCTTCCTTACTCTATCTGCACGTAGGCAGAAACTTGAGACCTTTTGCTTCGCTCACGTCATCCCCTTGAACACTGTGCACTTACAAAGTGGCTTTGTCACATCACCCTTACAATCAATATTGGCCTTGACCCAGAGGATACTGGGCAGCCCATCCTGATGGTTTGCAAAGTAGCAACTTCTGCAGAGCACAGCAGTGAGGATGTGTCATCCCTAAAGAACCATTGCTGTGCACCAGAGGATGCTGCTGCCAGGGACAAAGACACTTTGCAGAAGCTACATCCCACTTGGGTTTTTTTCACCCTGCAGCTCTGCGGAAAAAAAGTCCAGTTACATCTGTCTATGCAATAAATCCCAAGCATCTGCAACTCCATTCTCTCACTCACTCTCTGATGTCCAGTACAAGATGAGTGTCTGCAGTCTCAGTGCCTGCGATGCCAGCTCACATGGGCCAGCATCAGGTCCATCATCTAGCTCTGACGTTCAGCCACAGCAGCCAAGGACTCAGCGCTAATGGTCCTATCCAGCGAGGGTGCCATCAGCGCTGGGTTCCTTGATATCTTCTGGGCTGTCGTGAGCTGGCTTGCATATGGAAAATACACGTGCAAAGTCTATAAAAACCAAACCAACAGCAACAAAAGCACATAGGCAACTCTACTGCTTCTGGAGACCTAAGTCAGGGTAGTTCACCCACCCAAAAATCATCTGTTTGCATTTAAGATACTTCAAAAACTTTAAGTGTCTGCCTGCAGCCACCACATGGCATTACATACTTACAATAGCTTCACTAACAGGCAAAAAAGAAGGAGCAAGCAGAGAAAAAGCACTAAGTTTGTGGCAAGGGATAAAAGACTAATTTATCAATGCTAATAGCTTGCGTCAGTGATTAAGAAAGAAAACAAAAAAGGAAGAAAAAAATACCAAAAATCACAGAAAGCAGTAGTACCACATTAACTATTGTGAAGCCAGATGATGGCAGTTTCTAGAGGCTGATCAACATTTTGCCCATTTTAGATACAGCATGGTATTTCCAGCTCTTGTAGTTCTGAAATGTTGGGTCAGACATGCAATATATCCTTCTCTCCCATTGTGGCGATAGGAGATCATCATTTTAAAGGTCTTCCCTGGCATGGCTGCCAAGCTGTTTGTCTGAGCTGCAGTGGTATTTTTGGAGACAAAGACTTGGACGGGGTGCAGGACAGGTGGCCTGGCAGCAGTGGTAGGAAGCTATCAAACCGCGCAGCGTACATTTCAAAACACAAACCAGAGGGAGAGGAGATAAATCATTTACTGTATTTAACTTAGCATATTGCTACTTTTTGTGACTCATATAGACTTGCGGAAGACTCCCCAGTCAGGATAAGTCAACTTTGAAGGAAGGACAATGTAAAGTTTACAACCGCCATGCATTTATGAAGTTAATGTGCATAAGCATGCAGAGGCAGCAGTGAAAGCAAAAAAATTAAAGATGGGGAGGAACCTGTATCATCCCATCTCCCTTCACTCTTCCTGGGCTTCAAGGACCTTCCTGTGCTTCATTGATCAAAAGTAAGTCCAAAACATCCCCTGAAGGCCAGCACAAAGAAGCAGTAGCCAACAAAAACATCAGTACTTTGCACTCCACCTGAATTGTCCATCCATAGTGCTGGCACCAAGCAAGAAGCAAGCCCCCACATGCTTCCAGTGGCAGGGCAGGACACCTGCCACCACATCACCAGGTCACTTGGCCACAGATTGTGCACACCCACGGCGCAGTCAAGTTGCCCTGATCAGTCACGCAGAGGAACCCCTGCACATTCACAGCAGGACTGAGAGTATGAGAAAGTTGAGGCTCAGTGGAAAGTGTCTCACACAGCACCTCTGAACACTTCTCACCCAGGCCCTGAGCACCTTGAACCACAGTAACTTGAACATCCCACACCTGGCCACCCTCTTACTGAAGATCTCCTCAGCAGCAGGCAGGGAAAAGGCTTCTGACTGGATTAAAAAAGTGACCGTGGCTGCCCTGCAAAAGGGATCCTTCTGTTTCTGAGATACTTGCAGTCTCCCACCCAGCGTGTCACTAGGTATGGACTTCTCATGTGCTGAGGGCTGTCAGGTGCATCTGGCCGGACCTCATGTGGTGTGAGATTTGCAAATCACAGATACAGTGCACCTGGATTCCCCTCCAATTCAAGTCCAAAAATTCCCTAGTAGAGGCTTCCCTGGGAAAACTGCACTGTACAGCAATTCTTTTGTGGGTAGATAGTTTTAATCCAGTTACCAAGAGCTACTCTAATTCTGTGCTCTTAGTTTGAAGCTACATTCCTTGAGAAACAGGATTGTCTGAACAGAAGCACTTTTGTCCCCACACTTTAAAACATGCAGATTGGCTTCAGCCAAATTCAACAAAGGGATAGATGTAACCAAGCTACCAAAAAACAACAAGCACTACAACACTACGTGGCCAGACAGACAGGGGAGGGCAAAATCAGTGCCCCTGTACAGGAGAATATAATCCCATTAAAACAACCAGAATGTCAGACACTGGAGTGCTCACGGGGCAGAGAGATTTTATTGCAGCTCAGCAGTGCATAAAGCTTCAGGCAGACTTCATTGCTAGTTAGTCACAAGGTAATGCAAATACAGGACAGAACACTATGAAAGCAACCTTGTGCAGAACTGCCCCCATCTCACAGAACAATTTATGAAAAAAAAAATTAGGATGTCGCACAATACTGCATGCCCTCCAGCAAGTGAAATTATCTTTACCAACCAAACTTATAAAAAAAGGCATCAGCTATACTTGGTTAGACATTTTCACCATATTCTTCACTAATTTATACTGTATTCATACTTTTACTGATCATGCTCTTCCTCCTTCACCCCCACGCATCACGACCTGGCTCAGAATGGCCACCAGAATAATCTGCTATTATTTTCACACAACGAGTGTGCCCTTGCATTTCTCATCCTTCTATTGCAGAAATACAGTTTCCATGCCTGGTTCTCTCTGCCATTTGAGTCAGGAGAATGAATCATCAAAAATGCTGTTGTCAAATGCTTTCTATGAATTATGTTCTGCACTGCAGTGGTTTGCTCTGCTCAGGATTCTCCATTCAGATTATTTCGCATCAGGATCACTTTTAAAACACATTGAAACAAAGTCTGATTGTGTCCAAAAGGGGGCAGCCCATTTTAAGCCATTTTAAGTCTTGCTTTTAATGGGCACAAAAATGAATGTGTAAGACAGTTTGTTAAGAGACCAGTGTGGAAAAGTAACATCACCATAGGTAAGAACACATTCTATCCACAAAAACTTATGATAAGAATGGGAGATATATTATATTTAGATATTATGTAACTCAGCACCATCTAATCAGTGGGATACCAGTAAACTTCAGGAATATATATGTACTAACACACAATTTTAAGAAATACCATTCCTATCAGCTATATATCTATTGCTGTATTTCTCATAGCCTAGTTTCATTTCAAGGGCAAAAAGGACACAGTCTTTGTACTTTGTTATCATCAGGTAACTAAAGTACAGAACAGAAGCAAGTGTTGCTGATCTTTGGTGTACATCTTTATCCTATTAATATTCTTTAGCAATTACAGGCAATTAAGAATATTGTGTGGGTTTTAATCTCTCTAACCCTGAGGTGGGAACCAAAGGTGCTGAGTGACCTAACTGAACAAAATCTGCGCTTCCCACAAACCACACAGACACCAAAAACAGACATCCCTGCTCATTCTTGTTACATTGAATAATATAAAAGAACAAGACTGTAAAAAATGCAGAATCTAGAAACTAAAACTAGATTATTTCAGTCTAGAAACAAGGCATGTGGTTTAAACAGTGAGAGCTTATGAAATGAGAGGTCTGGTCCAACAGAAGCCACAGGATATCTGTCCATTAATCCTTCTTTGAAACCATTATCCCTTTCTAAAGTTTTAAACTTTGTTAATGATTGTTTTAAGGTTGCACGCCTATAACAGACAATTTGTCCCACAAAAAGAAAGTTATTCCAGTTATTTTCAATTTTGTTGGGTTTCGTCAGAGTAAGTAGCCATTGTATTGCTCTCCAAAAGCTTGTATTAGGTCCACCATCATTTGCCACTTGCATATCAAAGCCAGATTACTTTCTAGAAATACAAAGAGTAAGATGCAAGAAGTCCTGAGTCTCTTCCATGCTGAAAGTCAGACTAGAGCAATACAGCACCTTCCCTTCTTAGCAACTATGGAAAGTCTTCATCGTCACTTTTTCTTATGCTTAACCAGCTATTAAAACTAGGTTTTAATGAAAAGGGCTTCCTAAGATAATTAATTATTCCTTTAAACAATACCATCTTTAGCCTGTCAGTGAAGAATATAATTACCTACCAAACTCCACCAGTGCTAATTTTTTTATAAAGGCACTGAAACAGAGAATATATTATGAGAAAATAATTATACTAGGCCTTAGGAATGTAAAAATTGGAAAAATCAAGTGGTAACATTTCCAGTGTAATGACTGTAAGGAGAACAGAAAGTGGCACAAAGTATATCCATTTTTATGGCAAAGGCCATAATGAGAAAAAAGGAAAGTGCATAACTAATCTGCTCCAGAAATCTGCACTATCAGTTCTTCCATCAATTATCTATTCCAGTCATGTAGACAAGAGTTTCTGTCTACAGAGTGAATCCACTCTGATAGTTAATCCTGTTGCCTTGTAGTTCTCTCTGGAGACTTGAGGATACAAAGTATTACGTCCCTGTGTAGCACTGCTTAGATATAGTCTAACAATTCCATTCATCAAATCCTTGCCGGGTATGTATCTCCTTGAAGAACACTGATGAGGAAAATCCCATCTCATCCATGTATCGATTTCATTCCAAGCCCCGGTAGCAGGAGCCCAACTTGCAGATCTGGCTTGCTCTTTTGCAGCTACTTCTACCAACACACCCTCTGCGCAGCAGGAGGCTGAACCGACAGCTTTAACTCTTCCTCACGCTATCAGCTGCTTAGTGAAATGTTCCAGGTCATGTACAGTTGCAAATTAAACATCATAATGGGTTGTCTGAATTACCAGATAATCAGATCACATCTCTTTTTCTGAAAACAATGTACCTCGACTGTTACAGAAATTAAAATGCACTAAGTACGATACAGTCTTTCCTACCTGTGTAGGACCGTTGGACTATGGAATTCCCTCCCACTGTTCATGTAACTAGTTTCTAATTCTTCACTGCATTTTGGGTTTATTTCTAGTCTGGTAAGAGCCTCTTTTTTTTTCTTCTTTTTTCTTTTTTTTTTTCCAAAAAAAATAATATCTGTTTTGTGATCTCATCTTTTCTTCCAACTGCCTTTTGTCACACAGACCTTGTGAGTGTGCCAGTGGTTACAATTTCCTTCCATCTTTTGTAGTTTTTTCTTTAAAATTAGCATTCCAGGTTGTAAAACTAAAAAACACCCCATATACTAACTTCAGTGTGCCCATTTATTTATAGCTAGTGTATTTTCATAGAATCACAGAATGGTCAGAGTTGGAAGGGACCTTAAAGATCATGGAGTTCCAACCCCCCTGCCATGGGCAGGGACACTCCCACCAGAGCAGGTTGCTCAAAGCCCCATCCAGCCTGGCCTTGAACACTCCCAGGGATGGGGCATCCACAGCTTCTCTGGGCAACCTGTTCCAGTGCCTCACCACCCTCACAGGAAAGAATTTCTTCCTGATATCTAATCTAAATCACCCCTCTTCCACCCCTTGTCCTATCACTACACTTCCTTCCCTACTAGGCACATTCTTCATTTGGGCTTTCAATTAAACAAAATTTCCTCACAAGCAGAATGCTTCATTACATGGTGCTCAGACCAAAAAGTAAGCCACAAAAGATCTTTATAGACAGAGTACACTGCATTTGATATATGTGGGATATGAAAGATTTTGTGTATAAACAGCTTTTAGCTGTAAATAAGATTATTTCCAAAATTGTTTTTTTACAGAACTGATGTATTCTCAATGTTCTACAGATCAATACACTATTTCCTTTAAAAATATGCATATTTAATTTAATATTATAATAATCTTTAAACTTAAAGCCTTTTCAATGCTTCAATTAACTATTTAGCTTGTCGTGTCTTATAAAGAAACTTATCTGACAACGTGATTCCAAAATACAGATTTTGAACGACAATATTCTTTTACGCAGAACAGGTCTTCATATACTCACAGAAATGTCACTTAGAGAGTCGAGGAAACATTTTCTACTCAAATGCAATTGCATTTAAAAGAAAAAAGCAAAGTGTTTTACTGATTCTGATTCAGTTATGTGGAATTACAAAACAGCAGTAGATTTTTAGTTAGTTACAGATGGAAAAGGGCCTCCGTCATATCAGGCTGTGCAGAATAGCTATTTCTTTCCCTCTGCAATTTGTAAGTGGGCAGTAAATTGCAAGAAACTTCTCCCCGTTATCAGTCTCTCCTCAATTACCACAATCAACAATCTCACCACATTACTTTTTTATATCCTGCTTCACTGTTCCTGTATCATCTCTTCATCTTTTAAGAAGTAAGTTCCAGGCATCAAGAAAATTCATCCCTTTGCAAGCTTTTCTGCCCTTGGCCACATTAGACTTTCAGTCCTAGACAACTTCTCCAGGATTTTTTTCCTTGGTTAATTATATCCATGTTAATACAACATTTAGCTACAAACATATATGTGAACACACATACACATCAACCCATCTGTATTTACCACTCTCTGAGCCAGCCTTGAACTGGCAGCATATGCCTCCCCAAACTAAGAGAGCGGGTTGGGGTTAAAGCTATGGCAGTCAGCATGTTCTTAGATATGAATTTGCACCATGGTAAGATACAGTTCACCCTCTTTCTAAAAAGCACGCAAAACGCACTTTCTTTAACAAATTTCTTCAGGCAGAGTGTTTCAGCAGCTGAGAAATAGCTGGAACTGAAGCTCAAATGCATTGCAGTTGAACTGCCTGAGCTCCCAGGGCTTTGCCCTGCCGTAGCCTACCTGCCACACAAGACTTCATCACTGCAGATACACCGACAGTGGGGCCCACCCATGTCCCGTGGCTGCCACAGGCCTATTGTTTCCATTCAGCTGCTTACAATCAGTCATAAGTCTGTCAAGATTCATGAGCACTTCTTAAATACAATTGTGGGAACACAAGTTCAACTTCCAAGCCATTTTTGCTCCATGACAAATAGTGCTGATCTTTAAAGCTTGGAAAAAAAAGAATATTTTTATGACCTCATTGCAATTCTTTAGTGCCATGACCCTGATGTTTGTGGAAAGGGCAAAGTACCACATACTGTACATCTTGCTAATCCTTCCGTTCCTTGTGTTTTGGAGTCATCCATAAATAGCTACCGGTTATACAAAATACCCGTGCACCTACGGCTGGGCACTAGATTGCAAGCAGAAAGCTCCTAATTGATACTTCTCTCTTGGCATGTATGCCCACACCATTGGCACATATTCCTTTTCCATCGAGGCTGGTCATTCAGCAGTCAAATCTGCAGCAGGCACACTGCAAGCAGATGGGCCTGTCAGCCAGGGACAGCCAGCCAGCTTCTCCAAATCCCCTGGTCCTCTCCTGCATCCAAGAGCATGGGAAAAGGGGTGCACCAGCAGGGGAAGCCAGCAGGGTTTACACCACTGTGTGGAAATAATGTACTTTACGGGTACAATTTAGTTACTGCAGCACCACACAGTGCAGATTACACGGTGGGCTCCTATTCAGACATCAAAAAAAATACAAGCCTTCCTTGGGTTTGATCAACGTTTAACAAAACAGGTGATAACCCTGATCAGTTTTGTGTTTTTCACAGTATACGTTGTAAGCTTTAAAATAAATCCCATGTTGTTTTTAACTTCGAAGTTTAAACATAAAATACTATTTCTAAGCTTCTATCTGGTGTGTTTCTGTGTGCATACAGTTCAGAATAGTAACTGAAACACAGAATTCTTTTGGGTTTTTGTTTGTTTGGTTGGGTTTTTTTTTATCAGAAAGTATTACACTTTTCTCTGGAACCCTGAAGCAGGCAGACTCCTGCCAACTGCAATGTGCCACAGAAACAGGACTTCAAGCTATTAGTCACTGATAGTCAACAGCTTCCATTTCCAGCTATTGGATAAGCTGCAAGTGTAAGACAAAACGTGTTTCTCTCTTCAACACAGCAGATGTTTAATCATTTAACTAGCAAGGCAAGATTGCTGAATTAACCTGCTAAAACCTTGATTTACATTGTGATAGGATGGTGCAGTTATTCAAACAGAGATTAGACTGTCCTTTCTGGGGTTCTAATTAAGCTTAGCGTTAATGAAATGGGATAATATTTAACAGAACAGCTAATAGTAAATGTTCATTAAGTACTACTTCTGTCTTTGGAAAGATAGCAGTGATTGTGGAGACCAAGCTGATACAACAACTAGATTTACAAACCTCAGCAAACAAATACAAGGTTAACCTAAGCCAGTATCTTTCATACAGATGCTTTAATAACCAGAACCTTCAGAACAGAGATGTCAGACAGGTGAACAGAAAGTCCTCTAAGACGGGTTTGCAGTGTCTGCCATCGGGCAGGTCACTGGAATGTAAACACATACAGCTGTAACCCCCTCATCTTCTCAGTGAGGAAACTGACAGTCCTGGCTACAACTGAGACAGTCAGGTTCATTCTTTCAGCAAGATAGAGCAAGACAAAAAAAGATAAGGATGGTAATTCGTAGGCTATAACACTTAAAGATCTGGACACCAGACTAAGAGATCATTGCACTAAGTCCCGTTTGAGCAACAGATAGCCCTTTATCAGAGGCATCTCCAATCCAACCGTAAAACAGGAGGACACAGCTCAGCACAAACTGGGGCGGGGTTGCGGGGAGAGAGAAAAAGAAAGCAACTGGGTATTCTTTTTAAGCCTGTCAGGAAATGATCTTCTCTTAAAAGAAATTCAAGTGGTGCCACAAAATTTGCAGAGAAAGGATCATTTTCAGGCAGGACTTCAAAGAGGAGAAAGAGATGCTTCTACTGATGTTACAAACAGCTCTTAAGTACTGCTGCAACTCCTGGAGAATACAGACTATGTGTGCTGTAGGCTGCTATCACAGGTAAACTGAAGACAGGAACTGAACACGAACAACAGGTAAGCTTTCAATGCAGTAACTGGAATAGAAAAAAAATGCAAGTATCAGACAAAAAATTAAATTTGCTCTTGAGGACAAGCATGGAGGGTCATATTTTCTGTTTAGAGTTTTACAAATTAAAAAAAAATCTATTTAAAAAATAATTATTAATTATTATTATTTAAAAATTGAACATTCTTAGCATATTCCTAAAGCAAGGCCTGAAATTTGGTTATGCATTTGCACTTGGGTACTTCCCAAATTCTGTATTTAGTGGTGTCATCAGCATGGTCCAGTGGATACAAAACCAGCCTGGGATTCACAGATACTAGTCCTGGCTCTGTTTCTAGGTGATCTGGCCATGTCACTTCAAAGTCCTCTGCGAAGCAAGCCAGCTTCATTACTTTCAATTTTAGTAGGATGGAAGGATAAATTGTTGCAGTGGACAAAAGTCAGAGAAGCTATGTATAATTACTAACTTTATTAATTTTACACAAAATACCTTGACTCAAATGAATAGCATTTTTCATTGCTATGTTTTAATCAGCAAAAAGGTGAAAAACATATCAGTGAACATTAACTGTTCAAGATGCAAGACTTCTTCATGCATTGTTTCCACAGCCCTGCCAGAAGTGAACAGCACAAGCAGAAAACAGACTGATAATCAGGGCTGTACTTAAACACGATGGACTTTCTACAGATCAAAGTTCTAAATTTACTGATTCTTGAGGACATGAAGCAGAGAAGAACCTGTCTCTGTCCAACTAAGATCCTTCAGGATAACCAAAATGTCCAAGTTGTAATACCGAAGTTGCTTTTGGTTTCCGGCATACATCAACATTAAGAAATTCCAGTATGATCTAAAGCAATCACCACCCTACAGAGAGCCACAAAATTCTCTCAACGGTAAAAATACAAACACTGTGACAGACAACCTCTCCACCAGGCTTTTGGTGAACTCTCTGTCAAGAGTAGCCCAGAATTCCATCTAGCTCAAAGCAAAAATTTCATCTTAGCCCTTTACTGCATTTGGCTAATTCAGCAAAGTTGCCTCAGTTGAGCACCACATTCACCTGCTCTAGTTTCAAGCCAAAATCAGCTGCCTCACAGAACAGAAGGAATGTGCAAGTCAAATTCCTGTTCTCTTTGACCTAGTAATTTAGGAAGTCTCAAGCAATAGAGTAAGAGAGGACCAGGAGAGAGGAGTGTGGCATACAGACCTGCCAAGTTCTACTATATACACAGGACTTCCCCTGCTTCCATTCCTAACGATAAAAACGTTAACATAAAGTCAATTCTTTCATATAAATTCTGAGCAGAGCAGAAGACTAAATTAAGTTTCATCCATCTTCAGAAGCCTGAATATAGCTTCGAAGTTCTCTAAACAATTAAACTTTTGCAGAGAGAAATCCACGCCTCTCTTGGAAATGTCCGTATCAAGCACATAAAAGATTGAATTTAGGTAAAATTTCTTTTGCAACAGGAGTCCTCTTAGAGTTCAGATCGGAAAAACACAAGACTTTCCAGAATCACAGACTTTTTAAACTAGAATTTCTTTTTAAATAATGTTGGTACTGGTATTAATATTCCAATGTTCAGTTTACCTAACTGTTACAAAGGCAAACCTTACTTGGGTCCACTTTTGCTTTCCAGACACCCCATTTTGGTATGTTTTTTCTGACAAAAATGAAGAATGCCTTTATCCATACGATGAACCAGAATTGGTACATAGATAAAGTAAATGATACTGAGCCACCTCCCTTTGGTAAATTCAGTAGACAGCGATCTTGGAGTTCAATTTTTCTTAGTTTTTTATTGTCATGACACCCTCATATTGTCACTGAACCCCCTTACACCTTTGTAAAATCAAGTTTATTTGTAGGAAGACTATTTGTGCATGTAAAATACTTCTCCACCCTTACTCAGTACTGCCAAGCATGCATCCAAGAGCCATACTGGCTCACTAAAACATCATTCGTGATACATTACTGCTTGCACCCAGTTTATTTACACTGACAGATCTCTCTGCATCAGATAGCTATCCTCTCTCTTAAATTTCCCTTAGTCCTGTGGAAAACTGACATTGTTACCATATAGGTCATCAATAAAAGTGCTAAATAGTTACTGATAATAACCAGTTCTTACAGGATACAACAGAAAGGCACACACTCAGTGAGGTTTACCCATTTACAGTCATGTTTCATACCCTGTCTGCCAGCTCTTAGTCCATTTAAGAAGCAGGGCATTGATTTCATTTCAGTCTAGTTACTTCATCAAAAAATCATGCCTCACAGAAGAGTATTATATATTACTTCAACACAATGGCATTGATCAAACTGTATTTGTTATCTCTCAAAAAGGAGAATAAAGAAAGGAATAAAGAGTCAGGTTGATAAAATCTATTTTCCAAAAATCACGGGTGACTAGTCTTAAAGAATGATAGGAAGTTTAAGTGTAGTCCAGCAGACGAATTTATTTTACTTTTTCCAGGCCCAGAGCCAAATTGATAGGCTTGCAATTATCCCGAAGATTCTTTTTTAAAGCATTGGTGACAAATTCCCAAGTTCTCTATAATTTCCCTGTGTTTCAAAGCGTTTTGAAAAATTCAAGCTTCATAACCCATAGAACTCTCCAGTGAACTCTTTAAAAACTTCTGGGCATTAGCTGTCAGGTCCAGATGTTTAAGTAAGTCTAATAGTAACAGTTCACATAGCAGCACAACAGCAGTTCACACAGTAGCACAGCAGCACAGCAAAGGTGGAGGAGGGTGTTACATACTTCATGATCACCATCAGCAGAGGTGCAGCAGCCTGTCCTTTACTGACACGTGAAGAAGAGAAGGAATTCAATGAACACTTTGTTGTAATTCTAATGGACATGTTTCACCCAGGAATCACCTGCTCTTTTGTTCCGACTACTTTTGTTCTAACTCTGCCTCTTTAAAATAAAATAAAAGCAAGAAAACGATATTGCATCCATAATTCTGTTTGTCCTTGAGATTTTTTGTGTGTCTTTATCAATTTTCTGAAGTTCTCAACTTTTATTTTATACAAGCTTCAAACTCCTACTTTCTCACTTGGGGATTTCCACAGTAATAATTTCTCTTTGTTGAGATATTTTTGCCTTTTTGGTCATCAGTTTAACATTATTAGACAGAAAAAAAGGAAATTTCTCACCATTATTTTGTCTTGAAACTTTCATTTTCATAAACCAGTGAGAACAGGGACTTGAATGTATTTATTACACGAAAACAGAATAAAATCATGATCACTTGTGCCTAATTTGCTACTCATTAGTGATTTGCATGTCACACAGAGATAGCAGAGGAAAAGCTGTGGTATTGCTGCCTACAGGTACCACAACACTCAATACAGAACTCAACATCAAGGAAAATCCCTACATGCATACCCAGGAGTCCCCTTCTCTGCTGAAATATTCACCTGCAAGATGCTGCTGGCCAAAGGCGTGTGACATAGATGGGGATTTCTTGCTGGCCACGCCACTCAGCTCCTCAAAAAGTGGCAGCAGGGACCAGATGGACTCCTGGCTCACCCTGCAGCACCCCTTACACAACAGATTTCTACATAACATGCTTGTTAATGGTCCTCCACATCCACCACAGAGCAATTCTGCCTGTAGTCCCCTGTCCAAGGAAAGTTAAGAAGATCTCCGCTGAATCTAGGCACATTTTCTCAGCTCTGGGCAGCTGAGATACACACCAGATAGCAACTTGAACGGCGTTTTCAAGATAAAATCCCAACATGTAAATTCAAGATCAGGACACAAAATTCAATGAATATCATATGCAGATCAAGGGAGGAAGAGAGATTTTTAACCAGTATGCACAAAATTCTCAAGTGGGAGGGCTATATTTATTATTGGTGGTTTATTATTTATACTACATCCCAGGACTACACTTTCTGCTGTGCAAAGATCCAATAAGGCTTTTTGCTTTAGCAGAGAAAAGTCATTCGCTAGATGTCAGTGGACTGTCTTTTCTGTTCTTCTGCAATACCTATTGTCTGAAGGCTTAAACTGATTGTTCTTTAACCATAATGTTGTTAAAGAAATGCCAGGAAGTTTATTCGTGGCTTATTAATACTGCAGAGGCCCCAAAGCAGCAAGATAATGCCCAGACTTCCAAAAAACAGGCTTGCCAACCGTCCCCTTGGCCAGCTTCCAATTAAAAGAAGAACATGACAGCCAAGCTGCAGCTACAATGACTTCAGAAACAGCTGAAAAAAAAAAGTAGAACTATCCAAGCCACAGAGCCCTATTCCAATTTTATTTAAAAAATAAAAAAGGAGAAAAAAAGAACAACCACAACCCAACAAGCAAACAAAATGCCACTTTTGCACTTCATTTGTAACATCACCTAAAGTCCAGACTGGATCTCTAATATTTCTTCCCCAAATGCTTTTTAGGAGTTCAGGTTAGTGTTCTGAGACCACAAGACAAAGCAATTAACCCACTGCAGTACATTGCTTCCTCCTACCATACGCTTTTTTCTCTGCAAAATATTGATAATTCTGTCATCTGAGTTCCTCTTATCTTTTTGATAAATGAGGCTACTGCCTTCCTAACTTATTAAGGCATTTATGCTCTCCTTTACATCTGAAACACTGGAAAGACTTATCTGATTTACCTAAAAATATTTCTGAATCCCTTCACTGTAAAACTATTTTGGCAAAGACCAGCTGGACTCAAGTCTGTACCTTCTAAGATCTCCTAAGTTTGCTCTCTGACACAAGAACACCTGCATTTCCTCCTTCAGAGCTGAGCATCAGACAGTTTCCTTTTCAAGTTTAACTCTTGCCGATTTATGTTGATCTCTGGAATGAGGATGAAATAGAGGCTTAAAAGTGTTAGTTTTCCCATTAAAAAAGTAGCTAAGCTTCTCTGAAGGTACATTCTATTATTGAGCAGTCACTTTGCTTTCAACGAAAATGAATGACCATATGATACATCAAAGTACGCTACTGTGTTCCTAAATAGATAGAGGCTCACGCCACAAAGTTGAGGCACAGATTCCAGAGGCATTGCAAGGCTTCCCCTCACCATGTACGTTTGTCACTATTTGTCCTGCACACCATCCTGGTCTCTACACTGGAGAGGCATGGATTTGACGGATGGACCACTCAGTGGATAAAGAACTAGTTAGATGGTTGCACTCAAAGAGTTGCAGTCAATGGCTTGATGTCCAAGTGGGAACCAGTGACAAGTGGTGTTCCTTCGGGCTCAGTATTGGGATCAGTGCTGTTCAACATCTTTGTGGGCAACACCCTCAGCAAGTTTGTTGATGACACCAAGCAGTGTGGCACAGTCAACACACTTGATGCCATACAGAGGGACCTTGACAGACTTGAGAGGTGGGCTCATGCAAATGAAGTTCAACAAGGCCAAACGCAAGGTCCTGCACCTGGGTCAGGGCAATTCCAAGTATACATACAGGCTGAGTGGAGAATGGATTGAGAATAGCCCTGAGATGATGGATTTGGTGGTATTGGCTGATGAGAAGCTCAAAATGAGCTGCCAGTGTGTGCTTGCAGCCATATTCTGAGTGGCATCAAAAGAAGCATGGCCAGCAGATTTAGGGAGGAGATTCTCCCCCTCTGCTCTGGTGAGATGCCACCTGGAGTACTGTGGCCAGATCTGGAGTCTCCAGCACAAGAAGGACATGGACCTGTTAGGGTAAATCCAGAGGAAGGCCGCAAAGATGATCAGAGGGCTGAAGCACCTCTCCTATGAGAATAGTTGGGGTTGTTCAGCCTGAAGAGAAAGCTCTAGGGAGACCTTATAGTGGCCTTCCAGCGTCTTAAGGGGGTCTACAAGAAAGCTAGACAGAGACTTTTTAAAAGCAATGTAGTGATAGGATGAGGCATAATGGCTACAAACTGAAATAGGGTGGATATGGATTAGAATTTTCACTACGAGGGTGGTGAGGCACTGGAACAGGTTGTCCAGAGAAGTTGGGGATGTCCCATCCCTGGGAGTGTTCAAGGTCAGTTGGATTGGACTTTGAGTAGTCTGGTCTAGTCGGAGGTCTCTCTTCCCATGGCAGAGGGGTTGGAACTAGATGATCTTTGAGGTCCCTTCCAACCCAAACCATTCTATGATTCTAAGACATTCAGGTAGGCTTTTTTCTTTTTTGTAATACATGCAGTGTTAGGAATAATAAGTTTACTGTTGCTCCAAGTCTTGTAAACACAAGGTGTTGATTTTTTAGAGCATTCTGAAATGTGGAACTGCTTCATTTATATCATATGATTTAAATCTAAGAATTAGGTGTCATTGTTTCACTTGTAATCTTTTTTCTTCAAAGAAATAAAACTGACTCTATCAACTGCACAATCACAAGCAAAAATCTGGGAGCCTGACAGGCAGAAGACATTTGCTTTTCATGGTGCACAACTGTTCCTCGCCACCTCAGCATCAGCACATTTCCATAGAGCTGTCGCAGGGGGATCTGAGGTAAGGATCCCTAAGATTTATATTTAAACAGGAGCTTGGATGTCAGGAGACAGTTATTCTTAGGTCCCCCTAAAGAGGTCATGAAGAATTTTGTTTTCAAAAATACTATTTCTGAGTTGTAAGTCAAATATTCCAGAATTATAACTGTGAAGAATTTGATGTTTTCCGGAATGTGTTATCTATTTATTAATATAAATATTCACCTACCAGGGTCTGAAGTTAGGCACTTAAAATCCATATTCAGTTATGTAAGACTGCAGGATGCCAAGTACTGGAAGATTTGTAGATATTTGCCATCATCCTGAAAACTGGTTTATTAATTTAGAAGAGTACTTTAATATTTGGGTTTTACCCCTGCCTCCTAGCATTTCACAAATCACATTTTAACATGCATTTTTAGATATTTTTAAGGTGGTGTCTCCCTTTGAATATGTATCCAGTTCTCCTGACAAGATGAAACAGTTGTTCGGAAAATTTTGTCACTTAGTTCACCAGAACCGGGATTTCATTTCAAGGTTTGGCTTGACAGAACCAGGGATAACATCCTAAAAGCACATCTATCGCTTACAAAGTGGACAAGAATCTGGAGAAAGTGGACAATAATCTGGAGAATTAAGATCTGGTTTATTTATTCAGTGATGACCAAGGAGACAGCCAAAGCAGTCTTTCCATACTCCTCTTATAAGGCACAGGGATTTTTTAAAGGAGTAGTAAATAGCAGTCCTAACCAATGGTATATTACTTCATAGTGCTAAACACCAAATCATGTGCTATGTATCATGTTTTCCCTATTCTACTCTAAGCTGTCATGAAAACAAACAAACCCAAAACATTTGTTGCTGTGCTATGTATAGCTCAGCTCTGAGTCCTCTCCTCTTTTTCATTATTTGTATCTGGAACTGGGAAGCTTTTCTTGAAGCAGTATTGTTTTTCCCTTGGGAAAAAAAAAATGGCAAGAGAAAATTAAGTATTTAAAAGTCTTGTGTATCCCTGCTTACAAATATGCTGTAATCAGCACACTCGTCATTTCATGTAGGAAGAACCAAATAATGGTGGAATTCAATCACTGCTAAGAAAGCAGGAATAGGGCTTACAAGAATGCTTAAATCTGTCCCTAATTTGCTTGCACATAAACCCATGGTAATCTGCTTCATTGCCAAAGTCATATAAAGACTTTGGGCACCAAACAGCATAGGTAATCTTGAACTGGAGGCCCTCCAGCCTAATTAGACACAAATGCCCAGAAGGCCCGAGACTGAAATATGGTACGTAGATTTTGAAATGTATGAAGAGACTGAACAGACTCATTAGCAGCCGTCTGAGTGTATGTTTAAGCCTCTGAAGTTGCTTTTTTTGACTGAGGGAAGGAGTAAGCCATGTCTATGCCTGAGGCTAAGTAGAAGGAAAGCATTCTGCTCCTTCTAGAATGGCCCCAGCTCCCAGCTCCCACCCCAGCCTGCTCCAAAGACAGTATCCCCACAGTCAGCAAGATGATTTAATATCAGTAACGCTGGGAAAGCCAAAACATTATAAGTCATTGAAAAATAAGACAAAGAAGCAATTCTGTGGAGAGTTTAAAGAGATATTGGTTCATTATTCATTATTTAGTACATACATTTCTTAAGTTAGTTAGTCATGGAGTTTTGCCAGACGCCATAAAAAGTCATAATTTCCCTTATTTCAAACCTCTGAATATTTTTTATTTTTCTGGCATCAAACAACTATTGTTGGCTACTTTCTGATTACAAGCTTGTCTCTCTGATTACAAGCATGCATCCACTTTGTAGCACCGTGCAAAATTACAAGGGAATTAAAGAAACAGACAGAGGAGAAGTTCCTTACAATTTTAATGCAGAATGGCCGTGGAAAAAGGCTACGCATAACATAAAGCTGACCTCTGCGTTGCAGATTTCAGGCACACTGGGGGACTGTCTATTTTTGGAAACATAGCAACTACACTTAACTAACCAGAGGGTGTGATAGAAATGTTTTTATCAAGTTATCTCCCTCTAAGTTATTTGGGGGAACAATGAAAAGCAACACATTATTTCCTTTTTGAACTGAGTTTTCACATTACCGGGAAATATCAGGGTAGCCACAGAATTCCAAACAACTTCTGGTTTTAATAATAAAAAAGGGAGCTTTGTGACTCTTTTCTTTCTCCTGCAAACACAACACAAAGGAAACACAGGGACAAAGCAGAGTCCAGAGATCTTGTGTGTAATAAAAAAGTGTGGATAAAGCCTTCAGTTAATTGACATTCAAGGTCAATTTGTAGCTTTGTCCATGATGCTGTGGCCCATTTGCTGTTGCTGTACTAGTGGCGTGAGGTCACCAATCAGCTCCATTTTCTTGGTAAATTCTATGGAAAGACTATTTGGCATTTAACAATGTCAGCACCAAACACTACTGAAGTATTACCATTACAAAACAAATAGGTAAATTTTAAGTGAAGATCATTTTTTTTAAAGAAATTTTTGTAATGATTTTTTTTAAGTTTTTAGTTTTTGTAAAGTTGTTGGTTCTTTTTAAAAGAATATGTACCGGGACATCCATTGTTCTCTTTTGCCCTTCCCTGTGCTTTAGGTCTGAGGTTCAGGGGAAGAAGAAAATAAAGCGGTAGGAGCTTCTTGGCCAAAAATGGCAAGCCTTACAGTACTGCCCGTATCCACCTGACCTCACCCCACAGTGAATACTGCATATTGGGGGTGACACGTGGCACTGAGAGGCCGTTTCCTCACGTGCATCCCAGGGTGTGATGGAGGCATCCCTTCTGGTAGGGGACCTGCAACCCGCCAAGGGAAGAGAGCTTTGGACTGCAGGCATGTCTGTCTGTGGGGGCACGCACGCAGACAGACATGAGCTCACTGCACACGCAGGAGCCAGCTCCCATCCAGGAGCCATGCAGCCTCGTGACAGCAAACCTGTGCCCGACCTCATGCACTTGTGCCTGGCAGAAGCAGCTGAGATTAACTAGCAGGCATCCATATACGTGTACCCAGGATGCCAGAAAGAAACCTTGGCAAAGGGAGAAGGGAGAATAGGCACCCTAGTGGGCTGGGTGCTGAGCACTCCTGTGCTGACGATGTACAGGGTACCAGGGAGGCCGGTGATCCGCCAGCCTTCACTGGTGATCGGGAAGGACATTAAGTGGGAAGCAGAAGTGTGCATTAGGGGAGACATCACCTCGCTGGGCCCAGGCCCAGGTAAAAGCAAAGGAGACTTGGAGGGCACAGGTTTGGTGGTTGGGGAGGCAGCGGGCACAGGCTGTGCCAGCCAGCAAAAGCCATCCAGGTGCCCAGGGAGGCCGGCATGTGATGGAGGGGCGATGGAGGCTGGGAGGGAAGAACCCCCCAGTTGGGGACAATGGGGAGCATCAAAGGGGGAAGCCTGCCAGCCGCGGGGAAATGGGACCCTTCTCCATGCTGAGGAGCTGCACCTCGAGCAGGTGAAGCCTGCCTTGGCCCGGGGGATCCCCCGCACCTGCCCCCGAGCGCTCTGCCAGGTCCCCCCCGACCCCATCACCGCCGGGGCCCTCTTACCTTCCCGCT
>VXBW01007745.1:290177-308682 GCA_013400375.1 Thinocorus orbignyianus | reverse complement strand
GTCGGGGCGATAGTAATGGAAAAAGCAGCTTTTACTACGAGGGGATGGGTGGCCGTGGGTTTCCTGTGAGGGGGGTGAGGCACTGGAACAGGTTGCCCAGAGAAGCTGTGGATGCCCCATCCCTGGGAGGGTTCAAGGCCAGGCTGGATGGGGCTTGGGGCAACCTGCTCTGGTGGGAGGTGTCCCTGCCCATGGCAGGGGGGTTGGAACTTGATGATCTTTAAGATCCCTTCCAACCCAAAACATTCTATGATTCAGGTAGGAATCTCCAGCCCCTAAGGCCCGCGCTAGATAGGGAATCCAAAAGGGCCGAATAACATTCTGTAAAATGAGTGGAAAAGTCGTGAGCAGGTTTTACCCGGAGAAATGGATAACACAGTCTGGCTTTCTGTAGGGATTTTCTTTGTTTGGTAATAAAGACTTTCAGAACCCAGAGAGCGGTGGCATTGTATTGACTAATTCAGCTGCAATTCTGCTGTCCGTAGTGTAAGGGCACGCTGCTGTCTGGGAAAAATTGGAGGAGAAATTACAACGCCGCTGAAGTATTGCTTCCATTCCCTACAGCTACACGCCTGTTTTCCTCAGAGCTAACAACTAACCAGTTCCAGGAATTTAGCAGAGGCTCTGTGTTAAAGTAACCACTCACCCACCATAGCGCTTGTCGTCTTGTGCCAGTCGTGGGTGGCTTTGACTAAAGTCTTCTCATTTGCAGCAAGAAGGATGGATCTCTTGGATCACTTTGGATCCTTGCAGGACTGCTTTATTTTCCAAATCCTGTAGTACTCAAGCTGTAAACTAAAATTGTGTCATACAGTAAAAGTAAAAATGAATTCAACAGTTTCTGATCATATATTTGTTACAGTGAATTTTCTTTTAAACACTGAAAGTTAACTTTTTCTGCCCACGGGGAAGTTTGAAGTTGCTGGGTGTATTTTCTGCTTCAAAAAGTGAAAACGGGGCGTATATCTTGCAGGTTTCAGCAAGCAAGAAATATGTGTGAATTTATTGAACCTAATATATCAATACCTGCTGACAATAATGACTTGCAAATCATCACTTGCACCACTTACAACTAAAGCAGAAAGGCCAGCTCTGCTAAACCGAAATTTTCCACAGAATCACTCCAGTTTCCAAGAGAAATTTTGTCAGAAAGACCCCTTGGATCTGTTTCCAGCTTTTGTTCAAGAGAGACAAGCTGGATTAGCCCCTGTGTAGGCCACCAGCTCAGATACCCAGAAGGAGACATCACTATCGCCTGACCTTCTGCCAGCAACACTGAGGAGAGCCCAGCAGAGTATGGGCAATCAAAGTTTCTGCCCCACAGACCTTTTAATCCTGCAAATAATCAACAGGCACTGGGTGGCACTCCCTTATCTCAGCAAAGTCACTTCAGGTTTCAGCTTGTGTGCTTACTCCTGCATTTCGCTGGGCTCAAGTCTCTTCTGAAACTCCAACACAATCCTATCCCAACACAAACCCCTCCCATAGCAGGACAACCATCATTGGCATAGAGGGGAAGAAGTGTGCTAACATTAAAAGGGATGAGGATAATTTGTCTCCAGATATATCCTCCTGCGGCAGTTGCTATGGTTTTGCACATTCTGAGGTTGTTGTGCCTCATGAACATTAAAAACTGTCATAAAACATCAAAGCCATCAGCTGAAGAATAGGAAACTCGATGTATGTGCTTGCTCTGGGGTTTCTGTGTCAACAAATGCCACAGGTAGTATTGTTCAGAGTCTATTAGACCTTCAGTTCCTCTGCACATTGACCTGCAAGGAAAGTTCTTCTATTTTTCCCTTTTTTCAGTGGGACTAAAGGGTTTCTCATGAATGAGAAAAATGAGTGTTCTGTGTTGCATGTGCACTGGGAAAGCATTGATAATTCCTTTTCCCTTGCTTTTTGCATAATTATTTTACCTCTCTCATACACCGTGAGAACTGAATCTACAGTTTAATAAGTACCTCTGAGAAAATGAAGTGCCTTTCACTGGGTTTGAGGGCAGTAACAACCCTTCTTCTTGGAGAATTCAAGTTACTGAGCCAAAAAAGGAAGCATTTTATATTGTCATCATTACTGTCTTTCAAGAAAATAGGACTACCTGTATTCTCTCTTGCAATTTACTATTGGCCATTGTTGCTTCACAGGATCAAAAACAATGCAACAGGGCAGGAAAAAAGAGCCCAAAGTTTTCTCTTAGTTCACTGAAATTGCCGTGGATGCTTTCCAGTGGCAGAATTACCTGACAGCTTAATTCAGAAGAATACAAAGGGCATGAGGAATTTAAGGGATTATTTTAAAACTTTTTGACCATGACTCTTAAAATGTTCATGAAAGTTGAGGTGTCCATGAAAAGCCAGAGAAATGGTGCATTTTTAAGGTTCCACTTGGTCATCTTGTATGAGCTCACAGTATAAGGCCAGGAGTAAAATGAAGATTAAGAGAGGTATGAAAAGAATTAATGGTAGTTTTTTAAGATGCTAATTTTTTATGGCTGGTGTTCAGATGACAGGTGACCTTACAAAATCTACCCAGTGATAAAGATCTGTACCTATCACTTTGGCTCACTTACAACAAAAGAACCAAGTCTGAAGTATTTTTAATCGAGGTACGTGCAGGATGTCACAAGGTTTAGATATTTTAGTTGTTTATCTCATGCACTCTTTCATCTTTCTCCAACAAGAAAGGTTCAATTTACTGAGTCACAGCAAAGGAACCATGCAGAATGTTATCAGAAAGGCTACATGCAAAAACTATGTGCTACTTCACTGGAAACCAATGGCATTGGGCCAGTAACTAACATATGCTATGGCGACAGTAACACCACATGGGAGAGATGGGCTGGGCTGCGGGGTGAAAGGAAATGCTAAGCAAAGTACACGGTAGACAGAGAGAGCTGTTCCAGGTTTATCTTCACAGTGCTATTTTTAAAGTTTTTAGATGGAATTTGAACGGCTCACCTCGATACATCCCTTCTTTCCATAGCGTTAGAAATCAGTACAGCACAAGCTCATGGAAAACACTTCCCAGTTACAGTGTGAATAAGCTAAGCAGGAGGGACTCACTGCAAGATTATTATCCAAATCGCCATCTGCCCAAGGGAAGGGACAGCATGTAGTTACACTATTCCTGGAGCAAAGAAAGGACCAGGTAGTTACCAAGTCTTCCTTGCTCTCCGCAGAAAGTTATTACAGCCCACCTCAGGAGGTTTGCTCCTGCACTGGCTTTAGAAGAGACACAGGCATATTTCTGCTTGTGCCTCTGCCTCAATGCCTCTTTATTGCAATCCCACCAATTTTGGGAAGGCAGGGAGTGATGACACACCAACAAAAACAGGGCCAAAAATTTGGCAACCTGAAACAACCGGAAAAGGAGAAAGTAAGACAAGATCATATTTACCCGTGTACGCCTGTACCATTGTCATAACCTCCATCCTCTGAAGACAGTCACAGGCCCATCATATTTTGTATTGCTTACCATGAAAGCAGGTCTTTCAAGAAACAGGGTAGTTAGGATGAATGTCAGGCCTTAACTACAGTAAGAGTAGTCTATTTATTCTTTACATAAACAAAGGCTTTAGCATAAATTGTTTGGCCACTCAGCCGTGGAACTGGACCATCATGGAAAAGTAAACTCCTGCAGTCTTTTCTCTCAGATGAATGATCTGTCTATGAAGAATAGTTCACAGAGCATCTAGTTTGAAATGATCCTTAAAACAATTTGTAAACAGAGAAGAATCTAAACCTGTAATTAAAACTGCTGTTCCCAGGATAGGTGAAGGAGTTGAGAAAAGGTAGTTTTATACCTCACTTTGCCTCCTTCAGGCTCTGAGCTGCTTTTATACCAGAAGTGGTCAGATCCTAGAGGCTATCCAGTTTCTTCTCATGTTAAGAAGCTAAATTATAGACAGCTAGATTATTCCAGTGAAGCCCCTCCTTCTTCATCATGTTCCTCATTCCAGCTTGCTTTCATGGGGACAGCGAACTGATCCTACAAACCCGTGTGAGCAGTATTCCACTTTGCCATGGAGCAGAAACTGGGAGCCAGCCAGTTAGACCGGCATTATTCTCATTCCCTGCTGTTAGAGAGGCATGAAGAGCTCATGGGGAAGCTGAGCACTGGGACTGACACTTACAAAGTAAGAGCAAAGCTATCTGCAATGCCTACAAGCATAAAACTTTCATTCACAGTTTCTAAATGTTCTGCTTCACAGAAGCCAGAAATTCCCAGTAGTCCCTCAGGAGCTTACCTGGGATCAGAAAATAATTTTATCTAGCACAGAAGACAGCTCAGTGTTACCATGATTGGGTTCGACAGGTTCCCAGAGATTGATAGCCTATTGGATAACATTACCGTTGTGTTGGATTTGCTGCTGTGTTATATGGATGTATAATTTAAGACAGTGAGATGAAACTTAGCACACACCATTCTAGTTATTTTAGTCCTAGACGAACAATTACAGTCAGTCAGTCATTTTATATCTGTATATAGCACTTAATCCATGTTGCAATAATTCAGTGTTACACTGCTGCACTGAGCCTCTGCCAGTTCCGGATCAGTCACCTCTGTTCAAGTCCCACAGGATACGAGGGCAGGCAAGACCTATTTGAAATAATTTTCCACCCTGGATGGCCATGTATGATGAAGCTTCCATCACCAGCCAGGTGCCAGGGGAAGAGCAACTGATCTGGAGAATGGCTGTTGGAAGCAGTGTTCCTCCCTGTGTCATACCAGGTGCTGAACGTATGTTCTATTGTTATCTGAATCTGCATTCGCAGTGGCTTCCTGGGCAGCCTCTTAGTTTAATTGCAATTACTTTCAATGACTCTAAGCCGGGGGAGGGGACTTAGAGCTAAAGCAGCATATTTTATGTTTATAGAAATGATAATCATGTTCAGAGAGCAGATTAACAGGGTTCTCATAATGATGGCAGGGAAGGCAGCAGATAGAGCTTTCATTTCCATAAAGCGTCAAGTAAACCTTTCTTTACTGCCATCACAATCTGCTGCTGGCTCTAACTATTTATGTTTATTTTTATGTATTTATTATGAGCTTGTCCCCTGCTGTCAAGGAGACAGGCTTCTGCTCCTTACCTTTCAGGAATGCATTAATCCTGGTGATCAGTTAATGCATGGGGAGGGAACAGAGCAAGGGGAATACAAGCTGCAGCAACCTCGTGCAGTGTAAATCCTGGGACCAAACTGAACCAGAGGAGTTGGAATATGGGAACCATTCTTAATCCTGTCAATTACAAGCACTGAGAAAGCACAAAACCCAAAATTACATTCCTAGGTATTAACAGACTTTTTTTTTCTTTTTTTTTTTTTTCTTCCAAGTGGAAATATAATTAATGCATCCAAAGTTGGGCTTTCAAAACAACAAAACAACCCAAGCTGGTGCAGAGTTAACACTCATTTCTGCTGCTGGCCCCAGAATGCAGGTGTCATTGTGGGCTGTTGGCTGCGTCCTCTTGTGCATGGGGGACAATGATTAGAACAGCATGGAAAGACCGGTGAAGCCACCAAGTGCTGGAATGTGGTAGTCTGCCCAACAGAAGAGCAGTGGGAAAAATAGTCTCTTGATGGGTGATATCACTGTAGATAAGCTTTAGATTAGCTCAAAGAGAAATTCATCTGCTAAAACCTTACTTTTTTCCCCATTTGCTTGGTTGCCAAATTTCCTGTAACTCCACTAACTGTATGACTAATCATCCCTGTCAGCATTTTTCCTCCTTATGATGAACCGAAGTAAAGTTACATTCAGGTAACTCATTACAAACCCAAAAGCAGTGAAGGTGAAGACAAAGGGAACCCTAAATTCTGAAATCTCCTGACTTCAGAAATTATTCCAGGCCAGTCTGACTTTTATCTTCTTCTAAGCCTTATTAATGACTTGATGGTTTAATCTTTGCCTTGCTGGTTTGTCATAGGGGCATCAGTGACCAAATCAGCTGTTCAGGAAAGTGAATGGATCAGGTACACGAACAAGCTCTAGTAATTGCAATAGAAATGTCTCCCCCACTCCACACCTCCTCTCCACAGCCTCCATAGCAACCATGTTTGCAAAGGTTCTCAAAAAATCAGTCTTCAGGGAAAAGGAAACCCCTAAAATCACACTAAAAATCTGAAACAGGGAAACCAGAGAATTCCTGCAGAAGGCAGAAGAGGAAACAGCATGAAATCTGAACTTCCAAATCACACATCAATTCCAATTTTGCAGCTGGCAGCCAGTTTTCAGCATCAGTATAGCTTTGTGATGCCTTTAGAAACTAAGGGGGAGGGAGAGCTTTTCAATGCAGCTCCACTGAAACCTGTGTCTAATGATAATTTAAAGTAATTTATAACCCATAAAGCACTCACAGCAAGGCCAATATCACAGCATCTACTGATATTTATGAGTTTGCAGGGACTAGGTCTATTAATATGAATAATATGTAGATTATTAATGAAATAAAAGAGTCTTTATTGTTCATCTTTCATTAAAAATACTAAGAGAACGATCTGCAACTTACTGACATCAGGAATTATGGTTTGTGTTATCTGCAGACTTTGCTTCATTTGCACAGAATGAGTCAAATCATAAGTGGTTTAGGGTGCTCTTTAACATACAGCTATGGCATAAATAGGCTGAAAAGACATGCTAGACAAGTCAGCAGTTTATTGATTTGACATTCATTCACTGCATTTGCAAAGTTAACACAACTTCTGTCCTGAACAAAAGGAAATCAGGGTTTCTGAGTTCCCACTGAACCAGATGAGTGCTGCTGTCTGAAAGGAGAAAGGGCACTGCTGTCACACAAAAATTTTCATTATTGCAGAGAAAATGCCCAGAGGGTAAATATAAAATTCTCTACTTTCTGAGGCAGTATTTATGCAAAATGTATGTATGTAAAAGTACTTTGTGAACATTGTTTTATTGCCTTTCATTTAAGGAAAAATGTAGTAGTTACAGGAAAGGAAGCTTCAAATTTTCTTTAAAAATAAATTGTAGTATCAAGGCTAAATTAGTAAATTTGCAGGTGCTCTGCAATGTCCTCCTGAAATTAAATCGGTGTTACAAAAGCTCTTTTATACAGAAAGCACAATATGTATTCATGCAAGAAGTGAGAAAGGTTATTAGGAGTAAGGTTCTTAGACCATTCAAAGAGGAGATGTATTTAAAACCAGGTCTAACTATACCAGGTAAATAATAACATCACTAATGTATCAGGCAAAGCCAAAGTGAAGACACACTTCCTGCATTTATCTTCTCTCTTTTCAAAAGTACAACAGCAAAGCTTTTTACTCTAGTTTGCTGGATTGTCATTCCTTGTATTGTACATCTTCCAGTTCTTCTGCTGGCATTTTGTTTTGGATCTCTCTAGATCCACGCCACAGTGGCAGCAGCATTACTCTGATAATATAGTGCTGCAATCCCTACAACTGTGTATCATTAGCAGGAAATCATTTTAATGCTCTTGTAAACACCATCAGAGAGCCAGGAGACTATTTGTATTTGTTTTACTGTCACAGACTAAACTGCCTTATTCTAACCCTGTCCATCAAATTAAGTGTTGGACTGGGTTCAAAGTACTGTAAACCTGCCAACTCCAGGCTCACTTGAACTTTAATAAAACCAGGCAGCCACTTTCTAGTGTAGACACTGCAAGCATATCTGTTGTAAATAGGTGTATGGATAAGGTGCGCTTTCTCCATCATACAGACAACTGCAATCCCCTTGTTAGAGGCACACGTCATTGCTCTAGAGGCTTTGGAGAACTTTGGCAGAACTTTTCAGGTAACATTGTCCCCATATGGAGAAAACAAAGGTATATAAAATAATCATTAATCTTCTTTCATCAAACACCTTACATTTTAATGTAAAACCAATATATTTAGTTGAAAATCTTCCCCTCTGAGGTAGCTCTTGGTTTTGGTACAGGAAGAATGAGAAATCTTGGCAGAGTGTTGAAAGAGAGATTTTCTGACTCTAACATTGGAAGAGAAGGCATGATTTTTAGGAAAATTCATCCTTTTCTTTTGGAAAGACAAAATATTCTGTTTAGCCCACCACAGTTAGTTAGCTGTATAACACAAAACTGTCAACCAAAACATGGTTGCTGAGCAGGTTGTTCAAGCCTTAGCTGGGTGGGAAGAACAGGAGGTGACCTGGGAGTACAACTAGCCAGGGAGGGGGAAACACCAGCCTACAAGAGCCACCAGGCTGAAGTTTCTTTTGCACAACCGGTGGCACTGGTGACCACAGAGCATCCAGGAGGGTGTACTGCAGAGAAGGTGTGCCCCAATTTGCACTTGTAGCTCTGCCTTTAGGCACTGCTGCTGGAAGTTGAGATGGAAGCTTCATCTGCCTAGTAGAAGGTCAGGTCTATATTAAAAATATAGAACTGGAGTTGTAGGGAACAAGAGAGCATAGAGGCAATTAATGAATTTTCACAGTACTGAAAAAAATGACTGTGGGCAGTCTTCAGAAGCAGTGCTGGTAACGAGAAATTCTGAATGACTGCACACTCAAGTGCATTGCTTTCAGCTGTCGCTCTTGGTCTTTTGTGTTCAAGTTCTGCAAACAGCAAAGTATTCAAAGCTAAGCTCCACTGCTCATGGAAACCAAGATGTTAGCTTGCATCTCAACTGCAATCTAAATCTGAATTGTATGTTTAATAAATTGGGGTTGAGATGGTTAATTAACAAAAGCTAACAAAAGTACCTCCTAGGATTTGCATAGCAATCCCGTACAGGAGAAGCTTCAAAGTATGACCATCAAATATTCACAAGTGCTTGTAACCTATTCACTTGGATCCAAATGTTCCCTCCCATACCATACTGTGCAGGAACTGCCACTAAAGTCACCACAATTCCCCACAGAAAATGTTACTCAACTTGAGTAAAGGTGACAGAATAGAGCCCATGGGAGGGGGATGAGAAAACCCAGTATTAGTTTGAATAATGGATGGATCTGAGAATACCCTAATCTCCTTATGAAGGAAGAGAGAGGCAAAATCTAAATACATTATTCATGATGAATTATTCAGTCAGCTGTGTGTGAATTATCCTGGGAATATTTCGCTGGCCTTTAAAACTTCTCCCTTAAAACAGATAAATCTAGCTTGGGAAAAACATCCCCTCCAGTGGCCAACCACATTTTCAAACTAGTCTGTCAGCCAAAGATAAATTTAAGACATTTCTTTTTAGCATTTACTTTTATTGTAGCAGCGTCTAGGAATCCCAGTATATTCACATTATTGTTGCAGCATGTAGGAATCCCAATAATAGTTTCTCATTATCTTCAGTGCTGTACAGACAAAGATGTGACTATAGTGCTGTTAGACTCAAATTAAAGTATAAACATATCCTAACAATAAGAGATTTTATAAGCTTCTATCTAAAACTCTGAAAAGATGTTTGACTAAGCATTCAATTATATTTGTATACCGTCAAGACCATCTCCATGAAAAGAAGTGTATTTCAATCTCACACCTGACATGTCAAGTGAGACAAATTTGCTTCCTAGGACTCCTTTGCTAAGACCTATACTGCCAAAAACTGAGAATGTCATGGGAAGGATACACCTATGAGAAAACAAGAGAGCTGGATTTTACTTTCTGAGCTCTTGAGTATACAATACTTACCAAACCTTTTTTTTTTTTTTTTTTTTTAAGAGATTTGTACAGTTAAACTTATTGGGATATGAGAAGTTTAATACATGCATGCATAAAGAAACAAATACACTCTGAAGTTCTCACAGAAGACAGATGTTGTCAGACCAGGCAACTAAGTTTCTCCATTCTTTACTTCCCTCCACTTTGTGCTTTGGTATGATGGTTTACAGAAAATATTTGCGTCCCCAGCAGAACATAGAAGGGTAACACAGCAGATGTAGCAGCTTCTCCTTGACATACTGTAATATAACAAAAGGGCTATGAGATGGACTAGTGGGAATGGGAGCTGTTTAAACTTTTACAGGAAGTACCCAACAGCAGAACCTTAGCACCAGAACACCATAAGAAAAAGAAAAAATATGCACTAAGTCTGAAGAAGGGACAAATTGGAAAAAGAAAAATCTCTTAGCCTTGTAAGCTAAGACAGAAGAAGGGGAAAGTGTGGGTAAGATTTGTCATCACAGCCGGAAAATGGAAAACGGCTGTGGCAGGTCTTACCTCAAACTTCAGTGAGAATCTCTGCTCTGTCTCTGCAGGGGGACTTTCTGAATCACATTTGTGATTCTTACTTCACTTACAAGAGGTGTATTTTGCTTTAAATCCTGTGATTCCTGGTTATTTTCTCTCTCTTAATTAAACCTTCAAATCAGACTTTTATTAAGATAGAGGCAAAGAATATACCTTCCTCTTTCTCTCAAGGTTATCTTCTGAAATAGGATTGAATTCTTTTAATGGAGAGAGAGTCTGGAGAGTGCTGCTAAATCTATGGGAAAGTGGTAATTCTACAATTATTTCTAAGAATACAAAAGATTGTTGTATCTTGTATCTGGACAATCCAATTAGTTCAATGTCTGGGAATTAAGCAGGCTGCTGATCATGTTGGAGAACTGACCTATTTCGATGGAAAACTGTTGTCTTTGCACAGCAGTCTCACTGCGGCTCCATATCTGAGTCTTCAGAATCAGCCTGAAATTAAAAACAGGCTCATCTCCACTCGAAGTAGGAGCAGTAACTGATTCTTGAAAAGCAGAGCTGTGACAACACTCAGCGCAAGACTGGTCATTGGGCCACGCAGGGCTTGTCAGCAGGGTATAGTTTTTAAGCAGGGACAAAAAGAACATCGGAATTTATATTTCATACACATTTAAGGCGGCAAAAAGTCAATAATTGAAGTTTTGAAACCAGCTGGCCCATGCAAAAGGTTCTATCAGCAACGCAATGCAAAAGGCTAGTACACAGGTGTGTGTGGAGAGCATGTCCATGTCAGGACCAGGATACAGGCACTGGCCCATCACGTACAGCCCTGGACAGTCAGTCCAGATCAACTTAGAAGTAGGTCTGTACCTCCTTACCATTGGCTTTTGTTCCTGGGGAAAGGTGTAATAGTGGACATGCTGGGCTGGTGTCAGGGCTCTGAGCTCCTCAGGTTACCCGGTACCTCTGTGGCTGCCTACCTCAGCCATCAAAACTTAGACAAGGGAGAAGGAGTTGAACTAATCCTCCTGAGGAAAATTACTGGCCATGCTGGGAGGGTGCTGTGTTCAGTGTAGGGGCTCTCTTGCAAAGGCACATCATTCTCTTCATCCTTCCTTAGATGTGGTTTATGATGCTTAAAATATTAGTGTTTGCTTCCATGAGCTCTGCTGATATTATTTTAATCAGCAACCACACAAGTGGAAATTATAAAGCAGTAAATCATCAGTCAACAAGAATTAGTTCAATGTTTGGTAAAGGGCAGGTCTGCAGATTCACAGTTGTGAATGTTTCTGTGGCCTTCGCATTTTATTTTCTTCTAATTTTCATTCTTAAACTTTGTGTTTATCTCCTTCTAGGCAGGATAATTACTTTATTCTACCAAAGACCTTTCTAAGTCCCAGAGCAATACACACTTTAAAGGGAAAAGAAAGAAAAAAGGGAGTAAAATGGCAAGAATTCAGAGAAGAGCAACAAAAGTAAGAGATGTTTGGAAAACAAGACCTATAGCAATATATTAAGAACCTAGTTGTTCAATCTAAAGGTAATAAAAGAGATGTAACTGCCAGAAATACATAAAGAAAGTTAATAAACAAAAATCAATATCAGTTTCTTATGTGGCAGTCTTCATAAATAGGTCTCAAAGAGCTTTCTATAGGAGGTCACTGTCATTAGGTGAGGACAAAGACAAGTTATTTTCAATAGTAAAACAATACCATTTAGAAATTCAACCCCAAAGGTGATACATCTCCTCTGAAAGAATTTGTTATCTGAAATCTCCTCTACAGCACTGTAGAAAGCTTTTATTAAGAATGACAATTTTGTTCATTAAGAACAGTAATGGATTTTTTTTCCTAGAACTGTTTTCTGCCTTTCGAGCCCAGACGTACTAATATATATATATGTTTATATATGTATATATACCCTCCACCCATTTAATAAGAAACAGCAAGAAAAAGTTGGATGAAAAAGAGTTAGGCAAGGAAACAAATGGGCTACTGGCCTCATGTGAGATGCCACAACTATTTTTCTTCCTTGACTGTTCTAGCAGTTCTGAGCAGAAGGCATTCTATTTGCTCATGTCTTTCATGGTGCTAAATATCTTAGAGCCTAAAAGGCAATCTCTCATTTCCTCCCTAAAATAGTGGACTCTGTCACAGAGTTTTTGCAGGGACAAGCATATCAGAGGGTTACTGGTTATCTGGATTCCTCATCAGAGCCTGAACTATAAGGAATTAAAAAATAACATCCAGATACACTAGCAAGAAAAAGTCAGGACTGTAAAATGTGGTTTTTCCCCATAGTTTGTGTTTGCAAAAGCGTCCCCAAACTCTTTCCTTCATCCAGTGGAAACTGCTCAACACTTGAACCTGCTTGTGCAGCAGCAGGCAATAAAACTCTCACAGGTGGAGAATTACCTCTGCCATTCAGAGCAGTACCCTTCTTATTTATGTCAGCTGGCCCCATCTCTGCTTTGAACAGTTCATTTGATAGATAGTTCAGCAAATCAGCATGTTACCTCTTAAGTGATTTTATTCACACTAAGTCAGAACTATACTGCAGGATGAAAACAAACCCTAGGGAAGCCACCTGATCCAGCCAGGCACGGCTGGCTCCCACGTTGCTCTGCTGCTGCCAGCCGTCATTGCAGAGCTTGATGCGATCAATACCGCATCCCGCCAAATGCCAGCATTTGTCATCTTAATGAAAAATGCCACATTTCAGAAATTACGACTTTAGAAGGAAATTCGTACAGCAACCAGCGAATACTGGTCACTGAAAATAAAATCGTATTATGACCAGTGACTAACTAGCCCAGTGCCCACGCAGTCCAGGTCTGAAGGAAGTGTTATAATTAGATGATCAGTATTTACTGAGGTGGGCGGTAGCTGTAACAGGCTTCAGTCCTGAGGGCAGCTGTGCCATCCCAGATGTTGCATGACTATCTAGGAAGTTCTTTGTAAGCTTTTGATCATTTTGGAGTTTGTCATAGGCTGAACTTACTGTCTCTGCCTTCTGTTCTGCTTTTCTCCTCAAGTTCTTTGATTAAACTGTGCTGCTTTTGCTGTGGCTGAAGTCAATAGGAGTTTCACCTTTGATTTCATGAGGCCCTGGCCTTGCCAATAGAAAGGAATTAGCCTTTTCTGATGAGGGTAGTTAGATACTAATGGGTACAAGACAAGAGAAAGGCAAAGGTCATGGAAAGGAGGACTTGTATCTCCCATACAAAGATTAGATAAAGCAGAATGGGAAGGGGAAACAAGTAGACACTGATAAATGCTAACACATACAAGGCCATCAGGTAAAGCTAGTTGATGATGAGTTGGAAAAAGACCAAGAAAACACATTTCAGGCCACCATCATAAGAGATGTTATGCTGCTACGTATCAATGGGGTCTAGTAGTGATGGGGATGCTGCTGCCCAAACTTGGATCCCCTGTATCTCCTGGGATGGGAGAGACTGCCCACATCTCTGACTGTTGCTTTTGTGCCACAATATCTAAAGATCCTATATATATACAAGCAGCTCTGTTTCCAGCTACTCACAGGGCCAGTCTGGCTGCATAGAATGTACAGTTTTCATCCTAAAGTTTCTATTTGCCACTGTACTCCATCCCATTCATCTGATCATTTTGCAGACGCATCTAAGAAGTAGAAACAGTCCTCAGAAGGGCACACTTGCATTAGCAGCCTGTCTGCATCCCCATTCTCTTGCCACAGTGCCTGCCACATTTGCTGGGAAGGATGTCCAAAAAAGAGAGAGAGATGATTTACAGAATGGAAAAGGATTTTTTTATCGATAAACAATGAGTCATTCATATTCCCTCCGAGACAGAGGCAAATCTTAGCAGCAGTAGAAAGTGATACCAGTGGAGGGGGGCTGGAGGGAACCTTAACATGCCTGTTCTAGCCTCCAAACATGACCCTTTGGTGCAGTACCTGGCTACCAAGGATTTTAGGTCCTAACCTTTAAGCTCATATTCAAACACAATTAGGAAATGAGCAAGCACAGCCATAAAAGAAAAAAAAAAAAAAACAGTGCAGTACAGAATGCATTTTGTTCGCAGCAATGAAGCTCAGTTTTATATTATATTGAGACTTTATTATTTTCTATTAAGTGTTTTCTGATACCTCTTATAGGAAAATGATGATACTGTTGCAAGTAGATAGCTCACGTTCTTGCTATGCATTTGAACATTTATTGGGGAGTAAAGTCCCTTTTGGGGGGTATTAATTATCACAGGTGGATACAGATCAGTGAGGTATAAGATCATTTATTTGTTTGATAGACTGTAAAAGTGTCAAGCAAATTTTTCCTAGTATTTTAGTGCTAAGGTGTACAAAATGCAGGAGAAACAAGGGAAAGGGAAAGGGAGCAGTACAAGGAGACTCAGAGACAGGGAATACAGAGGGTTTCTTCCCATCCTTAAATTGACCCAAGGTGGTGAGGACTACACAGGAGTGCTTTGGTCCAGACACTGTCTCTGTTTGGAATGCAAAGCAAATCTGTGCGTGCCTGCACTTTAATCTGCAGCTCACAATACAAAAAATACTTCTACTAAGTGGCAGAAGCATTTACTTAGGTGTTTCTCAGACAAATCTTTGCTTTCCATGATGACAGATCCCCTTGTAGCAAGAGTCTGGAGATTTGCTTGGTTGACTTATTGATTATTGAAAACAGTGCTTTACTGCTGACTTTCCCAGAAGACTATGCAGCATGTTTGATTTTTAACTCTCCCTTGATGTTAGTAAGTGCAAACATTCATTTTCAGAATTTAAGCTTATTAGGCACGTATCTAGAAAAGAATAATGGTTCATGTGAGACTAAAGTAACTGGGGATTTTGTCAGATGAGATCCAGTAAGAAAATTAATGGTATAAGCTGTTTGTCTCCATCTGCCATCAAGCAACATGAGCTTAAAATATCTGCATAATATTAGCCTAGGACCATTTAGGCAACGTATTCTCTATGGAACAACGTCCGCTTCCTGCAAAAGTAGGCATATATGTAGATATAGATAAATAGATACATAAGTAGATAGATAGATACAGACACAGGTATTCTTACATCCATGCAGTTGGATCACTTGTATGATGTGCAGATGTATGTTTACAGAATCAAGCCTTAATTGTACACAGACGCATAGAACCACTGTCATGCCAGTGAGTAAACTAATGGTTACAAATATGTTTTTTTCTCTTGCTCTCTGACTGAGAACTATTTTTACAGAGAAAAATGGAATAAAATGAATTGCAAGTTTCTTTCCTACAGCCGTTGTGACTACTGTGAATGCCTTTTGAGGCTAGCTATTGAGAGAATGGGTCAGGGCGCAGTGCTGCCAGAGGGGGTGGCAGGGGAGCAGCAGGGCAGGTCAAGGCAGGGACCTCTCTGCCTGGCCCTGTCCCACCACCCCAGAGGCCATGAGCAGAGCTGGGATGGGGACTGTGACTGCAGCCACAGGGATGGAGCAGCTCCACAGACAAGCTGGTGGTCAGGATCACCAAAGGATGTGGGCGGGCATGGGTAGAGCTGCCAAGTAGCTTGGGCTGGGACCAAGGATGAGGGCTGGAGCTGAAATGCAGCTCAAGCTCATGGACTCTTCCCTGCTCCAAGAAGGTTACCTGCAGCCCTTTCTTGCACAGCTCTGGCCCCTGAGACCAGGCGGGACTACTCTGCTGAATCCCGCTTTGGGCACACATCTCAAAACCCTTTTGGATTGTGCAGTTTACTCGGGACCCTATCAGAAAATCACAACAAGTTATATATTTTAGAAGGTACCTTTGCCTGGGTGTTTAAAAGAAAAAGCAACCAGTGATTTTTAACAATATTTTATGGGTTTGGTGATCATGAACAATATTTTTCTTTCTGTTTTTTCTGAGGTAACTTCTGGTGTGCTTTTTGCCTGTTTTTTAAAGCAGGCCTCTAAAATCATCAATTCTTGTATTTCTTTTAACTCCATATTGTGAACAGTATTGAATTGCTGCCATAAAATACAAGTCCCCTAAGGAGACAGACATGATTACAATATTAATATTCCATGTAGCAACAAATATATGAAGTGGTAACTCATTGCTCTGGGAAGAAATACACTCCAATGATTAAAGAAACACATCTGGGAGCAAGGCTGCTGTTCCCACCTCTGTGAGTGACTTGACATACAGCGTGCAACAAATCACTCGAGGGTGGGATTTGCAAAAGTTGTCTGAGTGAGTGCAAACCACAAGTGTAAAATTATACAACCCCATCCTCATAGCGTATTCAGTAATAAGAATGACCATAAATGTCCTTCATCTGATATTTGTATTCACACTAGCTATGAAAAGCATAACGTAATGCCTTAAGCAAAAATAAATTTTAAAAAATGTTTCTCCTTGAGAACAGGCTTCATGAATGACCATAAATCTCATTTCATGACTGAGAAGATTTTGTGGACAGATGTCTTAAACATTTTGTCCTTCTTGGCTCTTTGCCCACAGACTTGCATATGTGCCTCCAGTCCTTGGTGCATCTTTCTTTGCCCATCCTATATAAGCATTCAACTATCCTTGATTGCAGTCTCAGAGCTGTTTACTAACAGGGATTTTGTTTCTGGTCTGCCAGGTTGCTGTTGTGCAGCCAGTGAAAGCACATCTCTCCTTTCTCGCCCCATTGCCTGAGCCCACCTTCCCACCCTAGCACTGCCCTTTTTCACTCCAGTTGGGCTCCCACAACCAACACTGAGGTCAGACAAACTGTGACACACTACTGAGGCACTCCTTACATGTCAGATATCTTTGAAAGAGCACGTTGCAAAAGACTTTAGGTTCAAAACTCAGAGGCACTGAACACCTGTAGCACTCCTTAATGGAGAGGTGTGATTGACAGGCCTCCATCTTCTGTCTCAATTAATAGACTAAACACAGCCAGGACTATCTCTCATCAGGCTTCTAAGTTTGGTGCCCACAAAGGGAATTGCTAAACTGAAATTCCTAGAAGCTATTACAGTGAAGGAACCATCCTGCTCTCTGCATACACCATATATTCATAAATATATGAAATATATATGAAATGTTTTTCAAAATGGCTATAAGCCAGCATCCAGGAAGCCTCTGATAAGGTTTTGAGTTGTGTAGTCACACACTTCAAGGAAAGAAGGTCTCTGTATGTATTTTTACCTGCTACATTTCTAGAGTGACAGTTTAAAATCTTAAAAGATTAAAGACACTTGGAAAGAACCACCGTCTCCTGACAGAGTGATATGTTAGCTAACAACACTTACACTTTTGTACCAAAGCTGGGACTCCGAGTATTATTCTGTTGACTTCAGATCTTCCCACCTGTCTACCACACTAACTAGCAGAATGTTTTGTTGAGAAGAGGGTGAATTCACCTATTCTCAGTGTTCATAGTACTGTGGGAAAGACCACTTAGTCTAAAATTATAGCAAGGAAGATTTGGACTGGATAATAATGGGAAAATATTCTAATAAGTCTCGCAAGGTACTGCAATGGTAATTCAGAAGGCTGTGGACCCTCTCTTGCTGGTGATTTTGGAGAACTGAGTAAACATTTGTCAGGAAGTGTGTAAGTTTGTCTGGCGGGGGACAGACTAAGAGCGGCTTCTCAAGGTTCTGGTTGTCTATGGTTCTCCGAGACAAAATGTATCTTTAAGTATTTGGCCAAAATAGAAGAGCAATTTTCTTTTTTGGCCAATCCTGGAAGAAAAACAGCATTCTTATGCTATGCAGTACTGCACTGAACTTAGCTGTGAAAATTGTCATAACAGCGTTCATCCAACTGTGCATACAAAATGCACACTCAGTTACCATAACCATCGCATGACTAAACGTGTGTTTACCTACAGCCATTGCTTGCCCAGACTTGCATTTTCTGCAGGCATTGACTGATACATGCAATTACAGTGACTCCATGCATAATTCAGCGCACAAAGACTAGGCCAGGTTCATAATGGTTTTTTTCCAGGGAAGCATCAATCTTCTCTTTAGGAAGAAAAAAAAAAAAAAAACAGGGAAAAACTAGTTAATAAAAATAGCAAGCAAGCAAGCAGGTTAGCACCACTAGCCCAGGAGCGTAAATTATAATTCATTCCATTTCAGCTGCAACGTTCAAAACATATCAAGAGCATCATGCACCAGTATGTATATTCCTACACCAGCTGAGAGTGGATCATGCAGCAATATAACATATACTACAATCATTAGCTGGATTGTGAGTCTCCATTCCTTCCTAAAGATATAACAATTTTGCCAAATTCTGTGGAGTTAATCTAGATTTACTTTGGCAGAAAAGTGAAAGAACGTATTGCAGAGATGTCTGTTTCACTCAGGGTCACTTAGTGAGAAGTCCTTAGAGAGAAAAGTTTGGATAAAACCAGCAT
>VXBW01007745.1:252148-290139 GCA_013400375.1 Thinocorus orbignyianus | reverse complement strand
AGTAAAAGTACATTGGGAAAAAAAAAAAACAGAGCAACCCATCATAACCAAGGAAGAAATTTTCAATGACTAATGCCATAACTTGATGTTAGTTACAATTTTACCAGGGTGCTTGGGAGTGTATCTGAACAAGAGGCTTGACTCACAAATCAGCCTCTCAAAGAGATGTCATATTCATGGGCTAAGATGCATAGCCTGAATTTATTCATGCTAAATGCCAGGGAGTTGGTTGGTTTAAAAAGAATAGGCATTTCTTACTGAGCCATTGCAAACAGGTCTGTTTAGTGCATATGGAAACATCCACTATTAATAGTTGAATTACAAGTTTTTCTAATTTTTTTTTTTTTTTTTTTCCCAATTAGGATTCTGGGTTGCCTAATCTTGCCATAGTGTGGAGTCTGGAATGGCTGTTTCACTGTCTTGCCCTTCCCACAACGCTTCTGAAAAAGTCATATTTCTGTCCTCATTTAAATGTAAAGCTTACTAGAAAACGGGGAGCTTACTCTGAAACAATTGTTTCTGGATGGTTTTATTGCCATTACAGAATCTTAGCTGAAAGTTTTCATCAGTCTTATTCAGAGACGATGCATAATCAGTTTAAAAGAAAGAGAACACAGATAAGACTAAATTACCCTTCATAGTGTTATTGGATTTATCACTCAATGTAGAAGCAAACCACTTTTGGTCTCCTCTTTCCCTAAATACAAACTTTTCAGAACTAGTTGTAACTTTCCCGCTCCTTATATTTTATACATTTTTAAACTGTATTTTTGAACTTAATCAAAATACTGATCTGCTGTGAGCTAGGACAAGTTTCACAGCATCCAGGAATAAATCACTTCCTATCCTGCCTTAGCATTGACTCTGCATATGACTCTGGCTCTGATGCACCTCTCTGAAATAAAAAAGTAAGAAGCAGAAAGGGAGGCCCTCAGCAGAGGTGATTTGAGCTGACAACAGAAAGGACTGACCTTAAATAGGCTCAGACCCACCCAACACCTTACAGGATTTTTCCCTCCCAATGAAGCTGTGGCAAAGTAAGCTGATAGCAACAGACTGGTGATACAGCGAGTGACAAAGGTTTCCACTCACATGCTCTGGATTTAGCGTTGAGTCCCTCAGCGTGCTGTATCATGTCTTGACCCTTGACAGAGTGAACAACGATGATCCTACAGAGCAGGCTATTGATAATCTACTTGTTGTTGCTGCAAATGCCAACAGAAGCTCTGCTCTTTGTACAGTTTGGTCCCAAGACAGCCATGCTCTCATCTTTAAAGGCTGTACTTACAGGAGCACTTGGCTGAATGGCTCAGAGTGTTATCTGAACTCTTGACACCTGCAGACCATTTTCATCTGCTGGTATTACTTTAAGCCTTCATCTAGCTGAACTTATTGACCAACTACTGCATGAATGCAGGCTTGGGGAGAGGGACAATGCCTTTAATTCTACATTTGAACTCGAAACTGTATTTTTCCTGAAGTAACGCTGTCTAATTTAGCAAGATTTACTTCTAACAACATGCATGCATTTTCCAGAGTTAGCAAAAATTAAACTTCTGTGTACATATGTCAGAAGAGGAACTATGTATGTGTGCACTTGAGAGAAATGGTGAGAATGTGTGTATGTGTAAGTACCTGATTTACTGAATATATCAGCCGTGTTATCCATACCATATATGTTATCAATGCATTGAATGCATCAGAATCTCCAGCCTTATTTCAATCAGTTTTCACAGCTGATACTTTTTGGGCTACATTTTCCTCTCCATAAAGACTTTCTAGAAGGACTTGTGGGTTGCAGAGTCCTTTAGTACTGTGTTCACCTCTCACTCTCATGTTGTGACAGAAAGGTGCATTTTAATTGTGGACTTTTACTTTATCAGCTCTATCAAGAAGCAATTTTCAAAATGGAAGACAGTTATTTTAAGGCATGATGGGGTTTTTAATTAGCATTCAGTGATGATAGGACAATGAATACCTGTCAGAAATTGATATCCAGTGGCTGTCATTCTTCTACACATCCTTCCCTTTATCCCAGCCAAGATTCAAGGTACTGTTTTTCAGCCCCCAGAGGCAAGAGAGGGCAGACTATATCCCAGCAGCAGTTAGCTGAGGGACATTGAGGACCGAAGAAGCCCAGTGGCAGGAGCCCAGCACACTCACAGTAGGTATTTTCACATAGCAGAGTTGGAAACTGGAAGCTGCCAACATGGTAGTGAAAGGGAATGTGTAAGGGAAAGACCTTTGCATACAAAGAGTATTAAACATATGATTCTGAGGGGCAAATTATACCTAAGAGCTGCCCTTTCTTACTGTGTATCACAGCATCACAATTCTTGTACGAACACACATGCACATATCTCAATACTATATATGCTTGCAAATGCACACACACACACAGACACACAGCTAATCTCAAAATCCATAATCAGTTGCTAGTAGGGGAAAAAGAGCAAAAAAACAATCCCCATGTATGACTGAACCCGTTTAAACACTCAAGTAAAGTCTCATTAGCATACAGTACTACTCATATTCTACATAGCTCTATTGAATATTTCAGCTCAAAAATTATCCACATAATTTACTGCATACATCCCCCACTGTCTGAGCTTCGGTCCACCAAATGAGATACTTTCCTGAAGCTTGAAAGCTGTTTAATCTTCTTTTCTGGCCCCTCTGATATAAATTCTGAATGGACTCTCTAAGCTCCTTATACTAAAAGATGATCATAGTGCAAGGCCAGAATATCCCATGTTCCCTTCAGAGGGTAGACACATGGTGGGCTTCACCAGTTATTGATAAACACCAATAGATTTCAAACTCTTGTACAAAAGGGTCTGTGTATACTGGAGAAAAAAAAAAAAAAAGATTTATATATATGTATTAGAAATTTCCTCGTGACAATAAGAAATAACTAGGAAATTACCAGGAGGGAGAAAAAGACAAACATTTTCAAACAAATGGTCTGAACCTTTCCCTTTGTGACTGATTGAAATGAGAGTTATGAGGTCTGGATTCAGCCTTTTATTATGAGACACTGAGGTTCTGCGGTATATTTTTATCTTTCTTTAATTTAGATCTGTAAAGAAAAATGGCATGAAATACAAATAAATGACAAAGCACTGAGAATCAGGCCATTTGTCTGTAAAAACAGATATAATCCCCTAAATAGCAAAACACAGGAAAATGCATCAAAATGTATTAGAGATGACAGGCCATATATTACACAGGCTATTTATGCAACTATGGATCACATAATGGTACCAGTGAGTCACAGAATCCTAACAAATGTAAGAGGCATCGTACAGATTAATATTAATTAAAATAACAATTACTGTTAAGTGCAGCATTCTGCTAGATATAGTGACAGATAAAAGACTGATGAGGTGTTCACAGTAATGAGCAACATAAACATTTCCACCCTGGAATATGTACATATACACACACATATATGTATATACTGCTAGTAGGAAAGAGCTGTGGAAATGTATAAATCTCCATGAATACATAATTTTAAATGCTACAATAATCTTCCTCATTTCAAAATCTCTCTACCGGGACTGCAAGTTTATTTAAAAATCCCATAGCTGTTGCCTTACACAGATACTGTAGGTATTAAGAGCCAGCGTCCAGCCCTTGGATTGACCCAGTTCATTTGGTTTTCCTCTCACTGTGTTTCAACCTAATTTCATCTGGCTTCAATTACCTCTAAATACCTATTGCCAGGGCACAATGAGGCTGGGATGGGGAGTGGTGGGGCAGTGGGGCAGCCTGGGGCAGGGGTCTCCCTCAGCATCTCCATCCCGCACACCCAGAGGTGGCCAGCAGAGCCAGGCTGGGGGTGCCCTTGGAGACAAGGCACCTCCGGGGCCAAGTCAGGGAAGCAAGAGTGGGAACAGCAAGGGAGATATTAGGGATTAGTACAGCTGCAGCATAGCTTAGGCAAGACCCAGCACAAGGGCTGGAGCTGAAATGTGGCCCTCAAGCCTTGGGAGGAGTCTTCCCACAGCTCCTACTGGCCTTGTCACTGCTTTCGCAGCAGCAAGACTCCAGATTGCGTGGTGGCCCAACACCTGTGGTGGCCTCATGCACAGCAGCCAGATCACCAGTGTTGGAGAGGACATGGCAGAGCCTGTCCATGACATCGAGGAACCTAAAGTTTCCTGCTGGAAGTCTCCAGATCTCCAGTTTTACCTGGATGATAAAAAACATGAAGCGTGGTAAAATAGGACTAATGGGTGGGGCCCTTAATCTCCATTTCAGAGGGTCACCAAAGACACCATGCCACAAATTTAATACAGTAACAGTTTTCTTTCCAGTGCCCCTCTGGCATCTTTTTATGAAGCATCATTTGTTTTAGACTTACAACACTGCATTCTCTCTACCTTTACATACATATATAGGAGGTTGGCATCCTCACACTGATTTTGCACTGAGTTCCTGCTAAGGTACTTGAGCATGAGAGGTGAGTCAGACCCACTCTTCTGATCTCTTTCACCTAGAAAACAGTGAAAATATTTTTTCCAGGTCAAAATCTTGGGTCTTACTGGCATAACTCTGCTGCAATGACTGGAAAATTGCAAAAAAAGCTGTACAAATAGGAAAAGAGGAATTGCTGCGTGTGCTACTTTCAGCAGTGAGAATGTGAAATAAGATATTTCCTAATGAGGGTTTGAGGGGTCTTTAGTATTGCATGATTTTTACGATTAGATCACCACATTTTCACCTGGCGATAGATCAGAGCACAGACCTTGTGAGAAAGGCACACGCCACACGGCATCTTGGGAAGGTCCATAGAGTCACCTGAACTGAGTCAATCAGGAGCTTTCAAAAAACATCTCCATCCCTTATCACCCAAAGTCAGGCCATCCACTTGACCTTTGAAATTTCAGATCAATATAGTAATTGTCTGAGTAATCATGGTATTGTTTGCCAAGGTGGCATTCATTTCCCACTAAAAGATTTCTGTCCTCATAGATTAGAGGTATTCTGGTCTATCTTGGAGCTGAAAGGGTTGTACCCTTTCTGGATAACATTTGTAGCTAGAAGAGGAAAAGGTCATTCATAATTATTTTTGTGGTATACTGGCTTAGCTACTCATTTGATTTACCACGTGTCCTTTCTGACACAACATGAAATAATAAGAGAGTCTTTAGGGAAAACAGGCATCCAGCTTACAGAATACATCAGTTTCAATAACACACTTCAAAGGAATCCAGCTCCTTTCAATATTCGGGGGTTTGTTCACCAGTTGGGTTGAGCTGCTTGCGAAATAGATAGAAGAAACCTCTTTGTGTGATATAACCAGATGCCATTTGCAGAGCCTGTGACATATGGTCCTTCAGACGGGGAGATAATCACAGAGGATAATTCTTGAGAGCCCGTTAGGATTCCAGAGTAGCTGTCGCTGCCATGTGGTGCTTGCTGATGTCTAAATATGATAAATTCACTCACTTTATTTTCAAAAACACAGCTGAAAGACTTTTAAAAGGAGTAGCATGAAAGCGAGAAAGTATCAACCCTTACTACTCAATCAAAGTGAGAAATATATTCCTGATTCCATCCAACTTCAAGGCAAATTAATGAACTAAATAGAAATCTGCAGCTGAAACTCACTGATATGAGAATAATCTAATTTTCCACAATGAATGCAATGCGGATTTCAAGGAAGCCTACACAAGCTTTTGTTCAATACAGGGCTTGGGCAGACAGTGGGTACATCTCGGTCCTTAGCACTCCCACCCCCTGCAAAAATAAAACAAAACAACAAAAAAAAAACCACAACAAAAAAAACCACAAAAACAACACAAACACAAAAAAAACCCCTAAACCCTTGTATTCAGTGTAAGAAGCAAAACTCATATGTTTTATGTTGTTATCACAAAAAGTATTTCAAAACTATCTCTTAATGCAGAGACTCTAAAGTACTGGCTCCTCCAGCTGAGCACCTGTGGTCCAGGCTGGTATTTTTTCATATGCCGTCATCACTCTGGTGTTGGCCCTCCATCATCAACAAAGATAATTCTCTGGGAGGAAAAATCACAGTAGAAGGTTGGGAGTGCCTAAAACACCATGAATGCTTACACTGCACACCTTTATTTTATGCAAAAGAGGACCAGAGCTTAAGCATTGAACCCTTCCTGCCTCGTGTGGATCTTTCCACTAGTTACTGTCACAATGCCTGAGAAATGTACTGGGGATACATATGCCAAGGACTGGTCCTAAAAGGAGAGTGGACAAGGCTGCATCAGCATTGGCTTGACATGCTCTCAGCAAGCTCTGCACCTACAGAGGACACCACATGCGTTCACGCGCTGTGTGTGCCATTGGACACATACAGCCACGTTTTGTGCTGTGAAATCACTGATGGGCTGGCCTGCAGCACAAACATTACAAAGGAAAACACATCTCACATGTTTTCAAATGAAGCACATGCAATACCCAGATAGGCTACAGGCTCACCTGAAGGCCAGAGGCAAATGCAACCAGTCTGCTCTGGAGGCAACTTGCCTTAAACAGCATGGATGCAAGGCCTTTGATCCCAAGACCAGAGATTCAGTTCCCTGCTGTGTTAGCAGTATGGCCATAACCTGTAAATCCTTCCACTGGGCTGACATACCTAATGAAAAATGAGGCTTCACAAACTGGGATTCATGGGGATAGAAGTTTCTTCAGACAGCAGTCTACTCCCGAAACAATCAAGGAAGATATGAAGGGACACAGTGTCATCATTTGAAACACTGAAATGAAGATTTTAGTGGTTTTCACCACAACAGCTGAAGGATGTGAAAGCAATTCCTACCGTCTTTCTACAAAGTCTGTGGGAAAATGTAGTACTTTGTACTATGTTAGCTGATTGATCTGTTTTTCCCATATCTGCTGTCTTGCAGTTGGTCTTTCTTCTGACACAAGGAATCTTTCTTGTGTTTTTGCTCAGTGCAATGCACAGCACACTGGATGAAATAGCATCTTTTGCTGTGCGGAGGGTGAAAGCCCTTCTGGCTTTAATAGACCCAAGAAAGAAAGATGTGTGAAAGTGGCACCAAAGTCTCCCACAGATGTCTTTAAGCTGATAAAGCTTGAAAACTGGTTAGTACCTTGATAATACCCACCTTAGCAGGGTAAAGGAGACTAAAATACCCATGCTGGAGCTAGAAAAGGGTCAGCTGTTGGCAAAAATGCCTTACCTCTAGGGTATGCTCCGTTTGTAGTGTGTGGCTACACATTTGCTATGGAGAGTAATTACCCAGTTCAGCCGTGCAGACAGCATCCGACAGACCTCTTCATGTCTTTTAGATCCAGCATATCAGGGACTTCTCTATCCACTCAAGCAGAAGAGTCCAAGAAAATCAGTTGCTTCTTCAATCTTTTATACATGGATTGCCTGAGAGGACAATCAGTTATTTTGCATGGATTGTATAAAGCTTCATGTGCAGGTTCTGGAAACCTGTGCCTGAAGACATCAGCAGGTAAATGGGGGAGAAAAGACCGTTTCCGATTCACTTGTAAGTTTTTAACTGCTCCATAGCTCATCTATGACACAAGACAGCAGCAAATTTGCATTATGAGCCTTGGGAATGTGAATTTTGTGCATCCCGGAGTAACAGAACATTCTCTGACTCGAGGAGGAAAAGAACATAAGCTGTTAACTTTTCATGTTTGTCATACTTTACATTTTAAGAAATGAAAGTACTTCAAGTTCCTTCATTAAACTCATTTAACAACAGAGGAACTAGAACAAAGATGTGGCATTTCCATGCTGCATGAGATGCTGATCACTCTGGATTTGTTTCCTGGAAAAATTACACAGGAAAATAAAATGTGTGAATGGAAGAGGCAGAAGTTTTGCACAACTATGATTCAGGCGCTTTTGAATTTTGGGGTTGAAAAGAAGCATTTCTTGGCATTCCAAAACCAAAGCTCTTCGCCTTGATTCACTACCCTGAAATGAAACTTTTTGTTGTGATGTAAGTCAAACTTTAATCTCTGTATCCATTCCAACTGCCAAAAAGCCTTTTGGGAGTCATCTCTCCTCATCCTCTTGTTCTCCCAGATGGACACTGTTCCCTGGCCAGGTTGTATTTCCCGTGGCCTCTCTGCAGAGAGGAGGTCTAGGAGCATCCTGTGATGTATCATATTGACTCAGCCACAAGGAGAAACACCCATTGTTTTTCATTTTTCATGGGCACAATTTCATCAAAGTCTTTTTTCCTGTGGCAAATTTCTGTTTCGACGAAACCATTGTTTCTCACAGAAAAATATGTGATTTTTTTCTATAGGCTATTAAACATCCCTCAGAAAAAAGCTCTGAAGAAAGAATGAATGAAGATCTATACTACTGAAAGTAGATACTTCCCTGTGAAGAAAACAAAATAATAATAATAATATCTGAATTAATTTGGTGGGTAATTCTTTTTCTAAAATGGTGTAGGTTTATCATGCACTTATTTGGCACTCAAAGACAGAGTAATACGGTCTGAATTTAATAAACCTGCATGTTCACATAACACCAATGACTTTATATGACATGGCTAGTTTTTTTTAGAATTGGTATATATTTACTGAAGAAGTGATTTAGGTAAAAAATTCAGTATGAATATTAAACTTTGGAATCAATTCTGTTGTGCTTCTTTTTTTCTAAGGGGCAAATTCAGTTCAATTCAATTTACCTATCTTCCGATTTAGACATATGGGAAGAAAAATACTTTTAATACCCATGCAAAATAAATTATTTAAAACTTCACATTCCTCACAAATTCCAGTCCTCTTTCTGCCTAGTAATTATACACTCATGAATCTCAATTATCATGAAATATTGTGTTATTGATAAATTGATGTCCAAAGAGTCAACAACAATATTCAGAGCTTCTCTTAATTTGCTCATTTCCCCCAGTTATTGATAATCCTCATAGATCATAACTGGCCATCTGAGTCAGACGAGATTGATTTTGTTACCCGCTTGGATGACATCCAATCTGAATGAGAGGAGGAACAGGTGACAAATGATGGAGAATTAGAAATGCCAAATGTATTTATTTTTGATAGTCACAGACCATTTCAATGGCTCCCTCCAGCCATCCTGGTATGAGAACAGATCTGATAACACGACCTCAGAATCACAGCTGATTTTGTCAGATCTATACATGGGCGTGCTGGGGTATTCCTGTCTTCATAAGCTCCTGTGCTTAGGCACCGTGTAGGAGGCTGGGAACTGGAGCTCATGCTTTCCTGACAGACTTTTGAAATAAATCCTGGACACAATATAGACTCAGGTATAGATATAAGTATAGGTATATGTACTGTCCTAGACAAACAAGAATAATTTAGAAATCAAAATTTCCTTGGTGCCCTCCTGGAGGTGTTTGATTAAAAGAAAGACAAAGAAGATAAAGTTTCCTCCTTACTAACCGTGATAGTTCTCCAGCACTGCACTGTCAGAGCGGAGGAAGGCAGCACTTCGCGCTGGATTTGGAGACACAGAGCTGTAAAGCAAAAAAGCAAAGAGCGATTTATACAAAGAAAAAATGTACTTCAGGCTCCCCTCGCCTGTCAGGGTGGTCACCTAGAGACTGTGGCCACATGGATTTGGGGGATTCCTTGGGTCAGAGACCCATCAAACACATCTTTCCAGCTGGGATGAGCTGCTCCAGGGAGCAGGAGCACCCAGCAAGGAGCAGCAGGCTGCTGCCAGTGCCGGCACCCTCTCCTCGGCACAGCGGGGATCACACGAAGCGAAGGAGGAATCTCCTCCCTCCAGCTTTAGCAGATGAATTCCCTCGCCGCCACGCTGGGAGCTGGCGAGGAGGATGGCCTGTGCGAGGGCTGTCGTTACTGATGTAAATTAAACAGTTACCACTGCAGGGTGACTCTCTGCTCTTTTCCCTGAGCAGACAGCTGCTCCAGAAAACACATGCTCAGGCTGCTCAGGCTGAAAGGAAGAACCGCAGAGATTTTATTTATAGATGCAATAGGCAGGTGTTCAGCACTTAATGTCTGCCCAGTAAGAGCTGGAATTGTCTCTCTCCCCACAATGACTGCGTACTTGATTACTTTCTGTGTACATAATGCATTATATATACTCTACATCTTTCCCTTCCCATTTGGATTCAGTGCATAACCTCTATACAGCTGCGCTGCCCTCTCTTCTGCAGCAAAACATTTACTGATCTTATCAAGGCAGAAAGAAAAAGTAACACAGACTGTGGAAAACTGAACTTTAATGGAGGAGTTCGCACTGTGATGTGCCTGATGTGTGTCTGGACGGCAGAAGAGTGTCGTGCAATGAACTTGTGTCCATCACTTCAGTATGAAACGTCTCATCAAGGTTTGGAAAGCCACGTGTGAAATATTAATTAATTACTGCTAAGTCTCACTATACTGTTGTGAAACTGGCACAGTGCAGTTTTGTGCAGCTTGTTTTCAGAAATTGTTGCCTTTTATTTCAGCTACATGATCATAGCACTCTGCATAATTTATACATTTAAGAGCCTTTTGTAGGGCACATTGGTGAAAGAGCTCGTAAGTACCACAGGAGCTGGGATCTTGTTGAGATTAACAAGGATTTTTGGGGGTTGGTAAACAAACACAAGAAAAGCAGTTCCTGTTCTGATGCCAGCTATGATTTTGGTAGTGGCAGGTTTGCTACTATGACTTGTGACAAAAGCAGTATGAGAGCAAAACTAAGCCCTCTGACATCCAAAATGAAACAAAAAGAACACCTTGCTGTGAAAGCAAGATGCCAACCATACCATGGCATGAATGTATTTTGAAAGTATATGAAAATTTTAACCCGGGAAGAGGGCAGATCCTTTCGGGAATGCAGCTCTGCGCGCCAGTCACCAGCAATGCAGAGCGCAGGCGACTCCCCTACGGGCTGCCGCTGACAGGACCGGGAAATGCTTTTTCCGCATTTCTTGCTCAGAATAAATATTCTGACATGCCATTTTTACATTAGTGAAATGCATCAGCAGAATGAGGATAATTTAAAAACTCTTCCTCTCTTTGGAAATACCTCTTTCATGTTTGGAGAAATATCCATGGGTTTCGTGGTTTAAGCCCAGCCAGCAACTAGGACCACCAGCTATTCGCTCACCCTCTCACCTTCCCCCCAACCTCCAGAATGACAGGGGGATAAATAAAGGGGGAAAGGGAGAAAAGGAGAAAAAAACCCTCATGGGTTGAAATAAACACAGTTTAATAGAAACAATAACAGAAAAGGAAAAATAACAATAGCAACCACTATAATAACAATAATAATATTAATGAAGTGCTCTCACTGCTTGTTGAACTGGCACTGTCCCAAGTAGTGACTGCAAGTTCCTGCCCTCCCCCCCAGCTAACCTCCATTTATGTACTGACCATGTTATATGGAATATTTCATTGCCCATTCCATCCTTCTGGGATTCTGAAAAAAACTTTGAATAGTGTAAACACCACTTAACGACAACTAAAGCCAATAGGTACTATAGACATTCCTTTCACAGCGATCACAAGAAAGAAAAATTAACTCTTTTCCAGCTGAAATAAGGGCAATGGGATAGAGTGGAGAGCGGTGGGGGGTACTCAGGGGTTACTTGAGAAGCCACTAGCATCAGGGAGACTTTAATTCACTGCCTGCAGAGTAGACCTCTGTTGAGGTATGTTGGGAAGCACCGTCACACCACACCAGCAGGTAAGCAGCAGTGATGCACAAGTTGGGCAGAGCAGAATTGCTCCAGACCCACGGTTGCAAACCCCAGTGCCTATCCCAAGCCATGTATCCAGACTCCCTTGACCTGCGGAGGACATCTGCCTCTCCTTCTGGGCTGCAAAAGAAGCCTCGGTGATGAGTTTGGGTTGAACCCCCCACTTTTGCACCGCTGCAGCCGGGTGAGGGGCATGCGAGGGACATGCCAGGACTGAAAAATAAAGCTCTCAACTTACTGCTTTCCAGCTCTACAATTAAACTGCTAAAGTGTGTTGACAATATGTCTGAATCTTGTTGGAACATCTATGACAGAAAAACAGCTTATGCCTGCGCTCGGAATTGCTTATAATTAGAACGTGTAATTAGGATGTGGACAAACAGCCAGGCTCAAATGCACACAGAGGCCTATCCCTGTGACAGCAAAATTTTCAAAATGATCTAACAACAATAATCATGTTTTCTAGGCACCAATTTTCATAGCTTGGTGAAGACACATATACAATAGCCAACTAAGGGATTTTGGCCTTGTTACAGTTCTGCACTCCTAAAAAGCAGACTGTAATTGAGATATTTTGATAAAACCCGTGTGCTGTTTTGCTTGCTCAACAAGGTTAATGCAGCGTGGAGTGTCACACTGGTCTGCACTGTGCACTGGGCTATGATGCTCTGGTCCCCCACCCTTAAAAAAGTGGTGGCAACCCAAATAACCAATGATCTCCACAGCCATAGCACAGATCAAGGAAAAGAGGCTCTGGCCCCAGGTATCTCATTGGAGGTGGGTGCAAAGAGGTGTGCTGTGGCTGCCCAGGGAAGCAGATGCAGCAGCAGATGTCAGTGGGAGCCTGGAGACATCGGCAAAGGACAGCCCATGAGTCAACACAGCATCTCCCTTGCCTTTGACTGCCCTCTGTATCTGTACTCCAGGCCCATGTGCCTTCTCCTTGGCACGTATGGTCAGAGACATAGTTGTATGTAAGACCAGAGGCGTAGAGCAAGCTGGGCTTGAAGACCACAGGGAGGACCAAGCGATCTGGGGGACACATGCCACAGATCGTTCTGAGACAGCCTGACCAGACTCCGTTGGAGCCCTCCACATCACTGCCATCTGTGCTCTCCCCCGTCTGCCTGAGCACGGACTGTGAATCCATACACAAAGCACTAGGGATACCTACCAGAGAGCAGCTTTAAGTGGAAGTGAGACACTTTGCCACTTCTCCCCCGTTTTGCTGGTGAGGGAGCAGTTCTCCAAAAAATGGAAAGCATCCAAAGAGTTATTCGTAAACATGGAACTGCCACAACATCTCCCGTGTCCCACCAAAGAGGTGATGCTGAGGCAACTCTTTTGTCCTAATCTCTATGAAGGGCTGAAAATGTGGGGGCGAGGACGAAAAATAAATAAATAAATAAATAAATGTCACAATGGCCTCAGGGAAGGAATTCAGCGGATATTTCTGGCTGGTACATAATGAGGCTGCTTCTTTGTCACTGATGGTTTTGCTCTCCGCAGGTTCCCTACAGAAATGTGGGCAGGTACCAAGCCTGCTCTGCCTACAGGAAAAAACAACTGGTGTCTAGCAAGTACAGCCAAAACCTCAGATAAAAATAAGCTTCACTCAGTCTTCGCTCCAACAGGAAGGGGAGGCACAGGTCTATCACTTGCAGGCGAGCTCCTAGAGAACTGGAAACACATCTGAGAAAATGCAGCTTACCTGAGAGGTAGCAGTCAGGGGAGGGAGCCCCTGGTTTTCTCCATGCACTCTGTGTCAAAAACTTCGCATGGAAGTTAAAACAAGGGGAGAGGAGGAGGCAAATTTTCACAAGCAACATCCCCTGCTGTGCAAAAGACCTGAGGCTGCACAAATATTTCCAATCAAAAAGTCTAAACTGCAGCCCAGAATCCAAATATGTGTTCAGAGACATGTATTTCTCCCTGATTTTTTCTTTTCAGAAGTAAATTTTCGGATGGAGAGTAAAAATTATTTCAAATCCCTGAAAGCCACGTAGGCACCTTTACATTGACAGGAACATAGCAGATGGGCTAACTGTTTAACTTCCACAGTTTTCAGTCAAGGCAGGTTACTAAGTCAGCTTGGAGCTGAATTGACCCAATGCCCTCCAATTGCAGAGGTGAGGATTTGTTCCTATTTTGCTTATTTACTTTACTGTAATTAGTTTCTACGTGGCAGCAGATTTGGCTTCTCACCTGCCAGCTCAGCATTTTATCAGTGGCTACTCCAAAGTTCACATGTACCATCTTACCCTTACCTACCACATTGTCAACTCCCCTAAGTAATTTGGAAGAAGACAGATATTCCCTGCGGTAATCATTTAAGCATCATACACATCCCTAATAATTTTTCTTACTAATTTAACTAGTAATGAGGTAAAGTTGCTTTTCTCTTTTTAATAAGGGAGCTATGACTTTGGCAACATTCCAGCCCTCCTTTATGGTAGCTGGCTTTAATGATAGTTCATTTACTTTTGCTGACAGATGAACCACTCTTAAATTCTTCCAACGCTCCTGGATGAACACCATCTAGCCCTAGTGATTAATTGCATTTCTAAATTGTTCCACATCTTTGTTACCTACAAAAAAGAGAAGCTCTAGAGTGGATATTTCCCCCTTGTCCTCTGTGATGAAGATAAATGCAAGGAATCTGTCTCATTTTGCTGCGATTTCCTTGTTGTCATCAACCGTTCTTTTTCAAAACAGACAGTGTCATCTGACTGACACATGGGATGGAATGCGTTTGCTTCTCTCACTGTGTAATTTATGCAATTAGTTACTTTTACTTTTCCAATCGGATCTGTGGTTGGCCATCTATCTCTTGACTGTGTGAGCAGCAAAGAATAGCTCTGAACAAATTATTGGATTTTTCCCTCCATTGATGTTTTCTCTAGCCAATTTCTACTGCTAGGCTGTTGAATCTGCTGCCCCCATCACACACTCCAAATTCTGAGGATCTTGGGAAGACTTTTGCCTTCTTCCCTGCTCCCTCCTAATTACACCCTTCCATATAATGCATGTTCCTTCCCGCTGACTTTACATGATGTTCGATCTTAGCTTTTTTTTTTCTTCCTTTGCTTGCATAAGAATACAATTTACTTTTTAAAAATATACAGTCTAGCACCTTACAGAATGTTAAGCACACCTTTATAGCAAGAATTAAAAAAAATTTACTCTTCCAAGGACTTCACACATCGAAAACCGCTGTTCTTTCTCGTGACATAAAAGCTAAGTCTGCAGGTCTCAGGAAATTCAAAATATGTTTTAGAAACGCAGATCAGAAAGACAGCCCTGGCCTCAGACAGCAATGAAAATGCAGATACAGACTATGCAGCACCTTTTCAAGAATTAAACACTTACCAGACTCTATCATACTTCAGATAGCACATGATAATCTAGTTTATAATAATACTGTGACAAACTAAACTAATAAGTAACTAATAACTAAAACTAATAACTCTGCACAGCCACGTTTGGAGAAATGTCACTGTGGGCACAGTAGGAGTAACATGTAATAAATGTCTCACTGATTCCCACAGGTAATATTTTTGCCAAGGCAGCTGGAGAAACTGCAAGTTTACTGGCCCTCATATTCAAGCTCAGCATCTATTTGGGAAAAACAGCTGAGGACTATGTACAAATTTACATCATAAAAATAATAAAAAGCCTCACTTTGGGTGATATACTTAGCTTGGACGGTATTAGTTTATTGTTGTTGCTCATTATTACTAATAATGACATCAGCATTACAACGTCCCAAACATGGAAGACTTCAAAGTTATGTACATAGGAAAAAAACTATTGCCCAGAAGCATGACTGGAGTAAGAATTGACCAGATTTGGAAATACCAACCATTGCAACCATTCAAAATTAATTCCAAAAATGTCTTTTATTATAGACTTTTTTCCAAGTTACAGTAAATTGGGATATGCGTAACACTGGAATGACAGAAGATAGTAAAAGACAGTATATCCACTAAGAGTGGCATCTAACTGTAATGTTGTTTTCCAGATAAAGTTATCTGGATTTTCAGTACTGACAGTACTGAACAGCATTATTTCCGGTGACTCCAAAGATTTCCCAAGATTTCTGAAATTAAGGCTACTTAATTGCCACCTGTTGCTCTTATTCATCTCTGTACCTGATCTCACCTACAAGAAGCATTCGAAGGAGGGATAAGCAGCCGTGACAGCACCTCAGCATCCTGTCTTTGGCCTTTCATTTTCTTAAGGTCCCCTCAATTAAGGGAATAAGGGTCTGGGCTTTTTCCCAGCGTGAGAAGGCCGATCAAACCTGTACTTGAGGGACACTCACTGTCAATATCAGTGAGGCAGGAAAAAGTGCAGACATCAACTATTCCACTATGCCAGCAACATTTCCAGGAGTCAGCATCTTCTATCTACATCAAGAAATGGAAACCAGAACTGGAGCTGAAACCCTGGGGTTTCTGCTGTGGACTTTTCACAGAACCCAACACTAAACTCATACCCAGGGCATCACACTGTCTCTGACAACACACACAGGGAAGATGTCCAAGGAGCCAGGAGGCTGTGGAGTATTCTTCTACTTGCTCTTCCACATGGAGGAAGGACCAAGTAGTCAGAAAATTATGTCAGCGCTTTCATTGTAGACACCTGACTTCAGGTTTTTATCTTAAAAAAAATATTGTCCACAGTTCCTAGTAGCCACAAAAAGAAAACCTGTATTAAACATTCACCCCTTTCATCTTCAATGCATGTATAAACAAGAACGATATAGAGCAAGACTGAACTATTTAAGTTTGTCTTGTTGTATTAAAAATATTAATAAGGAAGATACTAGGTTATAGTGTTCCTTTTTCCTGCAATGGTAATTCTGATGGAAAGCAATATGGACAGCTTATACTGTCCCTGGGCAAATATTAAATAAACAAAAGGCTCAAATACAATAAGCATTAATATTTCATGAAGTTGGGAAGAGCATCAAGAAAGCTTTTCTTGGTCACTTTACCTAGCATTCTCCCAGTGGGATTGAGAAAAGCATTAATGAGAGGCAGGAAGAAATATCTCAAGCAGCAAAAGTACACAGTGAGTATGAAAATGAACTCCTTTTTGGATCTCTCAGAGGAGCAGGTCTGTGCAAGAGACAATATTTCAGATGTCTTAACAGGATGTTTCAAAAAGTCAGGCAGCTGAGTTCTGTTTTGCTTGTTATTTTATTTGCCCTTACCCACAGACTTTTCCAAAAGCCTGCTCAGTCAAAACACTTTACAGATGCTGTTTGAGAATGACAACAGATGCTCAGGATGGGACCATTCAGGCCAGCAGATAGCTCTCAACCTCGTGGCAATTCAAAACCACTATGCAGTATCCACAGTGATTCAGCCATTACCTGAAGATGCGCAGAAAGCTCCTTACTCTTTCACTGCAGTTTCAAAGGGGTCCCGGGAACCTCAGGAGTGGGCTGGACTTCCTCAAACCAGCAGTCTCGTGGTCATGGGTACCTAGGAGGGGTTTGCATTTCAAACGTAGAGTGGAAAGAGAGGGAACTTTGCCACTGGTGCTAGGGGAAGGGGAGTCACAGCTGACCAGGCAGGCATATGTGCTAGAGCTGCAGAGCAAGAGGATTTTGGAAGTGCGCCATGGCAAGGGTGCCCATGGTGTTAATTTGTGTCACCTCACATGGGATTCATTTTGCTTCATCTTAGACAATTATAGCATGGACATCTTCATCTGAGCTAGTTGTCTAAGTCTCTTTATAGTCAAGGAGAAATAGGTGCTCCGGGGGCATAATTCATCTCCTTCTCAGAGATTTCTGAAATAGAGCAGATGAATCATTCTCTAGAAGCATCTCCAGACTCTCTGTTGTCTCCACAGTCATAAAGGAGGCCAGACAACCAGTTCAGATGTAGACTTCTGCTTTGTGGCCATATAAAATTGAGACAAGTCTCACCTTTTGCTGAATTACATTAGACTTGTATCTGATTCAGTATGAATGCAATGAAGGATACAACCACCTTCAGGCAGAACAAAAAGTAATGAACTATAATTTTAATCAGCCTACTTTTTATTGAGCTGAGCCACAAATTGTTCCAAGTCCATTTATAAGGAAAATGCCGGATAACCACTACTCCTGAACAACTCACAGGAACATAGACAACCTCTTGGAGCATCCCTTTATTCATCCTCTGGTATTTGTGGTTTCCCAGAACACCCATCTGTGTGCGCTTGTGGTTTCCCAGAGCAGGCATTGTTCTCTTTACAGTTTCTCATGCCCCAGCTTGCAGTAATAATATTCAGAGCGCATGTGCTCCTGTAGCCAGTTTTTTTCTTTTTCTTACTGAAAATCAGTCCTTTAACAGATGTGGAGGGTCTATTTTAGCCATGGCCGTTCATAATTATAATAAAATCGCAGTTTTATGGTGACCCTATCTTCTTTAATTACGTGGGTTCTCTATAGATCTTTCTGATTTCTAGTGCTGCATACGTATAAACAGTGGTTGATGACTATTGCCCTGTTCCTGTAGCAAGTCACACCATAAAAATGTCTTTAGTCCACACTAGAAATTGTATTCTGTAGCACTCTTTTATTTTAATTCAGCTCAGCATTGCACAGTGATTCTGTTTCAGGAAAGGGAAGAGTTGGCAATCGATATGTTTAGACTATCTGTAGGCTTTACCCTGAGTTAATTACCAATTAACTCAATGTACTTAGCACATTTGTAAAGCCTACAATGGACAAGCTACATATTTATTTCTGGTTATGAATTTCTGTTTCTTATCCAAAGCTAATCTGCTAACCATTTAAGTAAATAACTGTTTGGTTTTTTTATCGTTTTGATATAATGGAAAAGAGTGTCCATAGTAGACTTTGTTAAATGTGTTAAATACTCGCTGCTAATTGTCTATTAATAACCCAGAGTGCTAAAAGTCTGCAATATATGTATCTGCTCTAATTTCTGTAGCAAAGGCATTCTTTCATTAATCATCAAACAGTACTGTGATTAGCTCCAGACACTGCTCTTCAAACAAGATCACAGCATGGAAGCATAGAACTCTTATTCTTGTAGATGAGGATTTAAGTGGCACAGGCCAGATTTAAGTTGCTCACTGTGCTCCAGTGACCCAAGGTACCTGCAATGAGTCACATGAGCTCCAGATGTGTCCCAGCTTCCCTGCATTTTCTGGACCTCTCTCAACCATTTAGAAACAAAATGCATTTGAATACCACTGTGAAGCCAAATGGAAAGATTTCAAAAAATGAAATTAACATTGAGATGCTCTGATGTAACATAAAAATTCATAAAAATTCCAGGTAATTCTGAGGGGGATTGCAAGAACACATTTCCCACATGCTACTCACATACATCTGCTCCCAGTGAAGATTTTTGTGTTCTCCTTTCACTACAGAAACATTTTCAAACTAATTCAATTTCTTCTGTATTTTATAGTAGAAAGAGACATTAATTTAGAAAAGAGTATTGAGTAAGCTTTAATATATTCATTACACCATAACTTGCCCTTTCCTCAATTTTAGCATTTTAAATTCACATTGTCCTGTAAGAACACTTTACCTGAGGAAAGAAAGAAATTTTAGAGACAGTATCTGAAAAGGAAAAAAAAAAACTAGTTTAATTAAATAGCTATTTGCAGGTTATTGTGGTTTATGTCTGAAGAGCAGATTCTTTCCCAAGCACTAAAAGTACACGTCCTTACATTAATTTAACTAATAGGTGTTAGTTATGACAGCCTGCTTGGTAAAGGTTCTGAGCCAGTGTCATTCCTATAGATTTATACACTTGGAAATGTGCACTTTATAAGAGAATCTTGCCGGTGTCAAAATTAAATTAAACTGAATTAAATCATGTGCCCGATCACAAAGACCTGAGATTCTTTTCAGAATCAGGTCCAAATTACAATCATAACTCTAATCCAATTACTGAAGGAAATTAAAAGGCAGTTCCAACTTCATTATACCTTACTGAAGTTGCCAGCCGGGCAAACACAGGGCTAAATCCTTACCTGAGCAAAGTGACTGGTACTGGAGTAGCTCTGGGACAATAACACCCACCCTCACAATCTGAAAAACCTGCACAGCCCTGATGGCCGATGGAGAATGGCTCCTTCAGGGACTATGATCATTGTGGGGTCAAGTGCTCACAAAGACATTAGCACCTAAGACCAAACTTCAGGTCCACCAAGTCCCCAGTCCCAAGGGTCAAACTCCAGACCCAGGAGCATCTTTACTCTGAGGGTGGTGGAACACTGGAACAGGTTGCCCAGGGAGGTGGTTGAGGCCCCTTCCCTGGAGATATTCAAGGCAAGGCTCGATAGAGCCCTGGGCAACCTGGTCTAGTTGGGGGTGTCCCTGCAACTGCGGGGAGGTCAGACTAGATGACCTTTGGAGGTCCCTTCCAGCCTGGATGATTCTATGATTCTATGAGTAGTGAAGTGCTCTCAGGATTTGTCTGTCAATGTTGACGCACAAATATCTTGACGGGTTGATGTCTACCTTGTGTGAAGTACTGTAGTCGATTAGTCGATTATAGGCTGTCATGTCTTGCTTCAGAGCACACCAGTCAGAGCAGCCTTCACAGAAAGTGTAGTGGTGACACTACACTTAATCCAGCAGTCCAGCAGTTTATAGCTCTTTGGTGTGTCACAACTGTGGTGAGTACACAATGCTAGCTAGTAAAGGTTTTTCCTCAAAGAGGGAAGATGCTGCTGCTTACTCATTGATGCTATATTGCCTTGGAGTAAGCCAGAATCCATCAGCCCTGATGAATTTGGATTCCTTTAGGAGTCAGGAGCCAGGAAGCAGTGCCTTTCAAAGATCGTCCTTTTGCATTTACATATATCCCACCTGCACTGACCAAGAGCAGCCCGCCTGCTGCTTGATCATCCATGCCAAGGGCCTTCACTCTACCTTTAAGCTCCAGGAAACAGCAAGGCATGGGCAAGCAAGTGTGACACCGATAATACAATGTATATTGGGAGTTTTCCCAGCAAGCATTGGCTCTCGGTTGTGCCACACAGAAGCACAGACACTTCTACAGACAAGCAAACGCCACAAGAACTCTAAACATGTAGCACAAATCACAGGAAATTTACTAGTCTCACAAAATCAAAAAGCTAACACCATTTTGCTATGCACACTGCAAATGTAGGCTTAGACCTCAGTTCCGTCAGGCTCTCATCAGTCAGAAATGGGACCATGGCAAGAAAATCCCATTCTCATTCTTAATCACAGTTGATCTCAGGCCTCCTATCAGTATGGCACCTGTTAAGTGGGGAATGGAAGGTCTAAAGAACATGAACGTCAAAGTTGCACCCTGCAGCATCAATTCATCCATGTCTATCTTTGCTGGCTGGACCAAACAGTGCTGCAGAAACCACAGACTTGTAAGGAATGGTGCTAGAAGTTAACATGAGTGAGATGAGCATTTACACTTTGGTGAAAATAGATCCTATCATGTGTATCTCTGCCTTAAAGACATGTGGCTCATCTCAGGGTGACATTTAGGGACTCTCTCCTCATACAGTTGGATCACAGTCATCACAACCAATCTATGAATCTGCCAAGCATCTGTCACTAGTAAGCTTCAGTGGTCAAGGGAACAGCCCTAACCAGCTCCTTTGATGTCACAACATTAAAAAAAAATGAGGACACAAATGAAAGGAGACACAATGCACAAATCCCCAGATATCACTGAACGGACATACACATCCAGTGGGGCTGTTGGGACTGGGGATGGTAGATATGCTGTGCTGGTGGCTCTACCAACCTACAGCTTCACTGGGAGTGGGAATCATGCTTTGCAGCTATTTCAGGATGTGACTTTCAGAGATACTCAAAATGCACTGGACACCAAGCTTATCTGTAGCTTCCTCCAGCTTCCCAAACTCTGCATATCTCAGCAGTCCCAAGGATCAGTCCACTGGTCTGCCATTCCTCTCTTTTGCCTGCACAGAAAGCAAAGTACCTATTTCCAACAGATATCTGCTACAATCAGGAGCCAGTTTTGTTCAGCTACTGCGCCCAAAGGCGACCTCTTGTCAGGCAGTCTCAGAAGTCTCTTTGAAGACTGGCTTATTGGCTGTCTATGAAAAGACTGAGGCAGAGTAAGTTTTTCCTTTTCTCTGTATTTTCTTTTAAAGAACTTTTTCCTTCTAAGTGATGCTCAAAGGAATGCTTCTCCTCCATGTAACATTCTCTATGGGAGGGAAAAATATTACAGTTCAGTGTAGAGAAAAGTCAATTATTTTACCAGAATGCAACTTGTACTGCTGGGCTTCCAAAACATGCACAACAAATATGTGAATATATAGCACACCCATATTTGGAAATGAATTCTAATATTCCAGTTTTCCCAGGTGCTGAGTTTCCTCACCCACTTTAGTGCAACCAAGGCATACCAACATAGCTATCCTGTCTTGCTTTTAATTTTCCTGTATAACTTTGAAAACTGTTTTCCCTGGCAATGTTTCCATGCACATCTGCATTCAAAACAAGCTCATCTGTGCCCTTCTTCAGGGAAGGGACGGGGTGAAGGGAATGAGGGGCGATACAACAGCTGTCCTGCCAACACTCAGCAGGGTAACACAAATGAAACAGCAGCCCACTTAATTCTCTGAAATGAAGTAGCACATTCCTGCAGCAGAGCATCTTATAAGTACTATCCGGCAGGGATCTATCCCATCTGTGCACATTAAAGGGCCACAGCTTGATTAACAGAAGTATTATAATGCTGGTTGCATGGCATAAGCTCTCTACCTGTGCAGTACAAGGCATGATAAAGCCACAGAAGTAGCTGCAGTGACTTGCTTAAGTCATCTGGACTGCTGAAGCAAACCTTAATGATATGCTTGTATCGTCTGTGTAAAACGTGGGAACAGCCATAGCAGGGAGCCATGGGTCTCACCCTCACCCTAAAATTCCTGGTAAACCCCACACAGTCCAAAATAGTCTTGCCATTCACACTGGGACACTGGTGAAAAGTTAAACCTCTGCTACCAAAAGGATGTTGTAGAGAGGTGGATGTTGGCCTCTTCTCCCAAGTGAATAATGACAGGACTAGAGGAAATGATATGAAGTCATGGCATGGGAGGTTTAGATTAGATTTTAGGAAGAATTACTTCACTGAGAGGGTGGTCAGGCACTGGAACAGCCGACCCAGAGAGGTGGTTGAGTCATCATCCCTGGAGGTATTTGAGAAAGGTATAGATGTGGCACTTCAGGGCATAATATAGTGGCTGAGATTGTTGGGTTGGGTGATTTGTTTTGTGGGGTTCGTTTTTTGGGGGGAGGTTTTTGTTTTGTTTTGTTGTTGTTTGGTTGGCTGGTTGTTTTTTGGTGTGTGTATGGTTGGACTCAGTGATCTCAGAGGTCATTTCCAGCCATGAAAATTCTGTGATTCTGTGATACTTTTGCCAACAGTAACTGAACCAAGCTTCCTTGGTCCCTAATGAGTGATCATTAATCACTGGGTATTTTCTAAGCACAGTTTAGAGTTTAAACAAATGCCAGATAAAGAATTAATAAGTCCATAATCAAGAAAATGTGTTCCTTGATTCGGGATCATTGCAGCAGGAAGGCTCAAAGCCAAATAAACAGGGTGCTGTAGTTCCCAGCCTTTTCCGTGTTCTTGTACGTTCTTCCACTGATTGCTCATAAGGAGGAAGCGGACTCACATTCCCACATCTGTGTTGTTACAGATGTGTCATTGCTTCCCCAGAGATAGAAGGGAAATGAGGGGAGAGGGGTCCTGATCCCATTTAAGACAGTGCAAGACCCTCAACTCACCCATGTACAATTATGGTGTCAGCAAGAGACTCCTTTAGTGGAAGGAAGCCACAGGAGGGAGATGGTTAGAATAAAGGCACAAAGCATGTACATTTTTCAAAACTCAAACGAAGAAGTCCTATCTCCACCTCAGCTTGCAGGTAGTTCCTCCTCTCCCAGCCATCTCCTGCCTGTTCCAGCTTGAATCAGGAGCCCCTGTTCTCTGGGGAGCAAGTGCTACACCAAATCTAGTACTAACCTGCTCCCTGTGCTGTCCCTCCCACCATGGCTATGATTTATGGACAAACAGGCTGTAGGCAGAAATAGAGCACAGTTTCAACAACCCATTACAAGTGCACAGCAAAAAACCCCAAGGAATGTACAATTTGACTTGAGACAAAACGTAACCATCACGCATGCCAAGAAGGTAATCACAGTACCATTGCCCAATCACAACAGTTGGCTGCTGCACGGGCTGATGGCATTATAAATGCATGCGAGGAAAAAAGCATCAAGCTGAGCTGGGACCATCTGGATCCAGTTAGGCAACAGTGGCTGGCTGGGGGGTATGAGGCATGGTTTGAAGGGCCATAATGCAATCACTGATTTATTTTTTGATGCCAATTCTCTAAACCACCCTACCCTCTCTTCCCACCAGGAGTCAGTGACAGCCTGTGCTACTCAGGGCAAAGTGCAATTGAAGAAGCAGCCTTTTACTATGCAACCTACATTCTGTCTAGAAAATAAAAGAATAATGACCAGATCTACCAAATCAATGCCAGAAGGGCAGCACAGGAAAAATGCTGTAGCCAAGGCAGTCATACCCAGTCAGTGCCCAAGGACCACCCCCAGCATAGTGACAGAGCTTCACGGTTTGAAGTACATACAATCTGCCATGTCTTTAGAGATCTCAAGACCTAAGATGAGCTCTCTCCTCACTGTGGACCTCATTGACCCCAGCACAGATGAATGCATATGAACCTGGCTAGAAAGAAACTGGATTTGTCAGTATCCACTTACTTTGCAGAGTTTTGACACAGACTTAGTCAAGTCACTTAAATTGTATTGCATCCTTCCTAACGGTGGGTTTTTTCACCCCTCGATGGTGTAACACAGTGTCCCCAGGCCTCACACATGCAAGTGTCACAGTCGAAACCAGTGGCAGTGATCCACAGAGCACATGTCAGCAGCAAGGTGTTCATTACAATCACGTGTTTGCCACACTGAATTCATGGAGACCAATGATTTCGTTTCTCCAGCCAGGCTCTGACTCCTGCCTTACATGCTAGCCTGCCTAATCACCAGTCCCAGTCTTACCAGGCTCCCACTGAATCTCAGTTCCCCTTTCAGTTCTTTGCCTTCATTTACTGCCCCATCTCAGCCTGCCTTTCCCATCAGTCTCCATACCCCCACACAACCCAGGCCCTGGAAAAACCCTCCTCCTTCCTTTTTCCCAGGTTTAGTCCCCTCATGAGGTCCACCAAAGCTCTGCACCCACCTGAAACCCCACGGAAGCCTTCCGGGTCTGAAACCCCTTTCCTTGCCCAGTGCATCTCTGTCTTCCTCGCGAATACTCCCAGCACCTGCCCTGGCCCAGGCTGCGGCCTTCCAGCTTCTGGACGGTGTTTTTTCAACCTTTTTTTTTTTTTTGCTGAGCTTCTAGATTTTTTTTTCCCTTTCCTATTATTCCTCCTTTTTCTGTGCCCACTCCCTTTCCCCCTATTTCTTGCTAGCTTTCATTGTCTTCAGACTCAAGTGGAAGAGGGCTTTTGCTGTCCCTGGAAGGGGCACTGGGAGAAGTCTGTCTACACCCTCCTTTAGAAGAGCTGTGACTTCACTACATACCAGGCTATCTATTCAGTCACACAAACTTCCTTTGTTTAGTGTATGAAATCTTACCAACTGATGTGCATGTCCATTTACAAATTCCTCAGACCAGCTCTGCGATTGGTTGCAGTAGAAAGTGGAGGAAAACTTTAGAAATGTAAAATGGCATTAGCATTTTTTAAACAGAACTGGTTGCTTCCAAAACTTTCATGGTCAATCTGAAAAAGTTTCCTTAAGTATATGTTGCCAAAAAGAAAAATAAATGTATTTTGGCTCAGACCACAAGAGCTTATCCATATTTTGAGGGATTGGTTAACATTGTTCTGATGAAGATATATTCTGATGAATATATGTTCCAGATGCATGGGCAGATATCTTATTTTTTAATATGATCTAATGTGTGAAAGGCTGCACCTACATTTTATTCCATGCAGTAGTTAAAATGAAGTCAGTCCAAAATGTATAACTTGCATAGTATGTGTGTTTATGTATGACTCTCCCCCCACCATAATATCACATTAAGCCTGCTAAGTCTTTAAAACGGATTTTGAAAATGCAGAAGTCTCAGAAAAGGACTGCAAAAATTATTCCAGGGCTGAAGATAACACTACACCACAAGGCATTTTAAAGGCTTGCCAGGGAGAAGACTCAGACATCCCAGGATTACAGTATCTAAAGACCTCTGGGGGAAGCTTTTCCGAGTGGGAAAGGACTGTTTAATCTACCAGAGAAAAGTATGTCAAGAAATAATGGCTGGAAGTTGAGACTGATCAGGAATTAGGCACATGGTTTTAATAGTGAATATATTAACCAGTGGGATAAGTGTGTCAGATTCTCTGTTTCTAGAGGTCTTCAAGTCAAGACTGGATGCTTTTCTGGAGACATGATTCAGCCAAGCATACATTTTCAGGATCACTATAGGAGTATCAAGGTGAGATACATAGAACTGTGAGTCTGAGTCATTTTACCGGATAATGTCAAGGTGCCCTCTAAATGCCTAACCTTCATGTATTTCCTCTTTGTCAAAATTAAAAAGACTGTAGACAGTTTTAGTTTCCCAGGATGTACCTAGATATGTTGACATGTGGCAAGGATTATGAGATATTCTACAGTTTACACAATGAGCCATGGCATCTCTAATCCCTACAGATGATCTGACCAGCAGCTTTACACCTTGTTCATAGGCACTGTATCCTGATACCATGCCGAGGGACAAGTATTTCACTGTCTCTGACCAGAATATCATTGACTGAATTCCTAATATCATTAACTGCAGCACCAGAGATATTTGTGGAACAGTTTGATCCAGCAACATGCCAGTTATACTGGGCATCTGCCTGTTTCATGAGATCTTGACAGTCGTTGCCAAGGTGCAATGGAGGTCACTTTATTCTTTTTTATTATTCCACCGATATTTGATGAAAAAGAGAGATTCCTCTCCTGAGTGGAGGGCAGAAATAAAAGAGGTAGTGAGGGGGAAAATCCTGAGATGGAGCTGTCTTTTTTCATCATCACTCAGAGTATTTCACCTTCATGCCCCATCCAGACGGCCAGCTATATACCTTACCAAGCGCATGGATGGGGCACTTCCACACCAACACTGTTGTTGACAGCAGAGGCCACACACATGCCCTCTCCTCTCTCCCTCTTCCCTCCTGCCAGCACAGCTCCATAGCATCCAGCAGAGTTATTTTGATTTGGCCCTCCAGCCCAGCGTTCAGGGGAAGGGAGGTGGCTGATGTTTCTGAACTAGATAGAGAGACCTCCACCTCCAAGGGCTTTCTGTCCCAAAGAGCCTCTGTTCTAAGAAGCTAATAAAGGCACTGATAAAGTTAAAAAATATTATTTCTATGTTTTATGTTGCTAGATCTCCCTGATTGCTCCTGATGGGCAATCCATAAATATTTACTCACTTTTTTAATTGGGCAGGTGAGTTAGCACCCAAGGTGGTGGAACCTTTCTTTTCAGCCATTTTATTTAAGAAAAAATGTCCATTGTTTTATTAAAGGTCATTAACTTCTCTGAAAATACAGTTTTCTACATGAGATATTCCCTCCTGTGATTCAATAACGTGGAAATAAACACCCTCTAATTGTCCAGGGACAAACTGCCTTCTAGAGATGAGCTTCCCCACCACATTTCATTCGGGTAGTCGATAGTTTAATACTAAACCAATTAAAAGCTATATACAGCTACATGAATAGGATATTCATTTCCTCGTCAGAAGTGGAAATGAGTGGGTGCTTAGATTCCCACAGGGAAGGCAACTCCACCAACCAGCAGCATAATCTACAAAGGCTGCAGTAGCAAATGAGGGAATGAGGGATTCACCGTGCACAACCGGATCATTACGCTGTGTGGATATTAATGTTACAGCCAAAGCCTCATCCACACTGTAGTAGCCCCAGGTTATATTGAGAAAATAAAGCAAGGTGATCCCCTTACCAAAAAAATAAAAAGAGAAAGAAACCCACACTTTTCCCCCTGTAGCTTATGAGATCAGTACATATGTGAACATTACTGTGCAAAAATATCTCTCACTTAAATTGTCATTCCAAATCAATTCCAAGTATGAAAAGAAGCACTTCCATTGAACAGATCTGTTCAAAACCCCATTTCCTATTGCAGCCAATAGAGAAAAAGAACATTTCATTCACTTCCAGCAACTTTTTTTGATTGAGGATTAGCCGCAGAAAAGTGAGACAGCCATATTAGTTATCTCTATGCACTGGGATGGCACGTGATGCTACCCATGCACAGTCAGAAGCAAATTCAGATGAAATCAGATGAAAAAAAATCCTTCAGTCTGAAGTGGGATTGGACCATCTATGGATGCAAACTAGAGGGTCAGAAGCCGTTTCCTGTCCACCACTCGTATCCTTGGTGTGGTGGCCCAGCCAAGAAGAGAAGGATGGAACAGAATCATTGGCACATCAGCCCTTCAGCAGATACACTAATGAATACTCACATATATTGAAAACTAACTTGCTTTAAAGAGCATGACAAACAGATCTACAACAGATAAAGCACAAGAAATTGTACAAAATACAAGGTAACAAAGTAAAGAAGCAGTAACACTGATGGGAAATTTTGCCAGAGTTTTATAATTTTAATCAGTTCTTCAAACACTGCACATTCCAGCAGCCAAGACTCCTATTTAGAGTGTTGTATATCAAAATTGAGCAGGAGACCCAGGGAGAGGCTTTAATTTATTTTTAAGTTGCAATCATCTTGCCCTCATAGAACAATTTGTCATATGTCACCAAATAAATAACAGTCCAAGGCATTTAAGTTTTTTAAAACCAGTGGCAGATTTCCCAGGTGTTCCTAGATCTCTGCACGTTATTACAGTGGTCTTCAACACACTCAAGGGTTCCCAGTGAGTTTTTGTGTAATTTATCTATTCATGTAACATGAAATATTATCAACACATATTGTCAACTTCAGGATGTCAACAATTTATTCTACCATTAGCTGTTCCATCCAAGCAAGATTAGACCAGATGAGGAGTTCAGGAGATTTGTCAAGAGCAAAGACAGAGAGAAATTCTATACAGTCAAGAATCCCCGAACTTTCCCAGCCCCACCGTGTCTCACTTTCCCCCAGAAATCCCAACAAAACACAGTTTTGCTGATGGCAATAGAACATTACATTGTTCCTCGTGGATTAAACACAAACCTCAATCTTTGCCTTCAAACACCTTGAGCCACCTCCCTCCTCCTGGTCAAAGCTCAGCACCACAGGGTGAAAGGAGGGGCAGAGTGGTTTTCACTTCGACAGTAAACCTAAGAAATCTCTCCTTTGGTTTCTGGATATGAAGATAGGAGGTTTCCCATCTTTGTAAGTCCACCAGCTATTTCTTTCAATACCCAGTCAAGTAAAAAGCATCGTTTATATCACCCATAAGGCCATAAGGCCAGTTAAACAGCTCACATACCTACCTGCCATTTTCTGTTCTCCAATTGTCCAGCAGCCAACCACAATATCTGCAATGTAAAGTACTCACAATAGCCTCTGTGGAAATTTTTTTCTCTCTAGCTGATCTTCAAAACATATCTTGCAAGTTTTGGTCATGTTCAACTAAAAGCATTTTGGCTTACAGAATAATCAACCGATGCGGTTCTGTTCTGTGACTATGAATGTAATTCATGGCTTTCCTTGCAAGCACTGCTGTGGATCTGAAAACAGAAATCTATCATCATTTTCAATATTTGCTGTGTTTTTCAATTTCTGCTAACACTGTTGCCAGCAAACCACTTTACAAAAACATTTGTATAAACAAGACAGGGAGTAAGTGTGGGCACAGTCGAAGAGAAGTTCCTTAAAAATGTGAATGAATATTCACCTCTTTCCCTTGTAGTTTCCAGCCTCCTATTGGTTTGGCACTGTTGTAAGAACTATCCTGAAATCAGCTTGCTGGCTAGAGATGGATACTGATTCAAACTTTCACATCGTCATCTTGTTCTATTAGCTGGTGAAATCTCACCCATCACAATCACAGAATCACAGAATCACAGAAAATGTGGAGGAGAGAAAATCTAAAGCAGGTAGAAGCATCCTTAAGGGGTTTATCAGTGGGGATTTAACCCAACCTCTTCCCCCAACATACACACAGCTTTCATAGGTTAATTTTCCCTGTAAGTTTCCACTCTGTGGAGCAAATCCAGTCCCATCAACAACTGACTTCTAACCATCTCAGTGCAGAAGCCTCTGGAAGTGCCACGTGCCTTTTAGCTCCCTCCACCATGCTACAGTAGTCCACATTGTCACCATCTGCCTGCTATTGAAACTGCACCCAGAATCATTTCCCAGAACAAAACTGTGCAGACAGGCAGGGTCTCACTCAACTATCTTAATTAATGAAAAGCTATTAGTTTGATTGCAGGTTGGTAATTGTTCTAGCCCTGCAGTAAATGCCATTAAAATAATTTTTACAGAACTCTTCTAATAACTAGCTATTCTTGTAGTGCAATTGCTTTTAAATCTCATGAGGCTACTGTGTAATACATGACTGTTCCAGTTCACAGCTCTCAGCACTCAGAGGACATATATCAGGCTTCAAGTTGTTAATTTGTTATGGTAATCAATACCTTATTCTTTTTAACCACAGAGACAAACTCATTTGCTCATTTCAGTTTGATATTGGATTATGAATGATTTACATCCATAACTACTGTAAATGCCACATGACACTTAACAGCATCAGCTAGGGATTTATAACTTTCTTTTCAGTGGGTTTTCAACAGAATTTGTCTGCAAGTTGCCAGATGACAGAGGTGGAGCATCAGCAGTATTTGATGGTTTGGCACCGTTGTTTAAAGATGATCACATAGATGATGATATATTCATAAATGTTCACATTTTTTTAAAAAGCTGATATTAAATCAGTCAGTCATTTACATTTTACCAGCCAGCATCCATGCATGCTACATGAGCAACAAGTGCTGTTTGGAGCTTAGCAGCCGTATTACATCTATCAACACCTTTCAGTTGTGCAGGAACATAAGTAAATCTGATAAACACGTCTGCTAAACAGATTTGTGTCAACTGTAAACAGGCTTTTCAGAGCATAATTTCTTGAAGGATTTCCCGGGTGTTATGCTCAGTTATAAATTACATGTAATCCGAAGAGTAATCCAGAAGGAAAAGAGGATCTGGAAATTTCAGTGTTCTTCTTGTGGTTGTAGCTTGATCTCACATCATCTCTCAGGTCCTCCTTAGGCCACCAGATCAATGCTTCTCACGTCTAAAGAGCATCCCAAAGACAGGCATGAAGGCCCATGAATATAGATTTGTTTACAGGATTGGGTTTTGATGATATTTCAGGTATATTAATTTTTTAATATTTTAAAAGGTTAGAATGACATTTCTCACTTCAATCATTTCCTTGAGTTTCTCTGTTGTTCTTTAATTCCTGCTTGTGATTCCTCTTTTATATAAAGTTTTTAATTGGTTTTCAGTTCCTCAGCACCACAAGTTTCCCCACCCCTTCCTTTTAGATGATAGTTTATTACCAAGTGCCTTGGTCACGCTTCAATATTTCATCTGGGTGACACTAAACTGAAGTGGCTTAGTTTATAGGCCATGAAATTTTGATGAGTCTTAGTTAATTTTGCATGAAGATCAAGAAGCCAGGGCAGCAAAAGTCATTCATGGAAAGTGCTTTCTCTGTGGAAGAACACTTGTAAGATGAACTTGTTCCTTGATTGAAACTCTTTCTAATTACCTTAACCATATTCTTCCTCAAAGCTCCCACCATTACTAAGATTGTTATTTCATTTCCTGAGGCTCATGTGCTTTCTGACTGATGGGTCCCATATTATGACTGTATCTAACTCCGGCATATTTCAGCCTGATGTCTTTAACTAGACCATAGATATTGAAACATATGAACCTTTTATTTTGCTAATAGTCCAAAAGAGAGTGCTTTGGCATTAGATCAGTCAGTACTTGTCTAATGTAAATGGCCCTCATAAAGCACTGATTTAGTCATTTATTTTAAAAATTCTCATTGCTGTTTTGTTTGTGATAAGTATGTACTCACAACATTTCCAGAACAACTTGACATGCACCAAAATATAAAAGTGTTTGCAAGAGTTCAATCAGCCTACACTTGGAACATGAAAAACCTCAAGGGAGCAGACTTTGCCTTATGCCTTGCAACTGAGCTCTAAGCCCTGTTAGAGCATAGCAAGAAGAATTTTCTGCTGTAAGACCCATAGACCACTGACACTTCAAATGCCTTCAAACCTGAACTGAAATGTCCCTTATTTTATCTGTTAAGTTTGAAAAAAGAGAAGGAGGCCTCCTCTACAAGCACCAATACTCTAATCACGTTCAGCATCAAATCACTACATTGCATGATGTCTTAAAGTTATCTGGAAGGGAGGTGTCTCTAAGCAGAATCAATGGGAAAAGTTACTACCAACTCTTATCACTGAACAGAACTAGCCGGATTTAAAGAAGTATGATTCATAAATGTATTTGCACACTTTGCCCTTGAGTTCAGCTAGCTACTATTTTTAGGTCTTCCTGACCTATTCTCAAATCCAATAGAAATTGAAAGCCCTTTGCAGCTTACTCCTTCCCTACTCTCTCTGCCTCAGTAATTGTATCTTACTACCACTCAGTCCAAGAGAGTAGTTTTATTTTCCACTTAGATTTTCAAGTAAGCACCTTCTATGCTTTAAATCGCTGCTAGGAAAAAAAAAAAATTCACAAAAAAAACCCAACCAACCAAAAAAAACCCAAATGACAAATGACATCGCTCCTTGAAGGTCTCTCTTGCCCGATGTCTACAAAATATTTCAACAGTTGAGCTCTTGGTGTGTTGAGATCACTGCATCATGCTGAGCTACTTTGCCTCCCTGTCTCCCTGTGCTCCTTTATATAGAATCACAGAGTCATAGAATGGTTCAGGTTGGAAGTGACCTTAAAGATCATTTAGTTCCAACCTCCCTGCCATGGGCAGGGACACCTCCCTCTAGACCAGGCTACTCAAAGGGCCATCCAGCCTGGTCTTGAACACTTCCAGGGATACAGTGTTCATAACTTCTCTAGGCAACTTGTTCCAACACCTCCCCACCCTCACAGTAAAGAATTTATTTCTACTATCTAGTCTACATCCCCCCTCTTTCAGTTTACAACCATTACCTTCATCCTATCGCTCCAATTCCTGATAAAGAGTCCTTCCCCATCTCTCCTGTAGGCCTCGTTTAGGTATTGGTAGGCTGCTGTAAGGTCTCCCTAGAGCCTTCTGTTCTCCAGGCTGAACTACCCCAAGTCTCACAGCCTGTCTTATAGGAGAGGTGCTCCAGACCCCTGATGATCTTCATGGCCCTCCTCTGGACCCGCTCCAACAAGTCCGTGTCCTTCCTGTGCTAAGGGCTCCAAACCTGGATGTAGTACTCCAGGTGGGTTTTAATCATAGTGGAGTAGAGGGGCAGAATCACCTCCCTCAACTTGCTGGCCACATTTCTTTAGATGCAGCCCAGGATGTACTTGGTCTTCTTGGCTGCAAGCACACATTGCTGGCTCATGTTGAGCTTCTTGTCTATCAGCATCCCCAAGGCTTTCTCCTCAGGGCTGCACTCAATCTATTCTCCACCCAGTCTGGACGGGAATGCTGTGACCCAGGTGCATGACCTTGCACTTGGCCTGGTTGACCTTCATAAGATTTGCGCACACCCACCTCTCCAGCCTGTCCAGGTCCCTCTGGGTGGCATCCTGTCTCTCCAGCGTGTCAACCACATCACGCAGCTTGGTGTCATCGGTAAATTTGTTGAGGGTGAACTTGATTCCACTGCCCGTGTCACCAATAACGATGTCAAACAGCACTGGTCCCAGTACTGACCCCTGAGGAATGCCACTTGTCACTGGTTCCACTTGGACATTGAGCCATCGACCACAACACTTTGGGTGTGGCCATCCAGGCAGTTCCTTATCTTTATATGCTACTGGGATCGGTTCTCTCCCATCTTAGTCTTGGATTGTAAACTCCTTCTTACAATTGCAAGTCCCTTATAAATTCATTCAATACATAGTCAAGTGAGTCTGGAGCTACGACTAAGTGTCAGTAACTAAAATTCTAGGGTTTTCACAGGCTTCACTACAAATTTATATTTAACTAAAATTTCATACAGACAATTCAGTATTCACAACAGAAAAAAACCCCTATGCTTAGGGAAAAGAACAAACACACCAATACATTCTTATTCTGAAGGGTACATCTTCAGATTACATAGAATAGCATAACAACAGTGTCAGTAGCATTATAACGAGTGATACCAAGGATGGATATGTCAGTCTTTGAGTAAAAGTTACATGATGCATAGGTCTTTTTCATAAGGATTTATTGAGCTCAATACGTTGTCAACAGTTTTCACAGGGCTTTCATTTCATGGCTTTTAAACCAGCAAGATATCAGTAATCCCAGGAAGGAAATAAAATGTTGTCATATGACCTAAGCACCCAGTGCAATTTTTTAAAATGAAGCATTCCTAAACAACCTCACAAGTCAAAGTTATTCATCCCAACTAATCCATGAGGAAGCGCAGATGTCAAATCTCTTGTGAACCAATCTGAGCAGTATTCACATAAGTCTACCATCCACATCCTGCTTAGTCAAATCTTCTAAGCTTTGTTCAGTGCTAACGATGATGTTGTCCAATTTTTTTGAAGATTATCAGTGTATGGTTAAATACAGAAAAGACAGCCTAGGAAAAAAAACCCAGGCTCATGAGTCCATGTGTCAACAAGGAGGCTTGCAACTACCTCCGGCTGTGACTAGAAACAGCACACAGTCCCACAGAGAAAGGAGGGCTCCAAAAAGACCAGAAATCTTCTGACTTTTCTACATCCCTTATTGCTTCTAGGAATCTATGGACATCCCTAATGATTTGATTAACTCCTACCCATTGCAGAGTATCATACAGAACCAGCCCAAGATCAGAAAAGGTGAGAATACACCTGCCGGCCAAAGAACAGAGAATTTTGCCTTCTGTAACAGCCTGCAAATACATGGGAATGGCAAATAAAAAATTCAGGTCAAAAAAACCCCTCTTGCTTCAGATTATTTTTTTGTGAGGTTGCAAGGAAGCAACAGAGTAACTGAAGCAGAGAATTATCTGCCCCTAGCAGAATCATCAGGAGCCCCGTATGGATTTGCGGTCCATCATATTTAATGTTGTTGAGTGGTCCAAATGAATTAGTATTGATTTTTCTATATATTTTTCCCTCGCCAAGATGTAATCACTTATTAATAATACCAGAATTGATATTCTAAGAGATATTTTGTCTCTGATTTTTAATTTATTCTTTTTACTTTTCATGTGTCTCTTCTTAACAAATTATCAGGGTCAAAGTTCTGAGAGCATGTGTGTACTAAAATTTGTTTAGTACTTTATGCAGCAAGGAATTATATCCATACCTACCTAATCAGATAACCTATCTCTCCACCCTTTACAAAATCATGGCTTCATTAGCCAATGTGTAGGATCATTTCTGACAGATAAGTAACAATTTGTACAGAATGGTTTGGATGACACACAAGACTCTGTTTCTACTGTTTCATTTTTTGACCTCTGAGGAGCATACTTTTTTCCAACATCTTCCTTATATAACACTTATTTCTTCAAATTAGTTATCTGTTAAGGAAAATATTACTACTATTGAGGAGATCTTGCAAAGTCTCATTAAGGCAAAACGCAAAGCTTGTGCATTGACACCAGCTGTCAGCTCAGCACTTAGTGAAAAAATTAAGAGACAGAGTCAAGGATGAATTTGAAAGCGTAATCTCATATGTATCATAATGTCCTGGTTTGAGGTGAAACGAACCAATTTTCTGTTTTTTAATTTTACTTTTTTAGCTGGGCTTCATCTAACTAACTAAACTCTGAAATTAACAGCACATTGTTCAGAAAACTGTTCACTCTCACAGTGATAAGACCCGATTATACCAAGGAATGGTGCAGAGAGGTCCTTGCTTATCCTTATTGCTATAACAGCCATGGTCAATTAATTTCGTTATTTGCCCCGTCGGAGGAATGGAAGTCGAAAAGCGTAGAGGGGTCACACCTATAGGGAGGAGCAGACAGGACAGGTGACCCAAAACTGACTAACAGAGTATTCCATCCCATTTGCATCATGCTCAGTATAAAAGCTGAGAGATCAAAGGGTCAACTCTCTTTCTACGATGGCTGATGTCCAAGGAGGACCCTGCCTGTTCGTCTGCCTTTGATCCTGATCTGAGTGTTCCTGACTCCAGATCTGGAATCCAGCTCCTGTCAGTCACCAACTGTCTGGAACTTTTCCTGATACCTGCTGGTGACATGACTGTCATCCTGGGAACCTGAAACAGTTTTGTATATACTGTATCTATTTCATTATTGTCCTTTTTTTTTTCTTTTCTTTTAATTTTAGTACAAATACTTCATTAAAGTAGTTCAGTTCATTCTAAACTTGCAAATCTCTTTATCTCTTCCTCTCCTTTCTTTCTAGGGGGAGGAAGGGCCATCTGTCAGTCTGGTTTTGGTAAATTTGACTGAAACCACAACATATTTATTGGCACCCAATGTGTGGCTGGGGCTGATACAAGTACAGCTCTGCTAGATTGTCTGAAAAGTTTGAATTCCAGCTTGTTCGGAGATTAAAACAGAGATCTCACATCATGTTGTTCCTACAGAATATCTTATATGGTATTTTCACAGAGTTTTATATGAAGTTAATTGATGCAGTGGTGTTTAACTGGTCGAATATATTGAAGGGCTTACTTGTTTTTTGTGTTTGGATGCGGTGGCCCAAGCATGCCATATGGGTGTGAATTTGCCTTCAGATGTGTAATGTGATCAGTTGGATTACCAGGATACCTGCATATTNGCTGATGTCCAAGGAGGACCCTGCCTGTTCGTCTGCCTTTGATCCTGATCTGAGTGTTCCTGACTCCAGATCTGGAATCCAGCTCCTGTCAGTCACCAACTGTCTGGAACTTTTCCTGATACCTGCTGGCGACATGACTGTCATCCTGGGAACCTGAAACAGTTTTGTATATACTGTATCTATTTCATTATTGTCCTTTTTTTTTTCTTTTCTTTTAATTTTAGTATAAATACTTCATTAAAGTAGTTCAGTTCATTCTAAACTTGCAAATCTCTTTATCCCTTCCTCTCCTTTCTTTCTAGGGGGAGGAAGGGCCATCTGTCAGTCTGGTTTTGGTAAATTTGACTGAAACAACAACATATTTATTGGCACCCAATGTGTGGCTGGGGCTGATACAAGTACAGCTCTGCTAGATTGTCTGAAAAGTTTGAATTCCAGCTTGTTCGGAGATTAAAACAGAGATCTCACATCATGTTGTTCCTACAGAATATCTTATATGGTATTTTCACAGAGTTTTATATGAAGTTAATTGATGCAGTGGTGTTTAACTGGTCGAATATATTGAAGGGCTTACTTGTTTTTTGTGTTTGGATGCGGTGGCCCAAGCATGCCATATGGGTGTGAATTTGCCTTCAGATGTGTAATGTGATCAGTTGGATTACCAGGATACCTGCATATTTTGGGCATCATGTGATGGATTCTGTTGCTAATTATACTTTGGGTTTTACCTGGGGAAAGTTTACTTCGCCCTCTAATGATTATCCCAAAGTGATACCAATGGAATTAGGAGATGGAAAATCTTTGGGCTTTCTGGAGAATTATTGTGATTATTGTTACTGTCATTCAGTTGTGATGGTGCTGTTGATGTTACTGAATGTACTGCAAGTGGTATTTGTTATTAATTATCTGTGCAGGAGTGTGCATTGAGTAACATGCGATAGTGTTACTCAGGCAAGGGTGCAATCAGAGGGAGCAGAAACTCAGAAAACGGCCCCAGCGAAAGCCGCAGCAGAGACACAAACACAACCAGCTCCAGCCCTGGTCCCAGCCAAGCCAGCGGCATTGGCTGCCCACATAGGTCCATAGTGGAGCAGATATCTACCTGTAGCCTGTGGAGGACACCACAACAGAGCAGATGCGTGCCCAAAGGAGGCTGTGACACCATGGGAAGCTTGTGATACAGCAGGCTCCTGGCAGGACCCGTGGAGAGAGGAGGCCATGCTGGAGCAGGTTTCCTGGCAGGATTTTTGACCTCACAGGGACCCACATTGGAGCAGTCTGTTTCTGAAGGGCTGCACACCTCAGAAGGGACCCGTGCTGAAGCAGTTCATGGA
>VXBW01007745.1:192967-250327 GCA_013400375.1 Thinocorus orbignyianus | reverse complement strand
AGGTGCTAAAAAGACAAGGCATGCTTTCAAGAAATTCTGTATCATCGTTGAGTGTTATAACTATCTCCTGGTAGTTCTGTGAGTGAGAGGCATCCTGTCCTTATCATATCTTAGTCCATCTGTCACCTTTAAAATCTTTTTAACTTCATGTCAGCAAGCCCCTTTCCCTCAGTCTCCCTTTTCTTGGACAGAATTGCAAGAGTCTGTACTCCCATCTCTGCTTTGTTACCCTTTTCCAAGGAGGTGAGCCAGGAAATAGGATCAGATACCTCCAGGCCCACAGCACTATGCAGCAGTACAGTTTGTTCTCCATCGCAATTTGAAATAATTCAGTGAATAGATTTTACCTGACTTATTAATAATGTATTTATGAGATACTGACATAGAAAGCCTTAAAGTCTAACAGAAAAGAAAAAAAAAAACAAAAGAAAAAAAAAACCCTAACCACATAGGCAGTTACACTAAAGACAGTAAGAATTCACCCTGTTAAACACAGAATGCCTACAACTTGCCCCCTTCTCTACAAGATTAGAACAATTAGCATTTTGAACATTCAGGTTCTGAAAGACTTGGTTGCTCCGGTTAGGTTGGGAGATTCAGTTTCTAGGCAGAGCAGAAGTTTATTGCACAAGGATGAAGACTGACTTGTGTGGGAAATGGAATTTTCTTTCAGTTTGATTTGATGTACAAGTTGGAGCTCTGAGACCTTGACCCCTTGCAGACACAAGCAAATTAGGCTCTTACTGAAGGGTGCAATTCTGAAGTTGTTATTTTTCCTTTCCCTAAATAAACACCAAGTGACAGGTACATTTAGAATAAAAGGGGGAAAAGCCTGCTGTAATTTTCAAACTGAACAGCTCAAACAATCCTCCCTGTGGGGAGAAAGGATAAGAACAAGAACAAATCTCCAGTAACAAGTGTTAGTCCAGTGTTAGTAAACAGAGTACATTCAACATACTTCTGGAAAACACTTCATTATTACATCCCTACACTGGGATATAGGGTAGGGAAGGGAAGGGGAGGAAAGAATAGGGTAGGGTAGGCTAGAGTAGGGTAGGCTAGAGTAGGGTAGGACAGGACAGGACAGGACAGGACAGGATAATTTCCTGTTGAGAATGCAGAAAATTACCTTCCCTTCTAAGGTTTTAGATGATTAGCATTATTTGAGATTTGGGAAAGTCTATTAGAAAGCTCATTGAAGTTTAAAAAATATGGGATGAGTAATTTCTCTCAGCTGCATGTATCTGAAATATCTTCTTTGGGCTCTCAGATAAATCTGAGGTCATGTTCATTTAAGAATAATAATTACAGCATTCATCTAATAGCAATATTATAAAACTATGTTCAAAATGGTAAGGATCTCAGTTCAATATTAAGGGTTAAATTTACAGTTTTCACAACTGAAAGATAACCATTAGGTTTAAAGAAGAATACCAATATAATATGAAGTGTTTCTAATTAGAAAGAAGAATTATTTTTTAAAAACTGATTAACAGTTCTTAAATGAACTGTTAAATTAACTAATAAAATTACAAAACTTAGCATAACTTTAAGATTTCTGATTTCAACGCTCTTTTCCATGGCTAAACCAATTCTTTCTCCTTTGCCTCATCCATCTGGGCCCCTGCTGGGAAATGTCATTAATGTTTCAGACCCCACTGAGTAGCAATAGTGCTACTTGCTGAACGGAGATAATTGAAACAGGGACAGGTATTTCTAAAAGTGTTTTCAGAATTCCTTAGAGACATGCATACAAATCTGGTAAATATTATTTGGCCTCCTACAAAAACTGCTGCAGTAGGAGGGGAGATACCAGTGCTGCTGCTGCTGCTGTTCTGTTTCTGGAGTATGACAGAATATTTTACCCTGGTTTCTACCTGGTTTCCAAGGCTTAGTCAAAGGGCAAAGCTTCTCTTGTTTTTACCCTGAAAGACACTCAACCTCCTGTTGAAGGAAAAAAAAAATACATAAAAAAGAAACAGATATTAGTTATTCAGCTGCTCTCTCTTTTCAAAGAGAGTGTCCTTGATCCCGTCAATGTGTACGAGCTCTCTGGTGTAACGATTTCCTGGCCAGCATCTCTGAAAGCAGTAACTCAATAACCAGTGTCTGAAAGACAATAATGTTGTAGAATGCTGGCATCCAGTCCAGTATCAGAGCAACTGGTATGGCCAGGCTCACCATCAGTTTGCCACTGCATGTTGACCACAGAGCCTCACCTCACTACAGCAAGTGAACGCCAGCTGCTTCCAGGGAGGATACAGTATGATTTCAGAGCATTTTTGGTGCTTTCGGGTAACTGTCCATGCAAACAGGCTTCCCCTTGTGGCAAAGTTGGGATGCACCTCTGTGTCCAAAAGAGGCAAGTTAGTTCACAAGGGTAAAAGCACACACACTGTCATTACCACAAAGGTAACGGGAAGCCTGTTGAATAGTAGAGTGCAACTGGAAGAGCTGTCTACAAAAAGAGTACTTTCTATCAAGCATCTATTTAGTCATCACTTGGCATTTTCACAAGGGTCTGGAGAACCATGAAAAGCTGGTGTAGGAGCCACGCAGTTTTCCTGAGACAGAATGAAGCCCCTATGTACTCTGTAGTGTGCATACTTCTTGGGAGCCCACGCTTGTGAACAGCCAGCATGTCAAGCTGTGGCCAGCAGGACTTTACGGCAGACTCTCTTCAACAAGGCCAGTTCTGAGGAACACAGGTGCAGTAATAGGTACAATCAAGCTTCCATTTGTCTGAGCCATCTCCCTTGTTTATCAGATACTACATTCCTATTTTGCAGATATACAGCAGCATCCTCAGTCTGTGAGGTATCGTAAGCTGTAAATGACTCGCACACACACATACACTCCAACCACGTAGTACAATACAGCAAGGCACAAATAATTTTTAATTGACTGAAGCAGATGTTGACTAAAGGGGTGAGCAAGTCTGCATTACACAAAGGAGGGGTTAGGTAATGGTGTTGCTGAACTGTCTCATGACAGCACTGGTGAGAGGTTTGCAGAGAAAGCCCCGGCAGAAAGGATGGGTTTTTTTACACTGCAGGTGGTTTCCAAATGACTAACTCCAACACTGGAAACAGCTCAGGCATGGCAGCACAGAGCTGTGAAGCCCGGTTTGTCCTGCTTCACAGCAACTTCCTGCATAAACAAGCTCTTTCTTTCACACATCTTTTTGCTCTTTCCAAATCCCATCAAATTGCAATGCAAAGGAGATTGAGTTCTGGGTATTTATTTTTACCAAAATTGTTCTCATTTCTCCTTGGGTATTTCCACTGAAAATATCCCAGATGGGCGTAGTGACAGCATCTGAAATGTGATAAGACATCAGAGACATGAAAGAGATAAGCATTTAGCCTACTTGGAGGGGGTGGTGAGGGGTGTGTGTTTTTTTATCTCTTCCCTGACATCATGTTGCTGGGTGAAGTGAGAAGCTTTCTGGGCCCGTGGGGGTCCCAGCTTTCAGAAGGCAGAACTGCAGGCTCTTCTTGCAGCCTTGGGCTGTTTGAAGTTGAGGAACTCACCATGGGCTCTGCTTGGGGCTGTGCACCCACAAGTACTAGCCGGGGCACCTTCAGCTCTCTGAAAATCATGGCCAGCCCCAGCACGTGGCATGGAGGCATGAAGGCAGAGACTGACAATCACTTCCAAGTTTTCCAGTTCCTCTCTTCCTGCCATGGGCTTGAAATGCCGCCACTCCTGCCAGGAAGGTGTTTCAACCTGTAATCAGCCTCTGCTCGAGTGATGCGGGGTCAAGCAGCTGGAAGTATATCAGAGGGAAGGGAAATGTCTTCAGCTGGGCAGTAGAGATGAGTTGATGTTGGATCCTTTAAGCTAAATTGGGGATCTTGGAGATGTCAAAGAATTGCAGTATTTAATTTGTCCAAAGAAGCAAGGTACAGCCTTTGGAAAACACAAAGCTATAGAAATGCATCACTGGATTTCACTTGGATTTAACCCAAAGCTGACATTACTGTGACTAATTCCACTACTTTCTCCCCTTCCCCCTTCATACTCTCAAACACTGCTAATTTTAGCAAGAAAGTCATGCTCCTTAGTCGCAGCAAGGCTCTCTGAAGTTTTTTTAATGATTATGCCATTCATGCACTGTGTCACAGCTAGTCCCAGAGAAAATCACACAGGTCTGCAAACCTAAATGTGATATGACACAATATGCTCCTGGGTTTCCACTTAAAGTGAACGGCTGTATTCCACAGCTGAAACACAGTATTAGTTGGCTGCATCACCCTCGACAGCCTGAAGTTTACTTTACAACCTGAATGTGAGCTAACCTCACATAAGGTAAACACAGATGTCAGGATACATTTCTCGGCAGCAAATGAGACAACCACATTTCCACAATGAGTTGTTGGGGGATTCTCATCCCATCATGTGAACCACATTTTAAAAGAATCACCTTGCTGTAATAGCAGCTTTAATAAAGGGTATGGAGCTAAGCAAAAATTGTCTAGTCACCTATTGTGGGGGCTATGGCTAGAAAGAGCTAGTTGAATTTTTGCTCAAAATAGGTGTGCGTTATCTCCACTTATGTGCCCTTTTCTTTGACTCCATCAGTGATCTTTAAGCAAAATTGAGAAGTGTCTAGAACAAAAAATCCATCAAATTTTAAAGTACGGTAGAGTTTTACTATCACTTTGTACTGCAGCTTCTGAAAAGAGGTCAAAGAAGCAAGCTTAACCAAAATTACAGATTGCAGCATTTTCTGGTCAAAAATGGCATTATTTTAGAATTCGTATTACATAAAATATGTTAATTTTCGTTCGTATTCCCATGCTATATTTTAAAACGAAACACATCAAATTGTAGCTGAAAAGCTTGTTATACATTTCCATTCCCACATTTCATTCCCTGTGATAAGTTATCCCTGGGCAAGAAGTAAACAGAATAGAAAATTTCTACTATCACATTATATAAACTGCCAGGACCAGGACGTATGACTTGAGTACCACCCCTGGCAGGTCACAAAATAGTGAAAATTTTCAAAACAAAAGACAAGCAAAAGTACAAAACAGAAAAAACACATTTCTGGGCCGCTCAAAAATTTTTTGAGTAGTGTAATTTTGAACATACTGGATTTTTTTCTGAAATAAAACAAAAATTAATTTCAAAATATGCACATTTTTAGAGTAGATAGCAAGGCATTTTCCCTAAAAGCAGTAGCTTCTTCTACATCATCAGTGTGAACTGAAGTGAGATTCAGAGAGCTTGAGGTTTCAAAGGCCAACAGGATAAAGGCAAGTTTTGATCAAGATGACTTCTCCAACTTAAAGGGAAATTCTGAGACTTTTGGCTATCTTTAGACACTGTCAGATGACCAAGGCAGGGGAATCCATTTCTCTTTTTCAGTGACATAATTTGCACTTGTCTTGCAAAGCTAGGCTTAAATGGCTTCACATCTTATGAGAGGAATTGCCTACACAGAGAAGCAGAAAAACTGATTATCTATGGGCAGAAGAATCCCGGAGAAATAGAGGGAATAGTCTAGAGACTATCATTATGTCCCCTGGGGAACTGGATCCAAGGGCATCAAAGAGTATGCAGAACTTTTTGAAATACATTTGAATATTGTCTTTGAAATGGGAAGAATGGGAAGACATGAAAGGCAATACAAGAACCCCTGATGTACATTGCTCCAATCACTGCCTGTGTGCGTAACACATCATGGTATGAAATTTTCAAGCCCTAGTGCCTGCCACCCGACTCTGATAAGGCACCAGAGTAACTGGTCCTGTTTTTAATGGCTCATGACAGGGAGCTGCTCAGTCACTCTCCAAATTGGGTCAGTTACTTGCAGATTTCCCCTTCCTCCTCTAGTATGGCTGTAAGTGCTTCAGGTCAGGCAGATCTCCTGCCTTCAGATCTTATCAAGAAGAACTAGAGAGTCAAAGTTGACTGATCTGAATGACAAGAGGAGAAAGTAAAAATACTGGTGTCTTCTGTTTACCAGCCATGTTCAGTGAATGCATTGCCTTCCACCTCACCCATTTCAACCTTTTATCTTTCTTTTTACGAAACTGAGATTCTCTCTGAACTGTTCCTCCAGACTTGAATTGGAGAACATATGGTGCAACCTGACCAGAGTAAACCTTGCTCAGCTGCAAGGCTCACAGCGAGATTTCACAAGGTGAAATCTCTCTTCTGTCGCACATAAAAGCAGCATAAAATGATAAAATGTCTTTTCTTTTCTTTTCTTTTCTTTTCTTTTCTTTTCTTTTCTTTTCTTTTCTTTTCTTTTCTTTTCTTTTCTTTTCTTTTCTTTTCTTTTCTTTTCTTTTCTTTTCTTTTTCTTTTTCTTTTCTTTTTAATAAGCCAATATAGAAAGCCAAATCAATTCACCAACAGGCCAGTTGAATGTCAGGGGCATGTGAAGCAGGAAGGTTGCTTGTTTGAGAAAGGAAAGGACAAAAGAGGTCCTATATCTTTTGCCCCTGGGAAACCTTATCTCAAGGTCAAGTATCTGATCAAACTTCATCCTAAAGAAGATCACCACAATAAAGAACACAGGCATTCCTGCCATCCTTGCTTCTGCTCAGATTCCACCACAAAGAAAAGGTCTTACCTAACTTTGTCGTCTGGGGTTGGCTTCTCTGTCATCTTGGGAGGGAGAGGGAGCAAGAAATTACCCGTGGTGCAGATACCATATGAACCATGAAAGTCCTGACCCAGCAGGCTTTTCCAGCTCCATCCATTCTTGCCTTCCACGCTAACACCAAGACTGGGAATTAAACTGGCTGTAGCACAAGGTTAATGACAAGAATTGCACATTTACACACAAGCAAGGGCCAGCCATAATCTGGTCTGCATGGATAAGTGGTTTGTAAGGAGAAAAAACTCTAAAATACAGAAAACAAGAAACTGAATCCAAATATGGCTCAAAGTTGTTTTGTTTTAGATCAAATGACACATACACAGTTTTTGAACCATAGAATTTATGTGCTTTCTTAGTGATTAATATTTAAAAAGATTGTTTGGCACTGGACATTCAGTACATGTCTTGCAAGGACTTGGCACAGAGAAGAGGTAAGTAATCAGAAATGTGCCAAAGACTTGTCAAGGAAAAACGCTCAATACTAATCAAACTCAACTCTGTGCCAGTCCTCCCACTCATCCTTTCGTAGGAGAGCTAAGTCTTTCAGCGTGAGTCTGCCCATGCTGCTTCAGAGACAACCAACACCTCTCACAGTCAGTTGACAAAAAATGAAAGTTTGGGAGGCTGAAAACAGCAAAAAAAATACAACTCACCTTCTGCTCTGCCGCAAGGATTGCTGCTGGTTGCACAGTCCTGTCAGTTCTGCTCAGGAGACTTCCAGGAGTAAAAGACTTAATTTTCAAGTCTGCAGCACTAAGTGATTAATTTCAGTGTGCCTCCCGCCTGGCCCATTTTGGTCCCCAGTGCCGATGCCGCTGCAGCTCAACAGCAGCCACCATCTTCTTCTACTGTGGATGAAGTCACACTTGAGGCTGCAGCAGAGACATCAAACTCATTAGTGTTGTCCCTGTGTGGCTGAGAGATGCAGCTCCAGAGCAAAGTCATCTTTTCCCTTGGCACCTCTCACATGTGGCGTGCTAAGGGGCTCCCATAGCACGGGATACCACCCATGCCCCACAGCAGTGTGGGGCAGGGACTCACAGGCTGGCTCAAGGTCCTCCCTGCTTGCTGGCTGAGCTTATGGAGATCCCTCCTGTACCCAGCGCTCATGAATTGCGCTCATGACCTCCCTTAATAGAGGAGAAATCAAGCAGCTGCCTACTGTAAAAATATTTCCTCTTCTCTTCCACCTTTCCTCCCAGGGTCTGAGGGTTCAATGCCAATATTAATGAGCACAGCTCACAAAAGCCCTGCAGAGTCTGTCCCCAGGATGGAGACGGGGAGGTTAATTAGACTCCCAGGAGGTGTGGGGAGTCCCTGTTGGAGCCACTACTGCTGACAGTAACTCCATCATTTGTTTTCATGGCAACAATCATTTTCTGGATTTAAAACAGGGAGGGCTATTCACACCACCTGATTTTTTGCACCTAAATTAGAAGACTAGTCTCCCAAAGTGCCTAAATTAAGCAAGTACATTGAATCGTCTCTAGAGTAGTATCTCTATCTCCAGTGACTTTAGAGAGACCCTAGAGAGGCAAGTCTCTGTATGAATATAGGTGATCATAGTTAGCTGCTGTCTACCCCTGTTTCCTGTATGGTTTACGTAGCCAGCTTTCATTTAAACCTAAAACAAGAATGCATCAATAATCTTCTGAAGATCAAAATGAGTTTCCCCGTATGCAATTGCATGTGCACAGAAAGTTTCACTGATTTCAGGAGCATGGTCTGAAAGTATTTTTAAAGGTATGAAAATGTTTGTTGATGTCACATGCACTATACACAGGGTACATGTGTTTAAAAATATGCAGGGTCAGAACTGCATTTGGCTGGAAATCTGAACAAAATCCACCTTTAAAATGTTGCCATTAAAAAAAAAAAAAATGTATATTTGCCACTACACTGAGATAAGAGCTTTTCCAAAAAAATGAAAATCAAGCAGCAGCCAGATTCTCCCAGAAGACACATGCTCTCCTACCTGGTGCAGTTAAATAGTATTCCAGAGTTGCACACATCACTCTTAATATTATCAAAGATGCTGCATGCACAGCAAATGCTAAGAAACTGGGCTACACTGGCTCCTGTGCCACTGAAACACAGGAGAAAAGACAGGCACAATTTGTGTCACTCTGGCAAACAGCATTAGAAAAAGAAATTTAATCTCCCAGCTTCTAAAGCACATTGCAAACATTACAAGGGAAAACAGAACATTCTGAGGGCAGTAATTTTCTTCCTCTTTTTTTCCCTGTTGCACTCCCTTTTCTTTCTCTTTCTAGCCCACATTTCAAAATGTTTTGAAAAATAACACTTCCCCATCAGTTCTACAATGCTCATTTCCTGCCAGGGAAAAGTCAATGTTTTGATCAGCAAACGTGATCATCACAGTGCCAATCACCAGCCTAAAGTCGATTATTTTTCCAAACCGACTGGAGCAGGTCCCTCATCCCAGCAAAGATGGGGGACCTCATCCCAGGGAGAGAGCACACAGCTGGACAGCCAGCAGGCACCAAAGGGAGGTGAGTGGGAAGGGGCCACTGCAGCCAAGGTGCACACCCGATCTAATTGCTTTAGAAAGGCACAGCTCAGAAACAACAGAAATCTTCTGGCTCTAATCCTTCAGGTTGAAAGATATTAAGGTCGAAAAAAGCCCTGAAGGAGCAGCTAACATTTAAATATTGCAATTGTCCAGGGACATTAGCAGGAAAAAGGAAATCTGGCCCCTCTTGCTGGCACATCTGATTTTGTCTCCCTCCTCCCTCTTAGCACGGGTTCATGCGTGTACTCAGAAGCCTGCACGCCAGAGGGACCCTTGCTGCTTTTCTTGCTGAAGTCTGCAGTAGGGAAACACCAACCTACACCAAAAACATTTCAGGATCTGATCTCGTGATCCAGGACTGGCAGGGGTGAGACCAGGTTGCTAAGCTCCGGTGATGCCGTTTGCTTTTGCTGACCACTGGATGGAGAAAGCATGGTGGGGCCACCACAGAGAAAAGGAGGGCAGGCCCCAGCTTGCAACGCTGTAGCGCTTGGTTTCTCCTTCTACTCCAGCAAGGAAATTCTGCGGGACACATCATATTCAGAATTGTTCCCTTCCCCATTGCTAGATGAACATTCCAGCAGATGGCTGTGAGAATAAAGGTCCTCTGTTGGTGGTGGCTTTAGAGGTAAACCATGACCTCAGAAACAAATCTTTGCTCAAAGGCAAAGGCAGAACTGCACAGAATTAAAACTTTTTATCACAACTTTAATTTCGGTGTGACTTTCAGCCTCATGATCTGAACAATAACTCTGATCGCTTCTAGATTCTCTCTGCTTTTCCCCTCTAAAATAAAAATCTTTGTAAATTATTATTGTTGCTGTTATTAATCACACTTTCTACAGTGGAACCTACAGCACCAAGGATTAATGAGCATGCAGCCAAGCATTAATGTAGATAAATGAGATCTACCTGCCTCTACTTTGAGCACTTACCTCCTCATGGTCCATTCTGGAATAAACAGGTCAGATAATATATATTTTTATGTATCCCTACAGCACTAACCTAAAAGCCAACTCTACCAAATACCAACAGAGTAGGTGGACTTCAAAGAGTTTAAAGTCTAGGTAGGTAAGACAGAAGCAGGAGAAGGTAAGTGGCGGGGCACAAAAGAAGTGTGTGGTGCATGGGGAAAGGGAAAGGCATTTCAGTTTGGAAAGTGGGACCATTAGGAGAGAGAGAGAGAAGTGGGACACTGGAGAGAGAGAGAAGACAAAAAGTGCTGACAGGGTGTGAGAAACCAACAGGGACATAACATAGGGACAGCGTGAAGTGAAGGCAGTAAGATGGGTAGGTGGAGAATGAAGACAGATGACAGCTTCTCAGACGGGGAGGGAGCCAACACATCTACACAAGGCAGAAGAGGATTAATCACAGCTGCTCTTCCCAAGCCCAAGAGCCTCCAGATCTGTTTCCAACAGTCGGGCACTGTCACTTCTGTGCACCAAGATGCTTCAGTGACAGTGCCAGGTACTGGTGACACTAAGCTGGCAAAGTGACACTCCAGATGTGGGACCAGATATACCTCCCTAGGGAGACTTGTCCTTAACTCCTGGATCTCAGGACCAGAGGAGGCACTTGGAGCAACTGTGCTCAGCACACTCATAACACAAGCCACAGTGTCACCCCTGCACAGAGCCAACCATCCCATCTTTGGTTACTATTCAGAAGGCACTCAGACTGGTTATGAAGATATCAAGGGATGGTGAATCCACCCTTCCTCTTTGGTCATTGATTCCTACATTGATTCCTCTAGCTAATCCTCTTTACTGCGGAAAAAAAAAAAAAAAAATCAAAAAATTGGACTTCATATCTGAGTTCCTTATAATCTGTCACCCTCAGAAAAAAGAAATGGCACTCCTGGAAGCTAGTCGTTCAGGATGCTTCTGTGACAAAAAGTCTTGCAAAAAAAATAGAGTCTCTTGGACAAGCAGCAAGCATTTTGAGATCTGCCCAGCTAACCACATCTGGATGAGAAAATTGATTTGAATAATATGGGCATATTCTTTTGGGGCAACTCTTCTGCCAGCATTGTGCAGCTCTATTACATATGTATCTCACATTCAAAATGAGACAGTGCTTCTTCATCCCAGAATTTCACAGGGAGAAGATAGGACTGCCCATCCAGAATCAAAGATGTATCCTCACACACAAAAAAACCAAGAGGTTTGGTTCAAGTCTTTGTTTTGTAGGAATTTCCAGATAAAAAGAAACAGTTCTTTTTCCATGCAGAGCCAAGAATGCCATTTTCTGCCCAGCTTACTTGTTTCATGGAATGTCAAGTAAATCTGCCCATTTAGTAGACATACTCAGGCATAACAACCAGTAAGTCAACTGAAAAGGACTGCTTATTTTGCTGTAAAGGATCATAAATCAGATTTGTCCTTACACATAAATGTTGCACAACAAAGCTTATAAGAATTTAGGCCAGCAGGAATTTCAAGGAAAAAAACTGTATTTTTTAAAGTCAACTACGGTGCTTGAACATGGCAGCAATGAAAACTGATTGAAGAGTAACTACCCAAAACCAGAAAAATGTTTTATTGTTAACTCTCTAGTAAAGATACCTCGGAGCATCAAAAGTCAATGGAGTTTTTAAAAACATTAATACTTTCATTTCAAATATTATAAGAATAACCGTATGCCTAACACTTTGCTAAGACTCCTTGGTCTGCTTTTCAATACCCTTGAGATCCCAGGGCAGTTCACTAATTGATATATATAAATAGGTAGTAGCAACTATCTAATTTTCATCCACTACTAATCAAAACATTCCTCCCACTGAAACATTTAGTTTGCTTAAGTTGAACTTCAAAATTCCCTCATAGCCACCAGGCTTGGGGTCTTTCTGAATATCATTAACAGCAACAACAAAACAAACAAAAAAAATCTATGGCAATAATCTAACCTTTTAGATGAGCTTCCTACTGTTCCCAGTACTGGAGAGAAGATCCAAATTAAGCTATCAGTGAAACACCACAATTCCATAAGGGACATGAGAGACCAGACACAAGCTGCAGACCAGAGAACGCAGGATTTGCAGCCAGGAAAAAGAAGTGCAACGTGTGTGGTTTTCAAATGTATTTCATTGGGGAAGTTTTTAAACAGAATTAATGGTAGTCAGAACTCAAACCTTATCTCCCTAAAGGGCAACAACTCTTCTACAGAGAAAAGATGCTTTCAGTTTAATCGCAAAGTTAAGTAAATAACTATTTTTTGGCCAAGCAGAAGACCAAAGATTAGGAAGAATTTGAATTATATTTGAAATTTTTTTTGACTTTAAATTAAGATGTCTCTAGAAATAATGGTGGGTATTATCTTCCACCTGGAACTGAAAGTGAAATTGGCTTCTCTACATAGAAGGTCCCCTCTACAGTGCAATAAATTGAATTAATCCATTAGCAGAAATGTCAAGTCTAGCTGATAATTATCAACTGGCTTTGCAAAAACATTCAGAATCATTCCTCATGAAATGTACGTGAGATATCTAACTAGCAAAGTCCATTCTAAGATGTTTGATGATCTTTCGTTTAATGTAGCAGTGCTCTTGCAGCACAAGGCTGACTTCACTGAAAAATGGGCCATGGCTTCCAGTCTCCGCAGTTTCACACCAGACAGAGCAGGCTCTGGGTGTCTCATCAGAATGGGTAAAATTATTTTACACCACTCCTGGGAAGAAGGATGCACCATGAGCTTACTCCTACTGAGGAAAGTCTAGGAGGTAAGAAGTGGCTGCAAGCAGGTAGAGGACTCTGAGAGCCTGGGGCTTGCAGACCAGGGAGGAGCAACAGTGTTCAGTATCAATACGGATGCTGCTGAGAGGTGACAGCATCCCTCAGACACCCACAGGCCCTCTGGCAAAGCAGCAGGAGCAACAGCAGCCAGGCTGGCTGGCAGGCATCCCAAAGCCACGGGCTTCTTGGCATGCAGGGCAGTCTATGGAAGTCAACTTTCTAGCCCTATATCTGGGTTTGGTAGTAAAGCTGGAACAGAGGCAGATGGGTCAGACTCTTCGTTTCTATCAGGGCAGAATCACTACATCTGCAGAAGTATAAAGCACCTGAGGTAAGTTCCTGGCTCTGCTGAACACGGTGGATTTCCCAATCAGGGCTGGTATTTAGGAAAGCATGTAGCAAAGGGGTGTACAAAACAACATTGGCTTGCTGGAGAAAGAGGGATGAGCAAAGAAGATTGTTTTGGTTTTCTCCAACCCACTCTGCTTTATTCTTACTAGGTAAATTTATGAAAACAACCCAGAGAAATATGTATCAAACAACGTGGATGAAGGGATATTTTTAAAATGAAATGGCATTTAGATAAAATTTTGCCAGTTTTGCAGGGAAAAAAAAAAAAAATAAAAAAAAGAAAAAAAGAAAAAAAGACTAAGCCTGTTCTAGTTCTGCATAATCCTAACACTGCATTTACCATAAGAGCTATACAGATACCCAGATGAATTTTGAGGGTTTGTACAGAGGGGTACTGCTATTTACGGCACGCCTACGGTGAACACAAGGATGGAGGAGCCTAAAGGTTTAATCCGTTCCCCCTGTAAACAAGAGCGCTGCCCTGATGAGGCAGGACTAGGCTGTCTGAGGCTGTCTGTTCTATAGCAGTATGTATAATTGATGAGACTTTCAGGGGATGGGTGTTCAGGTGCCAAAAACTGATGCACACAGAATCATTAGTCACTTCTGAAAAGTCTTTGGCAGGTTCCCTAACTATATGGAACCAATCCATAGCTATACAGCTCACAAGTGGGATGCTACAGAATTAATGGTCTGTTTTCGAGCAGATATATAGTTTGTTTTTGTTGAGTTATTGAGTTTGTTGATGGCTTCTTGGATCAGGATGGGATTGAATGAAAAAGAGAAGGTGATTCACAGAAAAAAATGGCTTAGTTGACCAAAATACACCTTCTCTGCTCTATGTTGCTGGCTGCCACTGTCAACTCCCACTACAGACAGCTTAGAAAGGTATTTCCTTCCTTTCTTTTTATCTCTCACCTCACAACAGCATGAGTGTGTGCCCTTCTTCAGGATGACCGATGAAGGTCTGAAAGCATTTTAGGAGCAACAGGGTAAGAAGAGGAGATAAGGAATAAGCCTTGTCCAGAGCAGTTCAGTATAAGAACTATTAAGTATACATCACACCAGAAGGGAAGAGGTGGCAGCACTGAGCTTTTAACCAATTTGTTCTCTGTCGGCAGCAGACGTTGGTCACCAGGACAAAATGGATATGAAATGAATGAAGAGTTTGAAATGGGCATGGCTAACATTTCCTCCTCAATTACTAGGAGTCTTTTCACCCTTGTCAAGCCAACAATTAACTAGTTGTAGTCAATACTACCTCCCTTCTTTTATATGATTACCGAAAAAGATTAAAAAAGGAAGTGACTGTTGCTTTTTTCCTGCCACTTACTTTTAAAGCCATCCATGAGGCTCAGCTCCAAAACAAACAAAAAAAAGAAGCCCAAATATAATGGGCAACAAAGAACAAAGATGCATACAAGAACAGCTCCTACAACCACTCAGTATTTTGGCTCCATAAAAGAAGACACCTTCCTGGCATTCAGACTAGAGGTACTGTGGCAATAATACCGTCTCAAATCTGAGGCACCACCATGCGTCATGGCAGACACCTCACTGAGCCAAGAGGAGACACTGGAGACACGCTGATAGGAATACGTAAAGCAGAATGGCAAGCTCGGAGCCAAAGACCTGCAGCAGGGATTTACCCACTCCAAGTAGCTAGCAAGAGAGTGCATCAAGCAAGCAGAGAGCTGCTTTTCACAGCAGTGAGGTGCCTTACCTGACCTGACAGCAATGCCCCCCTGCACGCTGCAGAGCAAGGCAGAGGAAGTGCTTTGAAGGGTTCAAATCACGCTTGATCCCCGTAACACTGCTACTTTCACAGTCAGATTTTGCAGTGTAAACACATCTGCCCTTGATATGATTCTGCAGTGCCTTCATCCAGCTCTGAGGTGACCAGCGGCAAACTTAAGCAGCCCAGCTTCTGCAGTCATGTTTCATCCCTTTAAATCTCCTCTAGCACTTACTCAGACCCATAATCTTTGAAGTGTTTCACCCTGTGCTGTGCACTGGTGAACCTGAGGAAACAGGGAAGTTTGACATGCCATAGAGAGTGGGTGCAAAGTGGCAAGCTGTGGAAATATCCATAAGGAAGGATATCCTAAATCCTTGCTCTTTGTTCATCATGAACTTCCCCGTGCCATTCAGGAAGCTGTTTCTCCAGGCACAAACACCATTTTCTAGACAAGTTGTTCAAAACTAAGTCTAGCATCTCTCTACATGCATCTGAACATGCATACATAAAGCTATTTCACTGCAGCAAACAAAATGTGCTGTGTTTGCATGGTCCAGTTCAAGTTTGCAGTCAACAAAAAATCAATTTAGTCGAACTCCGACAGAAAGACCAGCCTGTTCATTTGGTTCCCACTTACCACGTGTAAAGGAGACCCAAGGGGATTTGCAGAAAACATCTAGGTGTGGTGTGCTGATAAGTAAGATACTATGTTAACAAACTACAGAAGGGCTCTGGCCAAACGTCCCCAGAGGTCCCTTCTCTCTCACCCTAGGGTGAATTCAGTGATGACATGATCAGCTCCAGGTCCTGTAATTGTGCAGGCCTTGCAGGACTGTCAGACCTCAAATACCTTTCATGATTTGTGCATTTGACAGGAGTGTCACCTCTCTGCAAGGCTCAGGTACAATCTCAGGCACTGACAAGGGAATGAAAACCATTTGGCTTAGATACCAAATTGCCAGTCAGGAGAACATGACTTCAGTATTCGCCTCTTCCCCAGGCAGCGCTTCATATTTTGCAATTTGCAAGCGTTACCAGAGGGCTTTTCACACCTGCCTGGGAACAGAAGTCAGGGCTTCATCATGGCAGGTCGAATCTAATGCCCTCTGTCACAATGACTTGCAGAGCAAAAGTATCAAGCTTGTGGTTGGCTCTGCTATATAAAATCAATGCTTCACCCACAGCCTGCTCAACAAATCAAGAAAAATCAGGCCAATATGTAATGCTGCTCTAAAAGTCCTCTGGAACTCGCTGGTACGGCAAGTAATAGGTCAATCAGTAGCAGCTGCTTCTGCCTACAGGTTACTTATTCTTGGACTGCAAAGTAGAGCTGTGTTAATGATCCACTTAAGTAGCACTTACTGGATACCTCAGGTTTAAAACAGAAAAAAAAAAAGGCAACTCAAACCCAAGTATGTACAAGCACAGCTAAGGACCTCTTACATCACAACACTGCCAGTAAGTCAACGACCTTATTGCAAATTACAAATCACTGATTTAAATCCCACTGCTTTCCAATTAGTGCATGTTTAGAGCCCTAAAATGAAATGAGTTTTACCACTGTAAGTCTGTGCATCTCTTTGCTATTTTGATCAAGACACTTGGCACTAGAAGGATCAAGATGTGAGTGGGGAAGGGATGGGTAAAGCATTACCTACTTGAAGCACAGCAGCCACTGAGCGTGGGGCATGCCAAACAGCAGAACCTAGGAGCAACCCAGCTGTATAAAGACATTTAGTGAGGCTGACAGCCTCCTACCTGCGTAGAAGCACATGGGTTTCTTACCTGAAATTCATCAATCTGTGCAAATTAGTTGCCAAATGTGAACTAAATCAGGCCTAATTTGCATAATCAGTGACATGAAGCTGAGGGTAACATCACAGCTATGTATTTACCTACTCCCAGGAGTCAAAGAAGTGATAATGTCAGTGCATGCCCTGTCCACTAGATGTGTCTCACCCAGGAGACAGCAGTGCCGCTCAGCAGAATGTGTTTTCTGCATCAGATGTGTGTGTTCTCACCACAGATCCATGGGGAGCCTGCAGCCACATCCCAGCCAGCTTGGATTTACTAAGCCCAGGTCGCAACAGCATTAAAAATGTGGCCTCATACAGCATGTGATGGCTGAAGCCCAAAAAATATCTTCCTTCTTTCAGGCCATGGCTGGCAAAGCTCAAGTGAAGGACAACACAAACCCACGCACAGTTCCAGAATCCAGACCTGCATAGCCCTACAACATGGGACAATCCCCACAATTGCCTACAAGCTTCTAGTGTGCTTTAGTCAAAATGTATTAGATAAAATGATCATCTGGCTCTTTTCAGCTAAAGTCACAGCCACCAAAGCCCCGGAAGGCTATTACCCCACCTAAATATCCGTCAGACTGAAACAAAGCTAATTTGCATCTTTACGCTGATGGTGTCTGCTTGGGGACATTCAATTAGCTGACAAGCCTGGGTGTGAAAAGGATTGATGTTCCCATTTTCCCCAATTACTCATAAATCTATCTGTCTCTCCACATCATACAAATTTTTGGAGAGCATATTAAGGACTTTATCAACATTCTTCCACTGTCCAGAAAACCTTTGAGAAGGTTTTCCCGCACTCATAAGCAAAAAATTTAGCAGAGAAAATGTCTGCATGAACCCATCAAAGCCAGCTCTGCTGCCAACGTCTTCTGTTCTGAAATGGAACAACAATAATTTTATCAACTCCCCATGAAAATCTATTGGGGGAGGAAGGGAGGAGAGAAAAACTAAAGGAAACTTTCATCATTCTGAGGTGGCAGAGGAAAAGACTGTCTCCATCTCCAGGAGTTTGCCCAGGTTTACACCACTCTAAAGAGTGGATCTGTGCTCTGGCGTCAGGCTCCTTGAGCCCAAAGGAGTCCTGCAGATACCTCACTTCCATCGCCTAGGGGAGGGGTTCTGGAATCAGCAAGGATCCAGGAATAGAGTGCAGAGCTACTGCATACATCCAAGTCACCTTGATGGGGATAATAACCCAAGAAAGAACCACCAAGATGACTGGAGTTATGAAAAAAAAAATTTAAAAAAAAATTATTAAAAGTTTTCCTTGCAGTGAAAGGCATCTTTATATGTGCAGTTCATCTATGAGAAGGTTAAAAGGTAGCTTGATCACAATTTACAAGGGGCTGCACGGAGACACAGATGGATCTGACGTCTTTTTTTCTCCCGGCTATTAAAGAGCCAGCACTGGGAAGCTGAAGCTAGACAGATTCAGATTAGAAATGAGGTGTGAATTTTTAACAGAGTAGGTAATTAATCATTGAAACAGCTTACTCAGGGATGTGGAGTATTCTTCATCACTTGCGGTCTTTAAATAGACGCTGGATTTCTCTTTAAAAGAAGACATGCCAGGTCCCAAACAAGGGTCAGGGGCCCACTGCAGGATTACTGGCCAAGCCCTTTTGCTCTACCCGCACTGCAGGACACAGGCTGATAATCATAATATACTATATGGGCTTAAAAATCTCTGGAGGATATTCATACCACCTAACCTTAGGTATGCTTAACCTCTCTCTATAGGCAAAGGAGACAGTGAGTCTTCTCCAGGGGGTGGGGTATACCAGGGACCAAACTTCCACATTCTGACTTTGCACAGCTAAGGTCATTTGTAACCAAGTTTAATCTCAAGCAAACTGAAGATAAGATCATAATCAGAAAAACAGCAAGATGCCTGCATATTATAGCCACCTTCCCCTGCCCCGCTGTCTCCTTGGAAGTGCAGAGGTGTGGGAGGAAGGCAGAGAGCCACCCTTGTGGCAGCACCCCTCTACCCTCTGTCCCTCCAGACTCACACAGACTTGTGTAGCACCAGAGTCACCAGACAAGTCCTGTTGAACATGGACTCTGCTCCTCACCCAGCTTTCAGCCCGGTTCCCCTCCCCTGTGGGGAAGCACACCCATTTTAGTGGCCTCAGTCACATAGTTAACCAGACCATTTTTTCCTGTCCGAGCTTACCAAGAATATTTGATAGAATAGCAAGAACCATCTGGATCCCAAATACGCTTAGAAGAAGGAACAGATGATCTCTTTTGGGTATCACTGAGGAAAGCAGCCTCACATGTCTTCAGAGATAAGACTGCCTACAAATCCTTCGCATTTTTTTAAAAAAACAGTAACTCTTTATACATCTTTACAAATACTGGCCCTTTTCTTGCTGTTAACACCTGCTGTTGTCAACAGATATCATCAATTTATGTCTGAAATGCAAGAAATGAACCATCACAATTTTGGACATGGCGGGGGGGGAGGGGAAGGGGACCAAAATAAAAAAATAAATCCCTTTCCAGAAAAAAACAACAGACTTCAAAACTTATACAAATGAGAAAGCAATTCATATCCAGTTCACAGCCAGATGTCTGTGAAGTCTGGTTTAGTAAATCACATCCTGAAGTAAGAGCCAATGTTTCTTAGCAAAAACACAAAACATTTTAGGCAGCAAATCTTTCATGCGTAGTTCTATAACAAAGACCACCGTGACTAGCATAAGACTAATCACCTTGCTTGTACACAAAGGTTACAGCAGACTAATTTTTATAATTACACATGAAGTGTTGAAAAATTTGGTGTCTGGCAATTACAAGATAGAAAAGACTGCAACTCATCCTCCAGGAGCTAACTCCAAGAAGCACACATGTTCATTTGATGATACAATCCTTCACTGTTTCCTCTACTTAGTTTTGGAAAATTGCATCACTGGTTTATAAGCTGTTTGCTTCATCAGACTTTCCAAAATATGTCTGACTTCAGCTTGGTAGCTGCAACATGGCCCCTCCCATGATAGTTTAGGATTGATATAGCCTTGATTGATGCATGTATTTTATACATAGGTATGTATTTCTAGATAAAAATGTTGCCGCTAACAGTTTGACAGGGATGGGACCTTTCCCATTACTGAATGCTATTACATTTTGACTACTAATGAGTGGCAGAACTTACATGTTAACACATGGAATAGGCAGGCAATACTTATGTGCTGCTCATCTGTGACTTATTTATGGATCTTGACATATCCCTAAAGTCAGTTGCTCAAGGAAGCAGCTATGGCTACTTGTAGGGCTTAGAAAAATGCAGCCTAGCCTAACAAAATCAACCAAATTTTTGATGACTCACTGTCTGACATATCAGTGGTACCCATCACAAGATCAACTGGGAAGGAGGACTTGACCACCTCTTCATCAACCATATATATGAACTGGAAGCACAATAATCAGAATTGATACACGGAGTTAGAGTGGCTTAGAAAGATACCCAGGAAAACAACTATATACGATGCAACATTTGCTGGCACTTTCCAATCCACTTGGCAGCACAATGCTCAAGGAGCACAGAAGCAACCACCATTCAACCATGCCCTTTAAGCGGTTTGCCTGTAGAGACAGCGCATGACTCACAAAGCAGGGTATTCTCAGCTGAGACAGCAGCTTCTGAGTCAGCAGCGAGCAGCCAAATGTCTGCTAGTAAAGGTGATAAAAAGGTCAGACTGATAACTTCAAATGAAGGAGGAGCTGGTAACAAGTTGAACTCACTACCTTGGGCAGGACAGTTTGGGTGGAGATAATGCAAGATATCCTGGTACTGTAACTAATCAGGGAAGCACTAGGTGCAGTTAGGACTGATTTATTGGTCCTTGTGGATACACCTTTCCAAAAACAAGCTGTTGTCTGGAAGAAGAGAATGACACATGGGGCACTGCTATGCAGAAACTATCCCATGAACTCTTCTTAAAGAGCATGAATTAAATAGAAAAACTGTTCTTGCAGTTATGGACTTAAAGCAAAACATGCCCCTGCTAACTGTCATCTGCCCCTTCTCAATAAATTATACTTGGAAGTATGTTTCAGCATAATAGGAAATTCGTGAGTCAGATGTTGAATCAGCCCCTCAGATCTAGCAGAGAGGGAGGCCACACACAGAGCCCTGGTGCCTGCTATTGTCACCACAGAAGGACGGGTACCTTGCAGAGACGGAGCCAGCAGGACACAGCAGCAGCTCTCAGACAAGATTCTGGGATACCACATGGTTCTCTACAGCACTACCATCCAGAGAGGACAAAAGTTGCACTAATAAACGTCCTAGCTGACCATTGAGGAAGGTCCCTTTTACCCTGTATGCCAGGAAAGATGACAATAGGAAATGAAGACTGTAAAGATTAAACTAAGTTTAAAGGACCCATGCTCAAGAGGATACTTGCATTTCTGAGTTTCCCTGTACTTGGTGAGGAGTTCGGTGCGATGTGCTCCTCTGAAAGAAGTGGTTACAAAACCTCATCGCCGCTTTATGTACTGTGCTTATGTTCTGCAATGGCATTTCAGTTACCTCTAATACACAAAAGAAGATCTCAAGAAAATCTTAATGTGTAAATGTGAGAACAGTATTACACACACAGAGTGAGAAGCAGCACTGCAAGGATGCCAGGAATTGTACTTTTCTTCACCCAGGTTACAGGTTCAGTAAGGGGTATTGTGCTTACTTGACATTGGTAAGGGAAAAAGTAAGTGATTCATTTGCTCCAGTAAAACTGGAGTGAAAGCTCTCTAGGATAAAAAGACTCAGGTATGAGAGGAACTACCATCCATCAGTTCAAAACTGCTCCACTTTTTCCAGTCTCTAAATACAGGTCCATAAGAGAGCAACTGAATCAGAACATCATGATTCCAGAAACAGGGGATTCAGACATACAGGGATGAAAAGAATTAAAGCCAGAGTAGTACACTGCAAACACAGAGAGACTGATGAAGGAGAGTATTCACATCAGTAAAAGTGTAGTTTGGTGTGAAATCAGAGTGTCCCTCCTATACCATGAAGTCAAAAGTGTCCCCTGCATGACTGGGGGAGAGTGCAAGGGCATAGCAGAGTGCCTGAAGGTGCAAAGCCCTCTAGAATAGCAGGGAAGGGCTACTTAAAGTCCAGAGACAATCTCAGTGCAATCACAACCCTGCTGCTTTTTGGGCACAAAAAAAAGCTACCAGCTGTCTCCCAAACTGACTGGGCAGCATCTCAGAGAGCACTAACTGGCACAGGCCAAACCAGTCAGGGAATGCGCTGGTATTTAAACAGCACGGGCAACCAGAGAGCCAGCACTCAAGGATGCTGTGCGTTATTCTACAGCATATTTTCAGCCAAAATAACTAGGTTTGCACCATTCCTTGGCTGATGGATCACATTCTACCCCTGAAACACAGCCTAGCTAGAGGAAGAGATCTCAGCCCCTCCCTCTCTTCACATTTGGGTTGCACTTGTTGTCACAGAAACCTACCTTTTTTTGTTAAGGTAATTTCATCTCCTTCGTGCGTGTTACTCTCTTTCCATGCTTACCTGCAGAGATCAAGGGTACTACAGAAATTCAAAACAGATGCTACAGAGCTATCAGACGTCAGTGATCCCCAGCTGATTGCAATACAGCACTTTTAGTTCCTTGAGTCATTTTGCAGAGACTTAGGAAGGAGGGAGTTCCCTGCAGCACGGGGTATTGTCATTATGCAGCGCAATCAGGTGCTGTGATGAGATGCTCTTTTCTTACCAAACCAGGTTCCTGTGAATTTCTGGGAGAACATGGAGGCTCACAGCCTTGTGTGAGACTGATGGGGTTGATAGATCTGGGTTTGCACTTCTCTCAGTCAGGTATCCCGAGCTCTGTGAATAAATGTCAGGGTGCAGATGACAACTGCTCATTTTTCACACTACCTCAGCCAGGTGTCCTCCCCTGGCCTGTGGGGAAGGTTCTCTCTCAGGCAGTGAGGAGGTCTGTGATTGACTCTCCCTGCTGGGGCAGGAGGGAGCGAAGAGACACCTACAAGCAACCCCATTACACACCATGTGACCAGAGTAAAAGGAGGAGAGGAAAGGAGGTGTTTTGCTGCTCAAAGATCCAGTAGGCTTCTGAACACCACGGGGAGCCAGCACGGTTGAAAAGCAAAATCTGACTGTTAGCCTGAACACCCTGGTTTCCATTAGTTTTTCTGATCTTTAACAGTATTTGATCATGCAGAAAGTTATTTCACAGTTTATCCTTGCCATTACTCCATGCGTGTAACCTGTGCCCATTGGGAGTAACGTATCCCACTTGCACACGCAGCAGGATCACTCATGAAAGTGAAGCAAACTTGATTCTCTAGTGCTCAGTCCAGAAGCTGTGGCTGACACCAGCTCTTGCTTCCCCTTATGATACAGGCCACAACAGATGACTTCTTCCTGCACAGCAACATCAGCATGTCCAGTAAAATCAATAAAAGGAAGAAGGAAAAATGCCTCTGGTTCTATAGGGCTTTTAGAACATAGTTGCACTTCAGAGCTTGGAAAAAACACAACGCTGAGAAAAGCCTCAGAAGAGCAGAGGGAGCAGAACCTAGGAGTCACCTTTGGAGAGATCTCAGCTCTCACTCTCTCTCTTGCCATTTTCGGTGACTTTAGCTGAGGGAGGTCAAGTCAGCTGTTTCAGTGTGATGAAGCACCAAAGAGTACTAGTGCAAACTGGAACACCACAGACACTTTGAATATGGGCCCAGCATATGAGAAATGCAGCAGAACAACAGCACCAGAAATCATACTTTATATCTTCTTATTCATGCACTTAAGTGTTTTTTTCCACCACCAAGCGGTAGGAATCAAAAGGGTTTTTTTGTCTTATATACCTCTTCACAATAGCATCTAGCACTGAATGCCCTTCAGAAGCTGGTAACATGGCATTTACATTGACGACACTCTGGAGAGGTTTCAAAACGTAAATGCCATCCCACTAGGCCAAAGTCTTATAGATGCAATATCGTGGGATGATGAACTTCTGGCAAATCCAAGCCAGGAGTCCCACTGAAGGGCTTGAGACTTCCACTTCCAGAGATGGACAGCCCCAGGAGAGGAGGTGTGCTGTTTTCCAGGCTCTCCAGCTCTGGAATAATGAGCCAGGTCAATATTTCAGGCTTTTTGCTGGATATTCAGAAGCCCCAGAGCCCAGGGAGGCAAGCTCTAACTAGAGTCCCAGGCAGCTGTTGGGTGACAGCAATAAACCCATGAAGAATGTTACCTACTCTGAGCAGCTGACAGCCTGACTGTATTTCACTCATTTTGGAAGCACCTCGTTTCTGAAACATTGCTTTCTCAAAATTTCTCGTGTGCAGTGCATTGTGAAACTGTCCTAGTACAGCCTGGATCCCACCACAACTTTCTTCGGAAACATGATCCAGAAATCCTGATCTTCGCTCAGGCCAACTCCATACTCCTTGTCCAAAAGCTTCCTACTAGAAACCCCAAAATGGCTCCTTATAGCCAACAGCCTTCAAAACCCAGGCCCAACCATGCTTCATGGACAGGTCTTTCAGGTATAAATAAAGTTTAGAAAACTATTTGTACCCAAGCATTGTTTCCTTTTCTCCTTCTCCATATTCTCTCACATATACTCTGTTTCCTGAACTTCATCTACACTTGAGGTTGGCAAAATTTTGAAATATTATATAATTTAATGGGAAGTCAGGACATTTAATGGTACAACAAGCAAAACACCCAAATCATAGGTATTATGGGATATTATTTAAACAAAACACATTCAAAATGATGCTTCTGTTTTACTACAGACCCTTAAAAATCTTTATAATGGAACAGAGTATTTCATCTAAGCTGAAGGATGTTAGGGCTTTGAACTTCTTTTGACCAAGTTCTTTGGTCACCCACACAGACTAAGTGATTACATTCAGCCACATATCCATTACAAAAGACATATAAGCCACTGCAAACACAGATGCCCACATGTTTCATGCAGTTGACTGCCATCCTACTCCACTGCATGCCATTAGTTACCATTTACTGTTCATTTTCCTCCAGATTATGCCCTTTGAGTTTGCTTTTTCTGACTAGCTGAATCTTTTGTTCAGCCCCAAAATCTACAGAATGTCTATTTCACACGGTTAAGAGTGAAAAAGTTCTGTTGTTCAGTATATTGCACTAATAGAAAAGAAAATATTCCCACTCTTCTTCTTTAAATACCTTTTTCTACTCTTTCACATAGTCAGACAAACTTACGACTCAAAGGAATCCTTCTGTCAATATCTCTATTGCGGGTAATCAGTACAAGAGGAGAATACTCAAAGGCACTAATACAGTAAAAAACTGCCATGCAAGCCCTGGGCCACAGAGGCACTGCACAGTATTTGCATTACCATTTCAAGAAGATTTTTCAAATCATAGACCTTGAAATCTACTATTTGCAAATGAAATTGTTTTTCACCATCCTGGGAATAGAGGTCAAGAAAAAAGCTAATGATGGCCTTACAAATTACACACACAAAATAAGCATCCCTCACATGCAAAGCTGCTCTCAAGAGATCATTTCATTAACAGCTGCACAGTCTGAATTTTTTGGTCCTGATATCCAGACAGGAGCCCAAACAGCTACCATGAGTCACATGAGTATCTCAGGCTTATATTATCCCAAGTGGATCCCAGCTGCCCCAGGGAATTATTTGGAGGGCTCCTCACTGAACTACTCCACATGTTGTCCCCAGCATTTCCAATTCCATTTCACCATGTTTCTCTTTCAAAGGCCAATGGACTGGGAGGACATTCAGTCTTACAGAGCTGTGGCTTCACGTTCATCTAGAGTAGGAGAAAGGAGATGCTGAGCAGAAACTCCTGATGTAATTCATCGGGAATTATGCTTGGCTCTGGACTCTGGCCCTGAAAGGGCCTTCACAACCACTTTGCACAACCTGTAATGCCAAAATGTGCCAAATCCACTGCTCAGGCATGACACAGGTGTTTGTGGGTTGGTGTTGCCAGCACAGCAAGACAAGAACCACTGCACACAGGAGCTACGACTGGAGAACCAAAGCCAGAGCCTCAGGAAGGCATAAAATGACTCTGCTGTGGAAATGGATCACCAGATGCACTGTAAGAAAAGATGTTCAGTAGAAGAGAAGCTTTCTCAATTTAAACCCACTCGCCCACTGAAACAACTCTTACGCCCCTGTTGCAGTTTGGGTTTGGCTTGGTGCTTTGCCATCAGCCTTGCGCTGCATCACCTCTCCAGCAGCCCTACTGGCATCCTTTCCTTCAATTAGAGTTAGTTTCACTAGAGTTAGCTTGTCAACTCTAAGAAGAGTAAAAGAGAAGTTAAGTTGGTGTAATAAGGGACTAGAAAAGACAGTAATTTTATTGTTCCACAAGTGCTAATAGCCCATTTTGTAGAAAAAGGTATATTCCTCTGTGGAGCAATAAGCTCTGTGGCTTTCTAGTCATTATCAAAACTTGGCTCCTCAGCAAAACATCAATGATCCATACACACATCCTCCTCACTGGCACAAAAATTAGGCGAGGGAGCCTTTTGTCCCCCCTTTCTCACTCTTCAGTTCCCTGAAGCCAGACAAGCAAGGCATGCAGACACCTGATTGCTCCTTCAAGCAGCTTTACGTCATTCACCTCAACCAAGGCAGGCCTAAATTACCCCTCCGAGAGGGAAGGTATCAAGCCTACAATTTTCCTATTATACAGTCCGGTTTGCTGACCTTCTTGGATTAACTCCTCCACAGTTCATCCAAACAATGGGGGAAGCAATTTAGCCAGGCAAACTTCTCATTCACAGCCACCTGCCACTCCCGTGGTGGCAAATGCTGAGATCGGCAGGTCAGGCTGAGAAGGAAAAAAGTGGAAACCATTCTGAGACATATCCCCTTGCCACCTCCTCTGTCTGTCCAAGCAGCAGATCTTCTACTGCACACTCAGGGCAAGCAATTTTACAGACAAAAACACTGCAACTGACACAACTCAGATTTCCTTTTCTCCCCTATGTGCTGTCAGAGGTGAGGAAAGAGTTTCACATTTGGGTGTTAGGGTTCTGCAGGCCACTGCTTAAACTTATCTCAGAAAGAGTCACCATCCAACAGTCCAGCGGGTGCTGTTTATACTTAAAATGTTGATGTATCAGTCTTGAAAATACCCACGTTCAAGGGCAAACCCTAGTGGAGCATTTATAACAACTCAACCAGGCATGACAAGGTCTTTCTTTTCAGCACCTGACATTCAGGAAAGTGGTTCCTAATTTCACACCAGCTTTCCAGAAGCAAGCCAGCTCCTGCCACTCCTGGCTTGTTGTTGCAGGTGATGGCAACAAATCACAGTAAGTAGACAGAAAAATAAGAACTGAAGGAGGAAAAGGCAGAAATGTTGTAGGAAGGGGCAGCATGTTTTCACTCATGCAAACTGCATGGCCATAAATCTTTCAGGTTGCTGAATTAAGAGGTGCCTCTTAACATCTCCACGTGAGTTTACTCAACACAGTCCTGCAGCCTTTGCTGGTGTGGATTATTTCTGTGACTCCCCATCATTTCCTGGAAGACAGAATCAGGCCCACAGGCTGCACCTGTCAGTGCTCAAGCTTCATTGCTCAGAATAGGATCCAAACAGGCATCTCAATTAATCACACTCATGTATTAGTAAGTAATTCATTAATTCAATAAATTGCTCCAGGCCATAGCATAATCAGTCATGTCAGAGATTATAACAAAAATCACAAACCAAAGTATTAAACATGGGCCCATCCTTGCTGATTCGTCATCTGTAGTAATCATTCATGGCAGAACAGGTATACTTTATATACTTTAAGACAGGTGGCATGGAAAATTAATCATCTTAATTTTACAGATTTCCTCTATCAGATCTGCTGATTTAGCAATATAAGATCTAAGCTGCAGAAAATTTAGAAGGCCACCTCAGAAAAAATAAACATTTTTGCAATCTGCTCACTGATAGCCAGTGAACGCTCTGCTTGATAAATGGGGACCTACCCATACAGTAACATGTAATTCTTCATCCCCTAACCCTCAGGCACAGGGCCGAAAAGGTGCTGCAGAGACCAAGAGAAGCCACAGCCACAGCTGGAGCTGTGAGAGCACTCACCAAGCAAACTCCTACTGCAACATCAACAGGCTGCCTGGTATATTACCATCATCCTAGTTTCTATTGTCTGCTCCCAAACAGACCCACTGTACCACAAAGGAAAGTCTAGTCAATAGGTTTCACCCATTTGGCCCTATTCACCTAGTAATGATTTTATGGGAAAGAAGCTCTTCATCACAGAATCCAAAGAACTGAGCTGGAAGGGACCTCAACCCCCAATGTCCAATTGGCCACACTTATTGTTAGCAGGTGCTCATCTACGTTTTTCTCACAGATCTCCAACAGTACCATCCTCAGGCAATGTATCCCAGTCTTTCACTTCGTCTATGTTTAGAAATGTTTTCTTACTGTATTCTTCCAAGCTAAGCTAGTTACATCTTGTCAAGTCTATCACACACTTAGAAAAGAGACTGCTTCCTTGCTTTCTGCAGTAGCCTTTTGTGCCTCTGAAGTTTGCTGCCTTCTTCCCCATCCAGTTTCTCTTCTATACTTCTATATCAAAAGGTGATATTTTGGGGTGCGTTTCCCTTACCTATGCAGAAAAAAAATGTAGACTCAAATATGACATGCCTGTAGACTAATACTTGTGTCATTAAGTTGGTTAAGATAGACAAAATTAAGTTAAAGCTAAAAGGGAGAAAGAGGGAGCGTTTTAAAAAAAAATGCCCTAAATACAACAGGAGAAAATAAAACATTCCTGTTGACAGACCACTTCTATAATTCTTTTAAGTCCAGAAGAGAGATGGCAAACTACAATGCAAGGCACAAAATAAGCTGATTTCTCTTCTTTCTGCAAGTGAACTAAGTTTTAAGTTTTATAACATAGCTATAAAAGGCCAGAAGAAGTTACATTTGTGAGCAGAAATTGAAAGAGTTTGCTGAAAAATGCAAAGTTCACCTGTTCACATAAAAAAGGACCCATTTTCACCGCAAAAAGTTTTCCCATTCTTTGACTGGTTGTAGTTAACTGAACAGGCTTCTGGTATTGTTGCCCCAACATGCAGATGGTATTTAGAGGTCATGGGTTTTAGCTGCATAGATGTTTGTTACCGTTTACTCTGCTCAGTTTCAAGAACACACGTGTCACCTGTTAGGGACAATGCAAGGCATACAAATGAACCCTTAGTCCATTGTAATGGGACTCAGATGTTACACGAGCTACATTCATAGCATAAATTTGTCACTGCAGTTTGCATGGCCTGTCTATAGCTAAATACATAATTCCTTACATATCCAAAGCCATCACATTTATAGATTAAATAATTACACCTGTAGTGGGCCAGGTCCAAGATGGTTAGGACTAACATTTAATCAGCTAGTTTACAGCCATAACAACAGGCCTTGCACTCAGAAGTGTTCCTACATGCTCTGCCCGCTCATGCATCAGTTCCAGACTTTTTCCTGGCTTTTCATGACAAAAGATAATTTGAGCCACCAGAAGCAGCACGAGATCACCATAGTCCTAATCCAGGAAAGGTCTGGATACTCACTATCAGCTACACAGAAACTCCAACGGCTGCTGAAAGCATTCAGCAACTGGGGAGAGTTAGCTCTCTGAAAGAGTGCCTCTTTCTCAAAAAATGAAAAGGTCATGGGGATAATTATTTTTATCTATTATGTTGTGGATGAGCCCAGTAGATATTAGGCATTTCCCTGCCCCTACCTGCCATATCACCATTTTCTTCAAACTGAGAGCTAGTATACTAAGGGTAAGATTCATTACATGAAGCTGTCTGAAAGTCTAGTCTAAACTCAGTGGATTCTGTCCCTGTGTAGTCAACTGAGATAGATGGGCACATTCAAGGTGGCAACACATTCTGTCCTGAAACAGATGATGGAATACATTAAATGGCTCCTCAAATCCCTATTTCAGATTGTATAGCTAGCTTTGCACTGGTTTAGATTACCAATAAAAATTCCAAGCAACGACCTGGTTTTATTTGCAGTTTGACACTCAAGTTTAGCCACTTGAGCAGGGGCTAAAGTAACTGAGCAGCACCAGGCAGCCCACAGGTTAGGATGATTCTAACATTAGGGATATAAGGTTGTTACATACTGACACAGCCCATGAGACACCACTGCTTGGACCATGGATATATCTGCATCATCTTCTCGTTACGGTACACTTTTTCACTGATGACATGTAGACATGAGCTTCCTGACCTAGGAAAGAAGGTGCATTTCAGATTTTCTTTGCCAACACAACCATGACTCAGGACTTTCTCTTCACGCTTCAAAGACTGAGCAATGCAGGCTTTCTCCTTTGAGGAACAAGTCAAACTGACCTGTCACTGAGATGCAATATGCCAGATTTCTGTCTCTTCTGACTTACTGATCAGATAGAAAGGAGACCTAACTCCCATCTCTTCTACCAGCAGTAAGTCCATTACATGAGTTTCCCTGACACGTGTGCCAGCACTGTAGGGTCAAATTCACTCATAAACTGCTGCCTACCCTTGACATCCTTTAGCACTGCCAAGCACCAGGACTGTCCTTATAGTAAAGATGGAGATCCTCTTGTATTCTTCATTGTTCTTGCTGCTGTGTAGCCCATGTCATCAGCCATAGTTGACTACCCATACACATAGAAGCCAGGAAATTCTAGAAATATTTCAAATATTCATTTGGGAAAACAGAACTATCCTTTTTGGGGATCATTCTGTTGATCAAAAAAGCTGTTGACTCTGCAGTCAACTGAGAACAAGAGAACAACATGCCAAAATCCCTCCTAAATCACTGCATTCCATTTCCAAGCTAGAAACCCTCTTCTCCACTCATGCACTGTCAAGGACAGACCAAGTATAGGACTGATGAAAAGCTGCCCTGGGTACAGTGTGAAAAACATGTCTGGCCCTCCTTTTCCCAGCCTCAGTGTTTTCCACTGGTGTAGTTACCCAGTGACTGGGCAGTGGCTGTGGCTGCAGGCTGCCCTGTTGCAACCAGGCCAATAAGCAGGGGCCGCTTGGATTTGCTGTCATTTTTTCTTTCTTCATTTTTGTAACACTGCTTCTTTATCACTTTGTCCAGATGACATCTGGCTGACACCTGTACATTGAAAAAGCACAGAATGAACTGCTTTTGCAAATTCCATTATCACCAAAATAGTGACAAATGACTCAAGACTTGCAGGAAATTCTACTGTCAGAAAAAGCCATTCTACAAAGATGCTAATGATTTCTAATAGAAACCCAAGATTTTAAGACTCAGATCTTGCAATAAATAGTATTCAAGATAAATGTGTGCTAAATGGTCTCAGTATGATTATCTGCAAGAAATTTTATTAATAATATTTACAGCTATTAAGCGTATTGAGACAAAATGTTCTCACAAGTGATTCTAGATCATCCATTTTTTAATAGATATTACATATTTATGCTATAGCTGAAGAATCTTGTTCTAAATTCAACTGGGGAAGAACAGTTTGGAAGGAGCAGGTAAGTTGCAAACATCAATATTGCAATGTAGACTTTGAAAAAAAAAATCAGAATTGTTTCCAGTGTCTTCAGAATGAGCCTCTCTGGATCTAAAGCTATTTGATGTCAATGGGAAGGCTCCTCTAAGTAGTCTTTTGGAGGCTTAGAAACTCTCTACAGTCATCAGAATCAAAGGGAAAGTCTTGCCTTTGGACAGAAACAGCTTGGCAGAATACAAAAACCATGCAATAAAAATCAAAAGCAAGATGGTCTTTTCTGAACAGCAGGAACTTCCTTTTAACTTGTACAGCCTTGGATTGGTGAGGAGAGGTGAAGTCTGTGGCCAGCAACACAGTTCTTGGCTAGATGTGGATGAGCAAAAGCAAGAAGCTTCAGGTACATAGAGATGGGCCACACACTTTGTGTGTATGTGTTTGTTGCCTGTATTTGGTATAAATACATATATCTTGTGGTAATTCTAAATAATTTTTTTTTAAAAAAAGCAAACAACAAAGAAACAGAAATGTTGAGTTGCATGAAATGGTGGAAATTCTCACAAATGGTCCACTAAAACTAAACTGTTGTGTTCTACACAAGTCTAGGTAAAAGCTATAGCTGTGTCATTCAAATACTGGGTTTACAAAACAGCAAAGTTCTCAACAGTCCAGATAGTTTCCTCTCAAATAAACTGATTCTAGGTAATTAAAAGGACAGAATTAAAAAAAAAAAAAAAAAAAAAAAAAAAAAAAAAAAAAAAAAAAAAAAAAAAAAAAAAAAAAAAAAAAAAAAAAAAAAAAAAAAAAAAAAAAAAAAAAAAAAAAAAAAAAAAAAAAAAAAAAAAAAAAAAAAAAAAAAAAAAAAAAAAAAAAAAAAAAAAAAAAAAAAAAAAAAAAAAAAAAAAAAAAAAAAAAAAAAAAAAAAAAAAAAAAAAAAAAAAAAAAAAAAAAAAAAAAAAAAAAAAAAAAAAAAAAAAAAAAAAAAAAAAAAAAAAAAAAAAAAAAAAAAAAAAAAAAAAAAAAAAAAAAAAAAAAAAAAAAAAAAAAAAAAAAAAAAAAAAAAAAAAAAAAAAAAAAAAAAAAAAAAAAAAAAAAAAAAAAAAAAAAAAAAAAAAAAAAAAAAAAAAAAAAAAAAAAAAAAAAAAAAAAAAAAAAAAAAAAAAAAAAAAAAAAAAAAAAAAAAAAAAAAAAAAAAAAAAAAAAAAAAAAAAAAAAAAAAAAAAAAAAAAAAAAAAAAAAAAAAAAAAAAAAAAAAAAAAAAAAAAAAACAAGCCAAAAAAAAACTTTCCTAGCATAATTAGAGTTGCTCAAACTAATGGCCCAAGGAATTCCCAAATACTCAGATGCCCTCTTAATTGCAGCTGAGCAGCTATAACGGTAAAAAGCAGTTCCAGCTAACTAAAGGCTGGAGGGTAGACAAGCTGTAAGATTCATTCTTGCTGGAAAACCTGCCAAGGCCAAGCACTGAGCACGACAGCTGCATTCAGCACCATTTCCCCATTCTGTAATAAAGCTGACAAATTAAATGACATTTAAAACAAGAAATCTTGCTTGAATATTGGTGCAAAAATATGCCACAATTTACTTCTGGAAGGGAATATCCTGCTAAGACTGAGGAAATGGCTATATCAAGGGACAAAAAGCCCAAATATTTTAAAAGCAAAGGGCTGTCTTCTCTGTACATGTCCCTATTCTCATTAAATATGAAGGATGAAGACCAATTCTTTCCAGAGTACAAACACATTCCTGACTTCAAGTAGATGGCTTCAGTAGGATACCTTCTATATTAGGCATAGGTTTAAGCACCTCACTAAGCCCAAGGCTGACTTTTCAAACAATTTTATCACACAAGTAAATAGCAATGAAAGGGATTTGGGAAACAAACAGACTGTCTCCAAACACAGGATGGGAAAGAAGACCAGTTTTTCAAAAGGATTCAGAAGCCAGGTCCTTATTGGAACATTTAAAGCATTACCACAGGTAGTTCTGAAAAGAAGGACACCAAACAGGTTTGAAAACATGCCACATCCATGCACACTTTTTCACTATTACCTTTAGGAAACCAGATTATTATTTTTTTTCCACAATACTCACCACGTTGTTGTATTTAAACTATATTCACAAAGACGATATGTGACCAGCTGGTACAGCTGGTACATAAGTGCTAAAAATTGCACATGTCAGGGTAGACAGATCAAATATTTTGGGGCTTGCTCCTGTAGATTGGTACTGAGTACCTTTGACATGAAACGCCTACTTCAGCTTATCCTGAGGTTTTCATGCCCAGTGGCTTTGTAGGTGGGGTGATGAGGAGGGGTATAGTTAGTGGCAAAAGAAACAGCCTGACATCCTGGATCAATGGTCAGGAGGCTGGGGGGTCAGGGCAGTGGAAGCTTGAGGGGAAGCCGGGAGAGCTGGGGCTGTTCAGCCCAGCAGGGGAAGGCTCAAAGGGGAGGTACTCGTTGTCCACAGCTGGTGGTTACAAAGACAGAGCCAGGCTTTCGTCAGGGCTGTATAGCAAAAGGACAAGAGGCAATGGACACAAGTTACAGAAATTGGACATGTGGAGAACACTTCTCCATGAGAGTGGTCAGACACTGGAACCAATGCCCAGAAAGGTCATGGAATCTACAGCCTTGGAGATATTCAAAACTCATCTGGAAAAGGCCATGAGCAACCTAGTCTTAACTTTGAATGTGGGCCTTTTTGAGGCAGCGCCCTCCACTGTGAGATCAGACAACCTCCAAAAAATCCCTTTCAGCCCACATAACTCTATGATTGCACAAGTCTCTCTACACAAGGATTTAAATGCACATAAATTTTTTGGCAGATTTTGCCAGGGCATTTTCCTGTGATATTTGCATATGGATGTTCTCGTTTGAATACACAGAAATTCCTTGATCTTAAGCAGTATGCAGGTTCTAAAATCTCCTTTTACTATTTTAACTCTGCTCTCTGTAATCAAAATGAGGAATAATAGCAGGGAAAAAACATTTGTTTTTATTGATGCTGAGATACAGAATGGTATTTTCCCTTAGAATATCTTTTCCTCCAAAACCACTAAGTCTGAATATATGTTCATATATGACTATACCTCTAAAATTATAGAAGAGAAAAGTGTCAGCAAGCATTATGCTGGACAATTCAAGAATGCAATTAAAAATAAATCTTTTTGTTTCCACAGCCAGATTATAATAAACCCGTAACTCAGTTTTATGTATCTTGACCTAAGGATGCACTAACTTGTTCAGAACAGTGGTACTTTTCTAAGCATCACAGGTTCAATATATCTCATGTCTCTTTTTCTCTAAACACACATGAAGAAAACCCATCAAATGTTTTGGATTTAGCCAATACATTTGGAGATTTTTTTTCTGTTTTCCATGAACTCTCTGTCCAAACTGAGTAGTATTTGTCAGTGGTTCGGACAGTAAACACTATAAAGAGAGAGATTTTTGAAAGCCTAAGAAAGTAAGAATATAGCAGTCCTGTCTCTGACTGACAGTCCAGCGATGCTAGGATCCTGCCTTCAACAGTAGCCAGAAGCAGGCCCCTAAAGCGGAGTGTAGCGAGTAGGTATATAAGCCACTTACCCCTAACACTCCTCCAGCCTCTCTGAATTTGCAGCTCAGGGACTTTGTGAGTCTGAGGTGCTTTCTGTGTAGCCAGTAACCTCCATAGATTGGTGAGGGTTAACGGCCAGCTTGGTCCAGCATTCTTATGCCTGAAGTCAGGACTGTTGACTTCCAATACGCAACATTTTCAATTAAATTTCCTTTTTCCCTATTTTACTGCCCAGTTAGTATCATCTTTCTGGAGATCTGCACAATCAGCTTCTGTCTTCACTATTCTGAAGAATTTAGCATCATCAGGTACAAGTTTGTCAATAGTGTATATTAATCCAATTTTACAGAGGACTATTCATAAGTGAATTCACAACTTCATAGGTTGAATTGCACAGGTCTCAGCACAAAGCATTCAGGAGCTTTACTGGTAACTTCCCTCCCCTGGGACAACTGACAATTTTTACCCTGTGTTACCTATCTTTTAAACTACTAGTTACCCTTACAAGGGCCTTCCCTTTTATCCTTGGCTGCCCAGTTTCCTAAAAGGAACTTTTTTGAGGGAACTCAACCAAAGCAGGTGCTGATCTCTTCTCCCTGGAACCCAGTGACAGGATGCATGGGAATGGCTCAAAGCTGCACTAGGAAGCGTTTCTTCCCCAGGAGAGTGGTCAAACAGGCTTCTTAGAGAGGTGGTCAATGCCTCTTGCTTGTCAGCGTTTAAGTGGTATTTGGACAATAACATGGTAACATGCTTTAACTTTTGGTCAGTCCTGAAATAGTCCAGCTGTTGGACTAGGTGATCCTTGTAAGTCCCTTCAAACCATTCTATTCTAAATTCTATCCTGTTCTGTTCTAAACTTTGTCAAAAGACTTGGAAATTTATGTGGAAGATATCAACCAGGTCTGCTGCAGCTACATGTAAAGAAGACCAATAGCAGGCACACCTTCTTGCTACAAAAAACATAGTGACTCTTCCTCTGAACATAATATTGATCCTTCTTTCCACAGATTCTACTCCATTAGTTTCAAAAGATCTGCTCAGATGTCTGTCTTTCATCAGATTTTCCCTAGTTCCCCTAAAAATCAGCATCCTACTTACTTCCTTACAACTGCAGAAAACAAGGAATCCTGCAAGGGAAGCTTTACATCAGAACTCATAGCTCAGCTGCTTTATCCCCATATTCCTCTGGGATGCCGGGGTGAATACCATCTCATCCCAATGACTTGCTGATGTTCATTTTGCCTCTTTGTTCCAAAATGATCACCAATACTGATCTAAATTCAACTTGCAATGAAGTCAGCATGGGTTTTAAAACTGGTGCCAGAAAGACTGGAGTTAGATCAATATTTTTTTTCTGTAGAGAATTCTGCATATTTTTCTTCTTTTGTTCTAATCAAAATTGGCAAAGTAAGTCACGCACTTTTGGTGACCCAAAAGTCCAAAGTTGAGCTAAGTCCAAAGCATATTATATTCTAAAGCTGTTTAAACATCTCACTCCTATTTGTAAGAATGAGAACAATTATGAATATGACATCTTTAGATGAGCTACATAAATTCCATGGGCATAAATATTTTTTAAATTAAAGTATCCACCCAAGCAGACCTGTTGCTGTAGACACTCCATACTTAAACATTGATGAAGTTTCAGCTGCTGAGTTCTGCCCCTCTCTTAAGGCAGTCAATTATCTGCAGTCCTTCGTACACTTAGGATTGTTCAGTCAGCGCAGTATAATTGAATGCCCTGACACAGGAGAAACGCTGGTGTGGGTGAACACCACTGAATTGCATTTCACACAGTGCTATCATACTCCATAAGTATTTCACACAAAAGCATATGAAAGAAAAAGGAAAATATGAAAAAAAATAGAATGTTTCATCCATTGGCACTATCTTCTCTCACAGCTAGCACTTCTCAGCTGGCACGTGGTAACTTAGAGTGTCATGGTAACATGTTCATGGGTTCACTTTCTTCAGCAAGAGCTCAACTACAGACCATGGAACAGTTACCAATAGACCAGTATAATTCTAGTCTATATTTTTCCACAGTAGTGGGGGCGAGGGGGAGAATGGGTTTGCTGTTTCAAAAGCTGAAAGTTTTTGTGCAGCAATATGGAAATTTAAGTAGATCCATTATATATCCCTATGGATTTAGAGAGGATGCATTTCCTTGCCTCTGGAATAACTTTTGGACTCAAAAAATGTCTCTCCTTCTAATCTTTCTTTCTGGCAACAAGGCCAGCCCTTTATCATTGCTGTAATGTTGTCAATTACTTTCAGTTAATGCCAGATCCTTCTCATTAATGTCAAGAAAACATAAGCTCTTCTTTTTTCCCGAATTCCCCTTACAGAGGCAGGTTTTGCCTGTAGCGGAATCTGTGCCCGAACACAGTCTGTGGGAATTGCTATGTGAGGCTTTAACCACACTGCCTGCCTGATGCTCATGCTGCTTAAGACCTAAGTGGATGAAGAACAGAAGTTCCATCACTGCCCTTTTTCTAGCTCAAGGTAGGGATTAGGAATTGTGAACTTTTTTTTTCCCATTGTAAATTAACAGGCATTATAATCCTATCAGCATTTGTGTTTTTGCACTGGTGAGTGCCTTCCTTGAGTGCTACCTTAGACAGCACACCAAAGCCCAGCACCCAGCCTGGGCAGCATCTGTGCCTGTACAGGGACCTGCCAGTGCCTCCCCCGAGCTGTAGCAGCTCCTGCAGAGCCACCCTGGCAGCCCATCACTTCACCCAAACTGGCTCCCTCACCTCGCACCGCCTCCCACATCTCTCCCAGCTGCAAATCCTTCCCACTCCTCACCAGCAAGCCTCATGCCGGATTTGTTAGAAGCTTTCCTACATAAATCTGTGGCAGAGGAGCCCCTGATGTCAGGAGGGTGGGGACGGCGTATTTATTGCTCTTGCAGGGCAAAGAGGAAACTCAGATTATTCAAGTTCAGTTCTCCCCGCTGATCAGGAGGAGGAAAAAACAGGAACAGGAGAAATGGCTTTACAAAGCGCTTAAGCTGCCCACCCACCCACGGCATGTACTCAGCATGTGTATTCAGGTCACCATACTATTTCCTATGAGTCACGTTCAGCTGTGCCTTAGTTGCATATTTTAGTCAGAGCGATCTTAGCTGAAGCCTGTGCTGTGAGGAGGCTGCTGGTGTCCAAATTTGTTCTAGTATCCTGGAATTTGTTCCTTTGAGTGTTGTGACTCAGTATAATCCTACAGAATTAAACTGTTTCTGTGTACTGTTCCCACCGAGTTAATGAAATAGTTAAAATCCCCATCCATGGTAGAGAATAGCAACACAATTGTTATATAATTAATAACACAATATCGAGGTGGGTGACACAGCTCAGATTCAGCTACACCAGCATTAACTAGCTGAGTGTTTTGTCGAGGGAAAAAGCCAAGGCTTCTTTTCCTAATGCAGTTCTCTTGCCTGCTTCAAGTTCTTTATTATGCTTATCTCAGCTAGCAGCACGACTATCATTTTTGACTGTTTACAAATGTGGGACAGCTGTCTGACTGCAGAATTAGTCACAGAGCCACTCACAGTAGAGACTGCCCTGCCCACAGAGGGGCGACTACTTGGCCATGCTTGCTCCGATGTCACTAGCACCTCAGCCTCTGGTGGGTCAGTGAGGGCCACGGCTTGAGTGCCAGCTGGGATCCTTCCAGTCTCTCTCAGCAGGATAACTAACACCTATGTTCTTATATCTTGAAGAGAAACAGAGGCTCCAGCTCTAAAACCAGCCAGTGAAATCCCCATGTTATCATCTCCCTCTCTAACCCAGCTTGTCCTGGTCCCGTGAGCACCATAGAGCATGCTTTGCTGAAAATTAGCTGCTTACATGAGGTTTTTTGGTCTTTAAGGCTTATCTAGCCCTTTGAAAACCCATGCCTCGGGGCTGCAGCACTCCCAGCATTGCAGCAGCATGTTTGCTTGTTGTAGTTAAGAAACATCTTTTTGTTTTACAGTTCATAAGTGCAGTCTGTAATGCATGCCAGGGTGATGGGTGCCACAACTCCAGGGTATCAGGAAACTCCAAGTTTTCTCCCACAATAAGTGGGGAAGGCGAAGAGCCAGGAACTATAGAGTAGAGGGGAAGAACAAGCCGTTTACAAGACAAGAGCTTTTGTTTGCCCTGTGAGCAAAGAGCTTACACCAGCCACTGCAGGACTGAGTCCCTTAACCAGCCTTGACCGCATCCGTGGGCAGGAGTGTGCAGACTGGATACTCTGCATACTCTGATAGGAGCAGCAAAACAACTCCTCACACCCAGCAACCACTTCACCAGAGGCAGAACACTTTACTGGCTTCATGTTAAATGGGTAGACTCATCGCTTGGGATTACAATTAATGTTGGAAGGAGATCCAAGAAGTTGTAAAAGTTTAAAAGGATGCCTGTCATGTAATATTCTCTTCAACTTAAATTACATCAAAAATCTGGAGCATATGCTTAATAAGTGAGAGCAGAATTAATCCCCTAGCTGTCAGCACAACTGCTCTGAAATGGTGACTTACATCTAATTACATTTCTTTTTAAAGCCTGGTTGCAATCAGTTAGTTTCTGCCCTGGCTCACACTGAGAGGAACCACGGCTCTGATGTGAGATCACATACACAGTGATACAGGGGCATTTGCATCAACTGACTCAGCTACCTAAAACAGGAGGCTGGTCCATGGAGAGATGTAAATTTCCCCAGGGGGTAATTCAGAGTTTAATTTGGGTGTGCTGGATTGCCCACTGAAAGAGTCTGTCCTCAGGAGGGAGTCTGACCCCCCTCACTTGTGTTAAAATAGTTAAAGCTGGATGGAGACAACACCTCCAACCTCACAGGCAGGAGTACAAAAGGATAACATGTAACCCACACCCACCAGCCCTTTGTGCCCACGAACTGGCACAGGGAAGTTTCTGCCTTTAACACAATCCTGTTTCAAATAGCACAGTTCAGATCCATTTCCTTTTAATCCTCGCTCCCCGCATCCCAGCTGCCACCACAAACTGACCAGGCCATACCACAGCAATGAAAGGTTCGTAAAAGGCTTCACAGGCTTGGTTTGGGGATCTTCAGGGAACCTCTAATACCTCCTAATAAGGGAAGTTATGCTAAAAGGAGCTACAAGAGAGCATGAGCTCACACCTTTGTAAAGTATTTTTGATAATGTTGTGTTTCCCAAGACATTTGTAAGACTGAAGCAATCTAACCATCTAAGAAAAGCCTTTCTGATTTTTCTTCTAGATGAGAGGAATTTATTTTTCTGGCTTCTTGTGTATTTCCATACTGAGGCCTGAGGGATATAAGTGTATGACTTTTATTAGCTCTGTTTCTTCAAATGCAGGTCAGTAACAAAAGACCATATCCCTTCAAGCTATTTGCTTGAGTTAATATTGCAGTAAAGTTAGAGAATTTTAACCCAGGAAATACTTCCTGCATGAAACTAGCATAACATTTTAGGCATACAGCTTCAGACTAGTTAGCATCAATCCTTACCGCAGAACTGATGAAAAAAAGGACAGAGTCAGATGAAAATGCAGTTATTAGTCTCAGTCACTCCCTGTATTAAGGCATACCAACACAGCTTTGTGTTCATTCCTAGTGTTGTAAAACTACATCTCGTGCCCAGCTTGGCCCATTCTGTTCTTCCACACACTCAGATTACCCCACTGAAATGCATTTTTTCCAGTAAGGGCTGCTGAGCTCCTCAGTAACTTTTCCTAGTACATGAAGTGAGGCTGGTGGGGGCAGCCTCTCCCCAGAGGTTACACCAGACTAGGTTAGCTATAATGCCTACATAGGGGAGCAACGCAAGTGATTCATATTGAAAAATCTGTCTCATTAATTTTTTCAAACACAGTTTGTATTAAGCCCCCTCTAGACGCAGTTGGTACTTTTAATGATGTATTCAAGTTTTCTCCCATCAATCATCAACCAAATTACTCTTTCTTTTTTTTCTTTTCTTTTTTTTTCCCTACATTATTATTACAAGATCAGCTCCACCATGCAGCACTAATTAGGGAGGAGGATTGATTGAAAAGATAGCATTTCATTGAACAACCAAGGTTCCCAGTTTTTTGCCAGGTTAAGGCAGGCTTGTGCCATTATTTTTACATAACCTAGCCCATAGAGATAGAAGCAACATCCTGCAGAGAACAGAAACGACTTGCTTAGGAATACATCTATAAACCTGACAAGAATCAGCACCCAGAGACTGTTCCAACTCCTGTCCGCAGTCTTTAAAGTTTTCAGCTGAACTGTAGTGAAAATGAGTTTCTGCAGTGCTGGATCCTAACCAGAGAGAAGAGTGGGTACTGCGGGTTTTCAGCCAGGAATCTTCAACAAAAAGCAACAACAGAAAAAAACCTCCCTTGCTTTTTATTTGGTAAAACAGCTTATAGGAACTGCCTGTGTGAGGAGAGTAAGAAACATGTTATTTTTCCTGGCATTGGAAGTGTAAATGAAAGATTCCAGTGGACAGTTTTGCTAATAGGAACTGATTTCATGTTAGAAGTGGTTTCTGTGCCACCCTGGGAACACTGGCTGGGGAGGAGTTGCCCACTGCAACTGACCACCCAACCCAAAGGTGCAAAAAGGAGAAGTTAAGGGGCTCAGACTCGGCACAGACATCCAGCATATTGCCTCTCCCTCAAAAGGGAGAAAACTGGATGTCTGACCAGAAATCCCACAGCAGCAGTATCTTTGTAGCAGACTGAAGAGACATGCCCCCTCCTTGGTATGTGCCATTCTGCTTTTACAACATGGGTTGGAAATGGGCCCATGATACAAAACGTTTTTATTAATTTGACTGACCCCGTGGGTCTAGACCTAGATGTACCACTAGTCTGAGAAAATAAAGTTAGACAAAATAAATTCCTGGGCAGGATTTGTGTTCCTTTCAAGGCATCTGGACTTGGAGCTCACCGGGAGGAGGTCTGACACTCGAAGTAGGGATTTCCCTATGAAATGGCTCCTGCCAAACTTAGAGATGGCCAGAGGATCTGCACTAGCTATAGTAACATCCAACAGCTTTTTCTGAAGTAGAGGGAGACTGAAAGAGAAAGGAAAAAAAAGATCTTTCAGGGAAATAAGGTGATTTCACAAGGACATCTTGTATTATTTCATGACCAGGGAGCTGAAAGAGGACCAGGGAGCCAGTATAGCCTCCTAACTCCTAACTTTGCTGCTATTGAGGGCTACAGGCTGTTCAGAAGGAACAGGTGAGGAAGGAGGGGCAGAGGTATTGCCTTCTAGGATAAGGAATGGATAGACAGGAGATGTCCCTGAAGCCCTCCCTGAGGGCAGATGAGGAAAGAATCGAGAGCTTGTGGGTGAGGATTAAGGAGCAGGCCAATACAAGGGACACTGTTGTGGGAGTTTATTACAGGCCACCTGATCAGGATGGGGAAGCTGATGAGGCCTTTTACAGTCAGCTCAGAGTAGCCTCACAATTGCAGGCATTGGTTCTCATGGGGAACTTCAACCATCCTGGTATCTGCTGGGAAGGCTACACAGGCAGACACGTATGGTCCAGCAGGTTCCTCCATTGCATTGATGATAACTTCTTGACTCAGGTGGTGGAGCAGCCAACAGGGAGAGGTGTATTACTGGACCTAGGTACTGACAAACAAAGAAGGACTGGTGAAGGACATCATGGCTGGGGGCAGCCCTGGTTGCAGTGACCGTGAAAAGATAGAGATCAGGATCATGGGAAATATGTGCAAAAAAACAAGTAGGATTGAAACCTTGGATTCATCAAAGGCAAATCATGTCTGACTAACCTGATAGCCTTCTGTCATGGTATGATTGGATGGATAGATAAGGAGAGGGCGGTGGATGTTGTCTACCTTGACTTCAGCAAGGCTTTTGACACAGTCTCCCACAGCGTCCTCATAGGTAAGCTTAAGAAGTGTGGATTAGATGAATGGACAGTGAGTTGGATTGAAAACTGGCTGAAAGGCAGAGCTCAGAGGGTTGTGATCAGTGGCATAGAATCTAGTGGGATGTCTATAACAAGTGGGGTCACCCAAGGGTCCATACTGGGTCCAGTCCTCTTCAGTATTTTCATCACTGGGAGAGGTGACTGACACATCAGAAGGCTGTGCTGCCATCCAGCAAAACCTGGACAGGCTGCAGAGTTGGGCAGAGAGGAACCTGATGAAATTCAATAAGAGCAAGTGTAGGGTCCTGCACCTGGGGAGAAATAACCCCCTGCACCTGTACAGGTTGGGGGCTGACCTGCTGGAGAGCAGCTCTGAGGAAAAAGACCTGGGAGTCCTGGTGGATAACAAGATGACCGTGAGCCAGCAATGTGCCCTTGCGGCCAAGAAGGCCAATGGCAGCCGGGGGTGCATCAAGAAGAATGTGCCCAGCAGGTTGAGGGAGGTTATGCTGCCCCTCCACTCTGCTCTGGTGAGGCCACATCTCGAGTACTGTGTCCAGTTCTGAGCTCCCTAGTCCAAGAAGGACAGTGATCTGCTGGAAAGGATATAGCAGAGGACCACAAAGATGATTAGGGGCCTGGAGCATCTCTCTTATGAGGAAAGGCTGAGGGACTTGGGTCTTTTTAGTCTGGAGAAGACTGAGGGGAGATCTGAGCAATGCCTATAAATACTTAAAGGGTGGGTGTCAGGAGGATGGGGCCAGTCTTTTCTTTAGTGGTGCCCAGTGAGAGGACAAGAGGAAATGGGCGCTTGTACACTTGTAAACTTGTACATAAGAAGTTCCATCTAAACATGAGGAACTTCTTCATTTTGAGGGTGGCAGAGCACTGGAACAGCCTGCCCAGAGAGGTAGTGGAATCTCCATCTCTGGAGACATTCAAAATCTGCCTGGACAAGTTCCTGTGCAATCTCCTCTAGGAGGACCTGGTTCAGCAGGGGGTTTGGACTAGATGATCTTCAGATTTCCCTTCCAGTTCCATATCATTCTGTGATTCTGTGAACTCCCATCTGCTGCACTCAGTCCTAACAGCACTCTGAAACACCACTCACAGGTCTTCTCCCTCGAGTCTGTGGGTATTCACAAAGAAAGAAAAGTCTGGATACTTCTAGGAGCTCTGTTCCAGGGTTTAGCACAGGCACTATGGCACTGTGGTTTCTTGTTTGTTCAACAGCACAGCAGAAAATTCTCTCTGTCTCAGACAGAAAGCAGGTATCTGGGATCAAGGCGAGGACCGGAGATATTCTAAATACATGGGAAAAGGGGAAATAGTAGGACCAGCATGTTTTGGCTGAAACTAGCAGTTAAAAGGAGCAGGTATTCTGTCCTCTGTGTGTGTCCACCGCTATAAACAACAGAAACCCAATTTCCAATAGGGTTTGCATAACACTACCACAGTACTTAACTATTAATAGAAGCAATTTGTATCTGGATTGATGGGAAAATACCACAGCACAGATGATTTCATTGATCTTGAGAAATAGTATGAAAATTAATTTCATCAGGGTCAAGGAAGAGCAGCTTTTCAAGCCTCTCCTCATTTCTCCACTTCCTAGAAGCAGGTGCCCTCCATTGACCCTACCTCCTGTACAAGTCTTCTTCTCATCTAAAATCAAACCAAACCAAGCCACATTTGGCTCTCACTGGTTCATGACACAAGAGGAAAGCAGAGAGATGGAGGCACAGGGGTTCCAATGTTCATATGTCCCTTAGGATGTCCCTTAGGATGAGCTCTGAGTCTGTCTGTAAGTGGTGAGGAAGACAGGAAAGCTTCATTTACTTTTCCAGATTTGGAAAAATTTAAGACTCTGCTGAGATCAGAATTTGCCATCAGCTGACATTGCTCCCACCATCTTCAACACAGTTGTTCAGGCCTTCAGTGATTTACAGATTCTGTGCCATTTCTCCCCAAACCTCAACATGTTTCCCTGGAGGCAGGTAGTGCTCCAGGGCTGCTGCTTTCTCTTTCTCGAGGAATCCCAGCACATTAGCTCCACCTCCCTGCAAGGCTCCTGAAGAAAGTTCTTTTGTATAAAACACTGGGCCCGATAACGGCAAATGAAAGACAAATTCACCAGATAAATGAGCTGGATATTATTTTATTGTAATTTAAACAATCATTTTTGAAGTGTGTAAGATTATATAGAACCTGTAATCAGAGCCAAGAGATGTCACTGAATAATACATGACATGCTATAAATTAAGGAAAGAATGATTATACATAATAAAAAGAATAAGAAATTTCTTCTTGCAGGAAGGATAGGAACCACATTATTACTGAGCAGAGACCGATAAAAATCACCACCTTATGAATAAAGCAATGGAAATGCCAGAGAGAGTGGGAATGACCAAGGAAAGCTTGGCTAGGACTTAGTAAGCAAAGCCAGGGGCTTATAACTCTTCCACAGAGAGCAGTGCAGTGACGCTCACAAATAATTTATTCAATGATCAATGTATAAACTATTGATGAACGATTTGGGGCTTTCAAAGGGTTTTTGCTTACTACAACTTCTTGGCTGATAAAAAAAAACCAAACACCTGACACAACGATGAGCCCAGTCCTGAATAGAAAGCAGAGTGTTAGCCAGCAAGAGAGCAGCATCCCCTGTGCTGGTGTTATTAACCCGGCGTAAAGGGAGCTGGAACCGTGTGCGAGCCACTTAGTGAGAGGAGGGTGACTCATCAGGTCTGACACTGTGCTCCCAGACACCATTGATCTACCAGCAAAGTTATCTCATTACGAGTCTGACAATAGAGGTAGAAGTGCACTCCTTCCATGGAAATTCAGGCCTCTACTATCTCCGGTGCCGAACGGCCATATAATAACAGAAATTGCCTGTGTTCAGCCACTCAAGATATGCTAATCACTCAAGATATGCTAATCAGTCACCAAGGTACGATAATACCAGGCACTCTAAGAAGGTCAATGTGGTAGACCAGTAGCAGCATCACTCAGAAGCTTCTAACTTGCAAGGAAAGTCAAATCAGCACCTGTTCCTAATAAGCTTGTACCCCCAAAAGAAAGCATGAGAGACTTTAACTTGTAGCCCCTAAACCAGACTCAGTGATGATTGAACAGAAATTCACATAGACTGTAACCACTTTTTACCCCACTTAGAGGAAACAGATGAAAAACATAAAGATATGCCATGCTGAGGACAGAGCAGCAACATTACTGTGACTCCTGTCCTGTGGTCTGAGCTTCCTCTGCCTTGCAAAACAAAAGACAAGGTGGTGCCCACGCTCAGGCTAGAAATGCTGCCACAAAGCTGAACGGCAAGGTGAGATTTGGCAGCACAGAGGGGTGCTATCTGAAACTTGAGTGACTGCTCAGAGCATGAGGGAGTGGAGAATCAGACATTTATCTCCTGGGCTTGAAAACTTCTACTTGAAACCAGGCAAAATTAAGCTCCTGCAATGACAAATAAACCATGGTGTTTCCAGAACAGATGTAAAGATGGGCCTTCACCTTAAGAATGAGCAAACTTCAAAAATCACTCTTGCATCAATTTAATTATCTTCTTATATCTATGCATTGTTATGACCCTCGTATCCCATAGTATAAGTATGCCTTCCCAAGTATTTCAGCATAGATACAAAACTTTTTCAATCACTTTCTTTCTTTGCAGACACCAGTAGAAACGAAGAAAAAAAAAAAAAATCTTATTAGTTTGCAGCTCGGGATGGGAGTAGGAGGCAAAAGGGCTGCAGTGCTCACTGAAAAAAAGCAAAGTCAGCAGCCTGAGCCTGGCATCGAACTGGGCTCACGGCTATTCTCCCTGGGTAGAGCAGCAAGTTCTCCAAATCCTAGAACGTACATTGCAACAAGCAAAATAAGGGAATTTCTTTTTTCAGCACCATGCCTTCAGAAGAGGGAGAAATGCCCTGCTAATCACGAAAGAAATGACGTTGCTACAGCTATTTAGCACACAGGATTGATTTCTAAATGAAACAATACGCAGTCTTAACATCATGTCTTGCGTCATTTTATGCACAACACATACATCCAGACCTTTCTTCATTACAAAATACTAGTTCTTTCAACTTCTGTGGCTGCCTTCCCTGATGGCTGCATATCTGTTTTTCCTTCCTCGTTATCTATTTACAATGCAACGTGTCCAACAGCCTATATGCAGATCACTGTGCTTTTCCTCCCCCAGAGGAAAAACACAGGGTGACCCTGTGACCCCGTGATCCCCAGTAAACTGGGATGGTCTCTCAGTAAACAGAAAACCGGGCATTTGCACCTGCACCTTGTTTCATACATTCGTCACATCTCTGGTTTCTGCTGTACTTTCCCTTTGCACCTGTGAGTTTGGGGTTAGTTTTCCAGCTGCTCTCACCTCCTCTGGCGTAAACCTTGAAGCAGCCACTGCAAAATCCTCCCGCATTGTTCTGTTGTAAGGAGAGTAAAGGATAGTTTCCAGTAGATGAAACTTTGAAAAGAGTTCATGGTCTATTATCTTCTTCAGAGTAGTCTAGACAGGAATTTTTCTGACCAAAAGTAATTGCCTTCATTAGAAAAATTGATTCTGTAAAGGTGATTCCCCACGTCTAAGAAGGAATTTCCAGCAAAAAAGCTTTTCTGCCTTCCTCAAGTGCAGACTTAAAATCTTAAACCTTACAGCCACAGAAATGCATGAGCTCAGACAAGTCCCTTGCAAGCTCTGCTTCTCTCTGAGGTGACTGAAATTTTCATTTAAAAGATAAGAAGAAAACCTGGAAATTGTCTTTTCTGACTTTTTAAAATGTTTCTGCTTTTTCATGGCTGGATTGCAAGTTAAAAACATTGAGAATACCTTGCTGAGCAATGCATATTAATGCAAATATTCATTTATTTAAGCTTGTTTGAGAGACTCACCATCATATCCTGCCTAAAGAGACCCATTTACCACTTCTGGAAATCTTTCATCTTTTTAAATACCCATGATCTTGATAACCCTCTCCTGGTTTTCTCCATCTGTACTTGCTAAATATTTTGGATTAAATTCTGATCATAAAACTTAGCAAATCAAAGAAGCTACAAACCAAGTTTAATAAGTGAATTATACTTTTAAATCCTATTCTGCACTTACCTGGTCTCTTTCAGCAGAGTTTTCAAAATATTTTATAAGATTGTATTGAGTGATTGATAAATTAAGCCTAATAAAACCCCGGGAGGTAATGCAGTTAGATAAACAGAAACACAGAAAGGTTAATTGTCCAAGGTTACATAGCAAGTGATTTGCAAAACCAGGGCAAGCACCTACGGAGTCCTAACTATGGTTCCTGCAATTTGCTCTGTGAAATATGTCAAGCCTGATTTGCAATTGTCTTCATCTTTGGGTAATTATTTACTGCAGCGCAAGACAAGTGTAAAACAGGAGTAAAATTGGTGCCAAATCAAAATAGCACAGGTATGAAAGGATGAACAAGGGAGAAGGCAATGCAGAATATCCATATTTCCTGTCCATCATGACCAACTTGTCGCTGGTTCATTAACTCTCTTGTTTACCTACCAACTTAAATGATAAATTTAATAGTGCTCTGTTGACAAAAGGGTTGGCTGGTTATCATTTTGCTGATGGATGACTCTGCAGCAAATGAAATCATTACAGGTGCACTCTAGGTGTCATGCTGCTTTTTTCTTCTGTTTTTTCAGCAATAACATGCAGATAGAACCAGAATTTAGATTTTTTTTAGCGGGTTGTATTATATCAGGTGGCTAAAATATGAATTTAAATTTAACAGAATTCTCTTAAATATAGGAGTAGATTGTAGTATATATAGTATATGATAACATATCATATATATGATATGTATACAAATATATATGTATACATATCTTATATATGACATACATGTGCATCTTAACTTTCATGTCTTCTTGTATAAGTCTAACTTGACAGTTGTACCATGCCAGATAACATTAAATTATAGACAAATTATAGAAAGAGTAAGGTACCATATTAAAATAATTCTACTGAAATACAAAGTTATTAATTTAGCAAAATGCTTCTCATAGCATTATCCTTCCCTGCTATCAGATAGCTAACATTTTAGAACATGCTTATTATTTAGTCTCAGTAGCAACTCTCAGATGTGTTGAAGTATAGGAGGGGTTAAGAGCCAGTCACTGCAGCCACTGTATTTTGGATTCATCCGAATTGGACTAGAAACTTTATACTGGAAAGATTTTTCAGCTGATATCCCACATAATAAAACACTGGCAGGGAGGAGGCTATCTGATGTTGCTTTTTGTTTTCACTGACCGTAAAAACCTTTAAAAGCATCCTTCTTTGGGAAGTGCCATTCAGATATAAATATGCTATTTTAACACAAAATGCTTATGTTTCAAAGCACTTCAGCTGGATTTTATTTTAATGGTACATTTCCCTGCTGTAAGCTATAGGTCTGTGCCCCGCCTTGGGCCAGATTTCCTAAGCAGGTTCACCTTCTCTGTTGCAAAATAGCCTTTATCCACTACTTGCAAAATCTACATTTGGCTCTGACTGGGGCAAAATAATGACCGTAACATCTTCAATAGCCCACAAAATTTAAAAAAAAAAAAATGTACTTCAGAAACCATTTTATCTGCCCGTTTCATTATTTCCTATCAGAATTTATTTTTTTTAAATTCTGGGAATTCAGCAGATTTTTGTTGACTGGATAAAAGTCAACATCATGAAAAAAAACACCTCCAATTTTCATCCAGTCCTAACCTTATACCTCCTAAACATGAAATCAAAAAAAGAAAGACGAATTATTCCTTTTTTTAAAAAGGAGCCAGTAAACAAAGCAAAACAGGCATTTTTTTAAATGACAAAACCAGAAAAGACATTGCAAGTCACTTTTAAATTAACAGCAACACTAGCTCAGTCTGCGGAATGTGGCATTATGAATATCTGTTTTAAACCAGAAAGGGTAAGATACCAGGCTGAGTGTTTTTACAATGATCCTTTGACTAAAGTGCTTTTCATGGTACTGTCCATCCAAAGACCTCACAGCAATTTTCCAGCACCGACGCGCTGACTCCCATGACGATGACAAATACACTGTTGTTCTGTTTAGCAGTTATGGAAGCTGAGTCACAGAAAATAAAGCCTCTCACAGGAGGCCTTGCAAGAAGTCAACGTTTTCTAAGTGTTGGTTCTGCAGCTCGGCAAGCAGGCCATTTCCTCCAAGTTCAAGCTCCCCGGCTGTACCCTCAGCAATGTGGGTCCCACGTGTCACCTCCTTGCCACCTCTGTGGCACAGATTTTTTCTGCAACCCCCACCTTCACTGCTTTGTCAACACCTCCAACTCAAATAGCCTTAATTTTCCACAGGAAAGTTTGCCCAGCCACAGTGCTGGAAAGGTGTGGATTGAGGATCGTACATGCTCCACTTGAAAGTCACCTTCAGTTACGGAGCTACCCCAGGACATCTGTCTGATTGTGTCCCTACGCTTGGTGCCTCTTCCCGAGCTCTTGCATTTTGTTCCACATGCTTCTTTATATTCAGTTCGCTCCTGAAGCATCTCCCTCGCCTCACTCCAATTCCCACACAAGCTGTCTGAAGAGGGGGCGGGAGGGTAAAGACAGGGAGGAGGAAAGGCTGCAATTACATGGACCCCGAGATACATTCATGCTACAGTGAGAAATGGTGTTATCCTTGCTTTCCCTACCTCCCTTTCTCTCCTCCCTCGCTCCTATTTGCCTGCTTATGATTTTTATTTCTCTCACAAAATCTAGATAATATTTTCTCCAGGCAAGAAGAGGAATCTACTTGGTAGGCAGCTTGCCATCGCCTCCCTGGCTGTGGGCCACTGCTGCTCACCCTGTGCCCTGCTTTGGGCATTCCTCAGGCAGTGGTTGCAACTTTGCTCCTATATATCAGGTGCCTTCTGTGCCTGAGAACATACAGGAAAATGCAAAACAAAGAGGAGGTGAGCCCTTCAGCTTGGCCAAGACAGGACTGCTATGACAGAAGCTTGAAAATCTCAAATGTTGTTTTCAATGTTTAACCTTTTAAACTGGCATCAGCATTGCACCACAATTAGTTTTTAATCTATCACTGCCTAAATCCGTGCATCTTTGTCCCAGGCATTATATTTGCTGTAGAAAATGTCTTGTGATCACCTGCTACTACAGCATTACACAACTGAAATACGTTCCAGAATGTACCCATCTAAGATCATAAAATACCAACGTGTCAAGCTATTCTCATCTTGCCGTCAACTGCACGCGTACACAAGCTAGGGAGCACATACACCTCGTCCAAGGCAACTCCAGTTAGCAACTCCAGTTTGCATAAATCACAATTAGGCAACAATCACAGTGAATAATAACCAGAGTTCACAGGACAGCACATTAATCTTGGGAAAACTGAGAGTGACCAGGGTAAGAAAAAGACACTAAGGTCACAAAACCTTTGCTCATGCTGGCAGCAAAGGTTGGCAAATGAGGAATACAACGAACTCAAAAAGTGCAGGCGACTAAACTTACTTTGTAAGCAACACACAGACATTAAAAACCCCATCAGAGATGTGTTTGGAGCATGCAGGAAAATGAGGAGTGGGAGAGCCTCACATTAGGTGAATCTTCCTGGGCCATGTCATGTTTTCCACAAAGGCAGCTCAAAGTTTTGGGAAATGAGCTGTGGAAGACCAGATATTCACACCAGAAAAACATACAGCAAAGTAACGTTTCTTCTCCCCTTCTTGAAAAAAAAAAGAATTAAAAACAAAGCAGAAAACAGAGTTCCTCCTCAAGGCTTCCTAAGCAGGGCAGTGGGAGCTCCTCTTCTCCCGCTCAGTTTAGCAAAAACATGCACGGAAGGGAGGTGATAATCCCCTGGCGACATTTCACTTCTCTGGTAGGCAATAATGCCTGTGTGCCACAGGAACCAGCGTAATGGAAGCAGGCTCTGTCTCAGAGAAGTGTGTTAATGTATTTGCAGCACACGAAGGCCATTATTATGAGCTTAGGCCAAATTTCTGACGAAAGCTCTTACAAGGCCTTTGCGACATTAGGTGCTTCTAGTTCAGAGCTGGTGGTGTTTGGCAATCTAAACACCGAGAGACTCCTCATAAAAGGGAGCCCAGGCTTGACCCAGGGACCAGAAGGATTTCCACATGAGGCGGATAGTTGAGCCACATCCTCCATCCCTTCCATTCAAGGTGAGGTAAACAGCTGTGGCCTGAGTAAATAATCCAACGTAAGCACATACACACAAACCCAAATGCAACAAATGCTCCCACTGGAGCTTCTCTAAATGAGGACCCAATGACAAGTTTCAGTTGCTAATTCACAACAGAAGGCTGAGAGCATAAAAACAGGGGAATTTTCCCTCATCACCTTCCTTTTTGGTCAACTTATTCCCTCTTTAGGCATCCCTTGGGACTTTGCATACTCATTCAACATGTAGGGCACAGGCTCTCTTGAGCTTCTTTGTAGTGCTAACACCAAGTTTTCTTACAATCTGGTTTCTCTAGATGACAACAGCAGTGCTTACTGCAGCCCACATACTTACATATTCTTACACATTTTGATGGGCTGCTGTGGACTCAGACATGTTTCATGAAGACATGGAGAAAAGAAGATTAGAGAAATCAGGCTAACTTGGGTTGAAAGTGTTAGAATATCAATACAAAACTGTATCTGGAAATGATGGTCTTTGCTATTTTTAGCTATCATTAAAAAAACAGTAATGATGGATAACACCTTTGTACCTTGACTCCTTACTGGCAGCTGTATCTCTTGCCCTTGTGGCTTTACCACTGCTGCACAAGAAGAAGATTCTCCCAGGGAGAAAAGGAAAGCAGAGCAGCTCTGTATGGGGCTGTGCCCAGTGGTTTAGCTGCAGAGCTGACAGTCATTTTGCCGTGTTGCTGTATAGAAGCTAATTAGCCCCATTGAGAGTCAAGCTTTATTAGCCTGAGTGCATGTTTGTTAACCTTGTCTTACCATCCGGGGACACCGCTTGGCCAGCAGGACCAAGGGTCTTTGTACCAGGCGCCTGCACATAGATATGCTGCATGTTCTGGGTCTGTCCCTGAGGCAGCGTGCTGCCCCAGTTTCCCCAGTGCAGTGGCCAGTTGGGGAAAGAGGGGGCATGATTCACTTTGCTCCCCATTTCTTTCCAACTACTCTCCCCTGCAGGCACAGGAGAGGGCATACGCCAGCTCAGCAGAAACAACGTTCTGCCCTGTAGCTCCTGTTCACTGTAAGAGTAGAATCATAGAATTGTAGAATTGCCTACATTGGAAGGATCTTTCAGATCATCAAATCCAACCATCAACCTAACGCTGAAAAACAACCATCAGTAAACCATGTCCCGAAGAACCACATCTATCCATCTTTTAAACACCTCCAGGGGTGACAATTCTACCACTTCCCTAGGCAGGCTGTCCCAATGCTTGACAACCTTTTCAGTGTTAAAATTTTTCTTAATATCTGATCTCATCCTCCCTTGGTGCAGCTTGAGGCCACTTCCTCTTGTCCTGTCGCTTTTTACCTGGGAGAAAAGACTTACCCCTACCTCGCTACAACCTCCTTTCAGGTAGTTGCAGAGAGTGATAAGGTCTCCTCTCAGCCTCCTTTTCTCCAGGCTGAACAATTCCAGCTCCCTCAGCCTCTCCTCGTAAGCCTTGCTCTCCAGACCCCTCACCGTATCCGATCCTGTTATGGTGGTGATGCTACCTGGTTTGGGACTAAGCACAGGCTTACACCAGTGAACACTGTCACTACGTGTTTTGTACCCACACTCCTGTGACTCCAACTGCAGTTTAGACCCAGAGTGCCAACATCACTTACTGCAAGCTGGACTTAGGATACCTGATAACGGATTGTGTTTTGAGGCACGCTGCCTCTCCAAAATGGATGCAGGAGACTACATGCCCATGGCAAAGCACCAAAGGTCCTCAAGCTTGCTGAATCCCTCCAGGGCTGCAATAGAGCTGCTCTGGAGCAAACATGGTAGTGACTGGACAGCTTGTATGTGCATGGAGATTTAGGCTGGATGATGGGCATTGGCTCCCACTTACCCTGCAAAGGGGGAAAAGAGTCACATCCATACTCTGAAGAGAGGAAACCGAGGAAGACAAATTGGTAAGGACCACATGGAAACACTGGGCCAGAAGAGGCAATCAGGGTTGACCTGAGTCCTTGCTTTGCTCTTGTATTACAAGCCCAGCCTTCCTGCTCTACAGCAGCATTTTGGTTATTATTGGGAAGATGAAATAATGCTACACATCATCTTTAGCAGAAATAGCATTAGGCCATAGTTCAAATTACCCAGGGCATTGGGAATGAGTTCCTTAAGCCTTTGGGCTGCCCCCCTCCATGAGCTCATTTCACCTGCTGAGGATTTCTGAAGGCTGTTGCCCTTCTGTACGGAAACAGCTCCGCAGATCAGGACCTGGCTACAAAATCCTCCCCGCGACACCTTAAGCCTCCAGGTCTGCTCGTGATCTGCCGCCTTCAGCCATCCCCGGGCTCGGGTGAGCGCATCTCTGCGGTGTCTCGCACAGGCACACGCTGTCTCTATGGCAATGAGAGGGAGGAAGCGCCTGAGAAAAGATGCTGCAGAAAGGGCTGTGTCTGGCACCAGGAGGAGACAGCAGAATGTGCAGAAGCCGAGAGGGAAATGTCCCCTGCAGGCTGAAGAAAACAATGTGGCCATAGGATGACCCAAGTGACCCAGAGGAGGGCAGCAATATGTGTCTGTTTTCTTCAAGCCAGGCTTTTCTCCCAGCTAATGTTTTCATTACTTTTCATTTATAATGGATTAAATTTTAACTAGGCGGTACTATAAAAAGTGCTTACTGCACATCACCCAGCTCAATCTTCATCAGGAAAGGCAACTCTTCCAGCTTTCTAGTGCAGGATTGCACAGCATGTTATGTACTTTGTTGTAGTGCAGGAAAGAGGTGTTATGAAATAACAAGTACTGCATAAGAGTGCTTCTCAGGTGCTGTCTGTATTTGTGTCAGGCTTTTCCCACTCTGGAAGAACTGCAGTTAAAAGGCATCACATTAGCATAAAAAACATCTTTAACTAAAAACATGCCAACTTTTCTGTTTTATGGCTGATGATTCAGAACAGGAAAGGAAGGAAAGTAAAACCTTCTAATTCACTCTTCCCTATTTACTGTTTGTTTCCTTTTTAACGCTTCAGACAGGAACGATGAAATGGCCTTGTCAGGCTCAGCCACTGTTTATGGTTACCTTTCAGTTCCCAGGTACTGGTGCCATCTTGCCTCATATGCAGGAAGAAGGGAAGTCTGTTTAAAAATTTACATGCTTTAATTTTGTGGGGATTTGACGCCTAACTAGAGAAAGCACAATAAAAGCCTGCAGGTTTCTGGTTCCGCTACAGACTAAACTACTGATCGTGATCAAGACAATATGACAGGGATTATTAGTCATATTATTACAATTCATATTCACAAATTAATTTTAATACTGCATGAACCTATTCACTTTCAAAAAAAAAATACCAAGAATGCAAAGGCCACTTTTATATTTAAAAAGAAGTTCTACACAAAAGCCACTGCAGTTCGCCTCTATAATTTCAGGGGGAAAATTAAGGAACGGCAAAATTTTTTACTTACACCAAATAAAGTAAGAAGCAACCCAGCACATATGTGCAAGCTTATTCACTTGCACTGTATTCCTACTGCATGCTCCTTCTACAGCCAGTTACTCTCCACAAGTGGGGAGGAGTGAGGGGGAAAGTGCAAAGGATGAAATACCGGGACGAGAAAGAAGTATATAATCCCGAAGCCACTGGAGAAATCAAAATATAGGTAATATATTCAAGTTCCATATGTGTGTATAAACAAAAGATCAGGACTTAGATATAAATCTGCATATGGAACTTTTTTTGGAATGACTCCCTGAGAACACATACTGCTGCCCTACTGCTGGGGTTTTCAAAACCCACATCTTTTCTAAAAGGGAAAATGTCTGCACCTAGCAGATTCTAACTTTGTGTGGGTGTGTGACTAACTTGGTTACCAAAGAAACTAGTTCATGTTCTACACCACCTAAAACTAATATTATTATTAGAATAAATAATTTGAAGGAAAGAAGGAGGGGAGGGGAAAAAAAAAAAAAAAAGAAAAAAAAAAGAAGCCATGACTGCACTGCAGATTTGTAACAACCAATTAATGGCCAGAGAGAGAAATGCCATAGCCTCTGTCACAAAATTTTCAGCCTCCCTACCCCGACCAAACAAGCCTTTGCTCTCGATGCAAATATTTCAAAACCAAGCCTACACTGCTGTGTTCACGCACCACTGCACTGCCTACATGACATGTTTTCTGCATAAGTGAAGGAAAGTTGCAGACATCTTGTACTGTTGCCAAGACACTCTGACACTTGCTCAGAGACATTCGTCTGCTGCTGCTGCTGCTGCTCAGAAATGCTTTGACTTCCTATACTTCAGTGCTGTACCGGGGCTCTTCCTAGCTGCTTACACCTTCCGTCTTGCTTTGCCATGGCATTGGTTTTGCTTCTCTTCTCTGCAGCAGTATCCGGGAGGTAAAAAAAAAAAAAAATTAAAAAAAAATGAATACATGGAATAGACACTGGTCATTTCTTTTGGGTAGAAATACTGTACTGCTTCATATTGGACATGCTAGCTGGGTAACACATAGAATCAGTGAATCATTTAGACTGGAAGGGACTTTTAAGATCAAAGAGTCCAACCATCAACCTAATACAGCCAAAACCACCGCTGAACCATGTGCCTCAGCACCATGTCTACCCGTCTTTGACATACCTCCAGGAGCGGTGATGCCACCACTTCCCTGGGCAGCCTGTTCTCCTGTTTGGTAACCTTTTCTGGGAAGAAATCCTTCCTCATATCCAACCTAAACCATACGCGGCCTCACACCAGCAGCACCCACTGCTTCATCAGCTGAGGACCTACAGCACCTGGTTAAGGGATTTTGACCCTTTTTCCCCAACAGGACCCCAGAACTCCCACACTGGGGTTGGCTCCTGAGCCCACCGCCGAGGCCAGGCTCTGTCCCGGGCAGATTTTAGGCAGGCAGGGAGGCACAGCCTTCCAGCCAGCATCGGGAAAGAACTTCCACGCCGGGCCACCGCAGGGGACACCCGCACACCCGGCCACCAAACCGCGCCTGGGTGCCGGGAGAGCTGTGGGAGCGGAGCCTTTCCGCGGTGCTACCCACCGGCGGGCCGAGGGTCCCCCTCCGGCAAACCCCGCCGGAATTTGGGAGCCCCGCGGAGGGTGCGGGAGCGCTGCGCAACACCGCCGCCCCGCGGGCACCTCCGGGGGCTCTCCCGGGGCGCTGCGGGGCGAGGGGAACCCGCACCGCCGCGGGGAGGAGGCAGGGGAAGGCTCTGCGCTCCTTAGAAGAACTCATCGGTGTTGGCAGGTGGTCTTCTGCGGTTGCAGCCCCATGTCGGGGTGGGCAGCATCCCTCCCGAGCGCTGAAGGCAGCAGAACCTCAGCGATGGCACACGGGAAGCAATGATGATGCTTTACCCCAAGGCAGTGGAGCTCAGCAATCTCTCTGGATGCTGGACTCTACCTTACTTACCCTTTTCTGGCTTTTTTTACC
>VXBW01007745.1:182665-192947 GCA_013400375.1 Thinocorus orbignyianus | reverse complement strand
TTTTTGGTCATATGTGTGAGCTTGACTGTCTGGCTATTCCTCATCTTCCACTCCCTTTCCTCCTCCCTTGATGTCACAGCCCACTTCACCTCTGCCCAAGCCATTCCAAGCGACCCGGACCTCTGGCTACAGATCAGTGACCCAGGGATTTAGCATGGCTTGATTTTCTCATTCACTCAAGAGGATCTCCTGGCCCTGACAAGAAGACGGATAACGAATTGCAGAAGCAAAGGCTGAGTTCACCCACCTTACCGCAGCTCTTCCCCACTCAAGACCTTTCCTCCCTTTACCCAGACAAAATCATGCTGCCCAGCTCCTGAGTGCCAGAGTCCCCAGGCACTCAGATGGAGCAGTGAGAAGCAAGGACAAAATCTGATTTGCAAAAGGGTATGCAGCCACGTAACTCACGAATATTTCCTTTCCCTCTTTCCTCTTCTTTCCAGTCATAGTTTCCTTCCAGCACGCTACGGCAAATGACACAGGGTCTAGCCTCCAGGGAAAAGACTCATTCCATATGTAACTCTAACTCCTTCCCAAATTGATCCTGAACACCTAAAAAGGAAGGGCTTAATCCTAAAAAAAAAAAAAAAAAAAAAAAGCTAATGCGTTACCATGTAAGTATGTAAGTAAAATGTGTGTGCACACTGAGGCCAAATTAAGGTCTTATTGGCATCTCAAATTAGATGTTTCTGAACATTTCAGTGCTGCACTCCTCAACCTGAGTGTTCTTTAAATATATATATATACGTAAATTCTGGATTAAAGACTGGTGAGGGCGTGGGGGGGTGATTTTAAAGCTAACGGCTTCCCCTCCTCCCTATGAATTCCTGCACACAGCGTTGTCTCAGAGGATCCGCTGGCAGATCTAAACTCTTAATATATGGGCTTTGACCTCTCACGCCAAGAGGGAAACTTTCCAAGGGAGGCTGAAACGTTCCCTTCACTGTGATTGGCACTACTCTTCTCTGGCAACAGGAGAGACCCAAGAATGACCCAGGAGAGACCCAAAGAGGGGGATGGATGGTGGTGCCTACAGGCACATTTCCCTGTTTATTTTCCGCTCCTATAAGTAATGCGTTTCCCAAGCCAAGGATTCACCTCCTTACTGCTACATCCCACCTGCTGGTCCCAGTTCCCCACTGCACCATTATTCCCCATCAGCTTCCTAAGATTTCTGTGTTTCCATGAACTTCTGTTCCTCTCCATTCCAGTCGGACTAATTCACCTTCCATGGTATCAGAGGAGGACGCACTTAAAAAAAAATACAGGAAAACAGTCTCCCTGAACTTAGCAGAATTGCCAGGCACCAGAGCAGCCCCTGGCTTCCAAAAAAAGCAATTGCAAAGCCCCAAACTGAGCATGCTAAATACAGCGCAGTTTAAGCAGCCATCTCTTAGGAACCATCTGCTAAGCATGTGCAAATAATGACTTTTGAGATTATTATGATTTAGTGAATTTGGGAAGAATTTTACAGGAACAGCATGAGGAGGCTTTAACTACTACTGTGACATAAATATTACAGAATAATGAAATACTGTTTTTAGTCTTAGGAATAACATTCATCTCCCATGAACCAAAATGTAAGCTTGCAGCAGCCTTGAGGAAAAAAAAAATACTCCTAAAGATTTCCTCAAATGTACAGTAAATTTCATTGGAATATAAAATAGTCTTGCCTCGTATGATATTCCCATGCAGTCAAAATAAAGTGTGTGCTTTCAGGTGCAAAGCCAAACTCAATTAGTATTACACACAAACCAGAATATATGCTGAATTCTGATCAGAGGCAAGCTGATGATTCATACTGCCATGGTCTGCACGTTCATATTTGCTAGGAAAGCCAGTGTACGGCTCGATAAGGAGTTTTGATCCAAAAATAGGCACATATGCGATTTTAAACATTTGCCTTAGAAAATTAGGTTTTGACACTCTGCTTTAATTGTGTGTCACCCAATGCTGATGGGCACTTACCCAGGTAGAACACCAGCTCCTCAATTAAAATGTAAAATAACGTGCTAAATTTACAGTAATAATATAATTCTACATTCATAAGCAGAAAGCACTGTTTGGAATGCAGCTTTCATAGAGAGCAAACCCAAAAACCTTACAGAGATCAAACGTACGTTGTAGAGTAGGATAATTCCCTGCTTCTGTTTTTATCTCAGGAACATCGGGAACAATTGGAAAATCAAGCCACTCCTATGAAGAGCATGTAAGAGAAAAAGGAATCTGATGTTTTCTTACTTTGAATGCACACCTGCTTACATATCTAATGCTTCTGAACTAAAAATGCACACCTTAAGTGCTCTCTATTAAATGCTGTATACATTTCACCTGCTCATAAAATGTACACCTGTGACTTACTGCAGTGGGTTCCTTCCAGAACTGTACATTCCGTGCTTTGTCACAGAAGACTTTTAGTGCTTAAAAATAAAACCAGGCAGCCTGTTGTCTTACCCTAAACACAGTCCTCCCAGAAATCTTCAGCTACTGTCCTGTGTATTCTTTACAGGGTAGCGTGAGTGAGGCAGGTAACAGGATATTTTTAAGGGCTATTCAAATATGGCTGTGGCATGTTTTCAGTGATCACATGTAGCATAAGGGATTTATGAATTGCCAATCCCTGCTATAAAATAATGTGGCTGGTTTTGTTTGTTTCTTTGCTTTGCTACTTAAAGGTCCTAATTGTTCCTCTTCTACTATTTTCTCCTGATTGTAGCCAGACCCTGACTTGACTCATGAGTACTTACAGCAGTGCAGGAGAAAGACATGTTTGGACCGGAGAGAAAGAACAGCAGCAGCTCAAGGAAAAACAGCAGGGAGGTACACCCAAACTCTTGTCAAGCATACACCTGGTGCCATCACCCAGTGTATGTCAAATGCACTGGGGCAAGACTGTGGCAACAGCTGTATGGGATCCATATCTTTGTGGGAAGCTGGAAATGGACTGGTTGAAGAGCAAGTAAAAGTCACTTCCCCTTTACTTTCTTTTTGTAGTGCTCTGCTCATTTTGACATTTAGTAACAATTAAGAAGCATAACAACGCATAACATTAAGAACGATCTCACAAATAGGGGTTCTCTGGCCTTAATAATCTAGAACTCCACATCGGTACATCATACTGTATTTCCTAAGTGCTGTTAAATTGCTGATTATGCTCATTCCACTCCCTGTGGCAGGCAGACAGTCATTCTCATACCAGTTTCGAAGATGGGGGAACTGAGGCAAGGGGAGATTAACAGTTAATCATGCAGCAGTGGTAGAACCTGATTCCTGCAGCTTTCAGACTTTGGTCCATCATCTGCTGCATCCTGTAAATGATGAAAACCCTCTGTGATACTGTCTAAAATCTACTCAACCTGATAGCAGTTCATGTATACATTCTGAAAGACTGGAGAAAAATTAAGATTTCTTTTTTTAAACGTCCTTTACTGAAGGTCTCTTACTTTATAGCCAACTACACTGTCAATATGACTCAATATGCAATCTAGATGCAGGTGGAAGAACGTGACGGAGCAGGATGAAGACAGTTCTGAGTCAGAGCGTGCTGTCCCAAAGCTGTACATCTGTAATTTATATTTATATAATTGTCTTTACTAACAGCTTTAGAGACATAAAGCCTAGGCAAAGGCTATAAAGGGGGCATAAGCCAGAATGTGAAGCAGTGAGGTGGGGGAGAAACAGGCTGATCAGCCCTGTCTGTACAGCTTGGCTGCTCTGACGGAGACTGCCACCAAACCTTTGCTTTCTCTTCTTGTAAGTGGGCTAGGGAGAAGCCGTCTTCTGTGCTCAGTAATAAGTGTCTCTGCATCTGCAAACCACAGGCTATTTTTGTTATAGTTCATCAGATGTGTATGTGTAACACCTAACCTACCCTTCGGCTATATCCCAGAGTCACAGGAAATAGTGCTGCCTGACAGAGACCTCCAGGACACCCAGTCCATTTTTCTACCCCAAGGTGGGATTAGCAATACTAGTGTTGCACCTTACACTTTTATCCAGTTTGCTTTGTAAAATCTTTAATCCTGGAAAGCCTGCATCTTTCCCAGGTGACTAGTGCTCCACATTAATATCAGAAAGAAGTTACCGTCAGAAAATTTTGCTAGTATCTCACTTAAGTGTCCCTTTCTTTCATTTAAGCTTGTCTCTGTAAATGTATATATATAAGCATTTACATGTGTGCCATATATATATATGGCACACATGTATGTAGACATGCAGATATATGTACATATATGTATGCATATGTATGTATTTGTTCATAAATTTGGAATCAGATGCTAACCTATTTCAACAGCTCCATGTGTTTTCTTTTGCTTTCACTTGCAAGTTACTTGTTTTACCCAGTTTTGTATGAAGACACATAAACAGGAAAAAAACATTCACACTATTCTAGTAGTTACACTCTGCCAAAATCCCAGTGTCTCCAGACATATTTACTAAACTCCCATTTAATGGTTTGTTTTATACTAAACTTGTTTGTCTCTTAAAGCAAAAAAGCCGTAAACTTGCCAGTGATATTTAAATTATAAATGCCTATTTCTCTAAAATAATTTATCCACAAGTGATACCTCATTTTTCTTTTGCTCCCTTGAATACTGAATAATATAATTGTTTTTCTGGTATCATCAGGGTTATTCTAATACAAACTTTGTGTTGTGTACACAGGGTAACACATCCACAACTATGCTTCTTCATTGGCTCATAAACTTTGTTCCCAAAGAACATATTGCTTAAGTCTGCCCTCTGCTTCTTTGGACAAATTAAAGATCTTGACAACATTTATGTGTTTCATATTTTTTTAGAAAGCTGCATCATCCAGTTATTTGATACAACTGCATCCATTTAACATCAACCAGACTGGGACACCAGGCAGATACACTGTGCTGTCTTGTCTGCTTGTTTTGTTTCTTAAAATGTAGTATGAAAGCTGTAAATTGACTCGTCTGCTTATATTAGCTGTAACATTTCAGTGCATCAGGACCATTTAGACTGCATTTCACAGTAAGATCTTAATCCACCCTTCTGCAAGGAAGGACTTTGTTTTTTTCAGGCCATTATTGTTTATGGCAAAGGAAAGACCCTTCAGAGGCTGACAGAAGTGTCAGCGGTCACTGTTTTAAAATACACAGGTGAGAGGCCGTGATTAATAGCCTGGGCAATCACAAGTATCAGATAGCTTAGCCAAAAATAGAACCAGAGAGTGATGGTTCAAAGGCTTCAGCTTAAGAAGTAAATCTGGATCTAACATAATATGGGAGAAACCCAATAAAAGCCGAGTGGTGTTTCTGTGCAGCCTATGCCAATGTGCGAGGGAACAGAACCATCCTTCCCCTCTGCTGAGTTTTCATACAAGGGGAGGAAAAAAACACAGGCTCCCTGTTACATTCCGGTTTGTTTCTTCAATCTGTTCATGTTAATGGTACAACCGGGGATCTCCGACTTTTGTCATCACCGCCAGCAGCGGGCTAATGGAGCATCTCAGAGACATGCCACAGAACTGCAGTTCCAGGCACACAGGGCACTTCCCTCTTTTTATTACTCTCTATAAAAGATAAGTCACACACGCTTTCTCTTAGCAGTCCTCATGAATCAGCAAAGAGCTGCTGAAGAGTGACCATCAGGGCACTCAGGAAAGAATCGGGTGCCAGCTGTCAAAGTACTTCTTGGCAATTTACATTCTTTTTATATATCCCTGTATCCACTAGGAGGAACAGGCCAGCAAAAGGAGCGTTTACGTGTTTGCATTTTACAGGACAGGCTGCAAAAAGGAGATGCTGTCGCACAGGGGCAGAAGGAAGGATTTCTTTTCCTCGTAGCTGATGCAAAAAGGTATTTCAGTTCCTGTGACTTCTCCCAAGATGTGCATTAGCAAGTCCAATTAGACCGTGTATGTCCTTTCACGGGTGGCAGAACGTCAGGGCACCGGGGAGCGCAACGCAACGCCAAAGTGCGTGCACAGCCATAGCTTCTCTTCATCTCTACCTCTCTCTTCCATTCTGTTTGGTGAACACTAGGGGCTTGCACATGCCAAAAGAAAAATTTCAACACAACTGATTGTGTCAGTAGCCTGTTTCAGGAGGGAAGAAATCAGCCATTTCTGGCAACAAAATCTGTGGATGCCGACTGCAAAGGCTGTAGCCATCCCTTGGCAGGCTATTGCAGCAGGGTTTGTATATTGGGTTAAGAAGGCAGCCGTTGTTCAGATAGCCCCATTATCTGTGCCCCAAAGAACTTATTCTGAGAGAGATCACACATGCTAAAAATTCTGCTTTGATCCTCTATTTCGTTTCTGCTTTCTCTGGTTGCAAAATTTAAAAAATCACCTTAGCTGTAGGGTTCTCAAACTCCGACCATGCCATTTGTGGCCATGATTCCCCACTCTTTGGTGCTAGCTAAGAGAAGGCAGGACTGAGAAGACAAAAAGAGAAAAGCAAACAGTTTAATCAGTTAAATATAAACTATTAACTGCACTGAGACCAGTTTAGAGTTTCCCGTGATTGCTTCTAGAAAACCCTTTCCAGTATAAGCACCTTGCGACACTTATGGGAGAAGTACTGCACGTATCAGTGAAAAGAGAGATACTTTTGGGTAATCTTCCTACTCTGATGGGACCCAGGCTGGAAATACGGAGGAAGTCTCCCTCTGCTCCGCTGTTCTGTTAACTGCAAATGGACAAAAACTTCAAGCTGTGAGCTCCCCTCACCAATCGGCGATGGGAGATTAACTTTATCGTTAACCTTGTCTGTGCCCTCACCAATTTCATTGGCATCGGCCCAGGTCCCAGACCTACAGCCAAGAAACACAGAGCAGAGCTCAGCTGGGTGATGCAATGAGAGCTGCTGTTCTCTCCAGCCTTCCCGGACTGGCTACATGACATTTTGATCCCTTGGCACAAAACACAATGTCTTTACATGCCACCAGCTTGGCTTGCAGCAGGTATAAACAAGCAGAGAACTTCAGAGAAAAAGGTTTTGCATCCCTTAATAATCTAGCCATAATTATTAAACTCTCCTTGAAAATTTTCTTTATAGTTCCCTTTAAAAAAAAAAACACAAAGGGCTTTGTTACCCATCTCCTCACTGTGGGTAACCTCATTCTTTCCAAGCTCCAGCTGGAACATGCATCACACATTGCTCAGTCCTCTGTTGCAAAAATCATTCCCCATTCGCAGCACTAAATCCCCTGCACACACTCCTAAAATATCTTCTCTGGTTCCTCATGCCTAACTAAACAACACAAAATCCTAATATTCGGCATACCTCCCACAGCCTTCCCAGCTGCTCCTGCCACCTTTCCTTTCCCTTAGGCCCTCTTCACTCATCTGAAGTTACTCATCAGGAATCCCCTCCTCCAACAGTTCCCTCAGCTTTTTCTTTCACTGGACCCCTTTTGGGGAGGCAGGAGGAAGAGGTTATTTTAAATAAAACCTTGTCCGCTTCTTTTTCTCACATTAGTTTTTAAATTTGCCATCGTAGCAAGATTTGAGCAGATGCACAAAGAGATGCTCATTTCTGGATCTTCAGAGCATCCTGCTTGTGTAACGAACCCAACCTAACAGCTTGTGTTCACAAAAAGGTGAAGCCCTGTGGCCTGGGCTGTGGGGCGCTTGGGAATGACAGCCATGCCCATGCTAAGCCACCAGACCTGTTTGGTCTCAAGAGCTCCTAAGCCTGGGTTAAGGCAGTCATTTTGCACAGGTTGGAGACTTAGCAAATGTTTCACAGCGGATAGGTCTGCTCTTGAGAGCAGACTTGAACCCTGTGCAGATGCCGCCTATATGAGTCACGTCTTCCCCACTCCCTTTTACACTCTGTCCCCAAAAGTAGCTGCCCTGAGGCGTTTGCTTTGAAAGGACATAATCATATTGTCCTCCCCCTCATTATCGCTCTTCCCAGCATCTGCACCTCATTGTATGATCATCTCTTCCCATCGTTCCCTTCTTAATTTAGTTTGGAAACTCTCTAGAGCAATGAGACATCATTATCTATTTTGTAAAGCGCTGTTCAGAGCTAGAGCAGAGTAGCACATATATGTGACAGAAATCCTACCCTTCCGTTTCCTCCAAAAGATGGGCAGAGCCGGTTGATGCTCGGCAGGTTAGTGTGCGCTGCCTGCCTTGTGTTATCAACAAGAGCTCCAGCTACTGGAGCTTTCCCCTACAGCAGAGGCGAGACCTCAGCCACACTTTGCTTCTTGCAGACTGCTGCGGGAGAACCCCAGCTGCCCCACTCCTGACAACCATGTTATGGCAGAACATATTTTGATGGCAGTTTGGAAGTGCCAGAGCAGCGACGGTCAGTAACAAGGTGATTTCACTATCTGCAGAGTCAGGAGTACACAGAAAGTTTCCCTTCTGGTTTGGTAACATCCACACGATGCTGGCAGCGGTGTTAACATCCTTACTCAGTGCAGTTAGAGCAGATGCAGCTGAGCTGTGTTTCCAGCAGCAGCACACGTCAAGCTGCCTCATGTCCCACCCCGCTGTGTCCCTCCCCTACAGGCAACCCCACAGCCAAAGGCAGGGCAACACCCTGGGCCACGAGGAGGCAGGATTTTGTGGGGTGAAAACCCATGACTACCTTTGGAAAGACTTCATTTCCACCACAGGTAATGGATACTGGTTACAACAGGCAATAAAACAGACACTAGTCTGGGAAAGACAGAAACATCCAGCAGAACTGCTGATACGTATTCCCCTCTGTGCTCCCACAGAGTGGATATGTTCTTCCTGGGGTCACCTATAGCTTATCCAGTGTTAATGTGCTGAGAATGTCACCTCCTCAAATTAGGTTTCCTAGACAGCTGGATGTCACCTCCTCAAACTAGTTTTACTGAGGTACCGTGGAGAGCTACGAATCAGCCGCTGGATGGTTACGGAAATAATAATCCCCTTCATTTTTAAGCATGATAAAATAGATTTAAAGGAGAAAAAAAAAAAAAAAAAAGCAGCAGCAGAGATGATGCTGTCAGCAGCAATGACAAAAGCTCTTTGCTTGTTGCTAATGACATGAAGCGCTAGACACATCCCCATGTTTCACCATAATATACAGTGCTGTGACCAAGCCCATGCAGTGACCTGTGTGCAGCTGGAAATGGGCAGCGAGGAGAACATTTTGGATCAGGAGACAAGAGACCAGAGCACCGTGACCTGACCTGATACCGAACTTCATGCAAACTGGGGCCCAATCCTCTTCCATCTCCATGCTCCTGCTTCTATTTCCATCTTTGAGGTTTTCTTCAAAGTATATGCTTGCATCCACCCAATTATTTTTTTTTCTTAAACTGATGGAGGACCAACACAAGCATTAGGGGCCCACCTGGATGTGAGTGGAAGAGAGCAGAGGCACAATCAGATTACAAACCCCAGCAACCCTGGACTGGAGACACTAGATGCAGCCACACCTGCCACACAAGCAGGGTGCCACCTAGAGCAATTCCTAGGCTTGGGCAGGAAGCCCAGAAGAACCAGGGGACATGGGCACCTTACTGGCCATAACTGAGCACTGCTCCACCAAGCCAGTCACTCTCTCGCCACCCAAGAAGCGGTGAAACGTGGAAAGAGTTTAGCATTCAAGCTGTGCGACCTAGCCGCGAGTGAGGAGACGGGAATGATGTCAAGGAGGTTTTGTGCATGAAGCGTCCGTGACAAAACATTAGCTTAGGTCAGACACTGCTGCAATGTAAAAGGAAGGATGACTGTCAAGTCTATCAACAACCAAATCAGGGAGCTGCTGCCATTCCCTGCAGCAACAGGTCCAACAGCTGTCAAACACAAACTTCCTTTCTGCCCATTTGTAAAACCAGCAGCCCAGGCCACAGCTGGCACCTCTGGTTTGAGGAACCACAGCCACGGCCAGCCGACCACGGTGGCAATCAGTGCACCCCAATGTACCAGAGCTGCCACGACCCACCCCAGCGCTTCTCCTCCTTCCTGCTAATTGAAATCTGTGCCTAAAACTGGGGTTATCTCCCCCACCCTCCTTCCCCCCGACAGCACCCCGGGGGGACGGGGCGTACCCACACACAGGTGGGGCAGCGCCTTTTGCCTCGGGTGGCCAAACCACGGCAACCGGCCGGATCTCCCCACGCCGGGCCCTGCCGGGGGCGGCTGCGGGGACGCGCCCGAGGGGGCTGTGGAGGGGTAGACGGGCAGGGGCAGCCCAGCCACCGGCGCCCAGCTCCCGCAATGGGCATGTGCGGCGCCTCCCGCACATGCCCACTCGGGCGGTGCTGAGCCGCGCCGCGCCCCCACGGGAAAGGCTGCGTGTCGGCAGCCAGGGGG
>VXBW01007745.1:66246-180935 GCA_013400375.1 Thinocorus orbignyianus | reverse complement strand
TATCTATATTTTTTCCCCTCTTTTTTTGTCTCCGTTTCGGTTTTATTCGCTTCGGGTGAGGGAGAAGGGCAGGCTGCTTTGCTTAAATAATTTTTCGGTACCTCTGCCGGCTCGCCTCACAGTCGTGCCTCCCGAGTGAAGGCGACTCGGGCTTTGATAAACTCCCAACTTCAAAAACAGTTAGGTACCAATCTGCCAAGCTGCCGGGAATGCTTTTGGGAGCTGCTGCTATGTCTGGACTGCACTTCTGCCTGGAGAGGGGTAGCACAAAAACCTCCTTCTCGTTGCTTGTGAAGGCAAATGACATAACTCCACTGATTATTTTTAGCGGGTAGTATTATATTTTTCCACACACCCCCCCCCGCTTCCAACCCACCACCACAGAAAATGCTGGTTTCAGAGATGAAGAAGAGAAAATCCAGCTTAGCTGTAGATTGCAGGCACGGTGCAGGCTGTGCTACCGGTTCAAGTTAGAGCGGGCAGCGTCTCTCCCTGTCACTTGAGCAGCGAAGGAGGGTGTGAGGCACAATCCAACAGGACATCTCACCGTGCTGTGTGTCATAACATGTCGGAAATCCGCATTTGTTGAAGCTGGTACTCGAGTTTACACCCCAGTAGTTCTGAACAGTCTGGGAAGCAAAAAACGGGCAAGACAGGTGCAAAAACCTGTGTGCTGAGAGGGTCAAGTTCACCCAAGAAAAAGGAAAGGAACATTTATGAATAACCAGAGGTGTGGCTAGCTCAGTCCTCAGTTTTCACTGTTGCCTTGTGGAAACCCCAGAGACCCAGCACTGCTTTTTTTCCCCCCTTCCTCTGAATGTCAAACTGTCAGCCCATACAAAAGCCAATGTTAATTCTTTTTAATCGCTTCAGGGAGTGTCTCTTCTGAAATGGGAAAATAGATGCAAATACCTCTCGTAAGAGACTTTGGGGAGACCTCACTCTTTACTAAACAAGGACATAACTGTTAGAGTGGATTTATTTATATTTTATTTCCACTGTAGGCGCGTAGAGAGCTACAGTACAGAGCCACTCAGTATTTTATGTTTTCCTTTTTTTGCTGTTGACATATTACCCAACGGTAATCAGCAAACAGATTTAATGAGCATCGACTGACTGAGTACAGTAACAGGAATGTTACTGGCGAACGAGAAAACTCCAGAGAGACGGTTTTCATTCCTTCATTTTCTTGTCCCATGAATTGCATTCGCATCCAATGTGGGCACATTTCCTCAGTCATGGGATAATAATGATAATGGATTTTTTTTTCCCTCTGTACTGCTTTCTGTAGAGGTCTGTAGTTTTATCAATAGCGTAGTGACACACAAATAAATGGTACACAGAATCTTCCCGCAAGCAAACTTCTGCATAAGATTTATCACATCAGCGAAAGGGCTATAACTTAGAAAGTTCTGACAGTGCTTAAACAGCCTCATTTTTAATAGACAGAATTTACTAACAAAATTATTATTTTTCATTTAGTGAGATAATGAACACCATTGCCATTTGACTGTTTACTCTTAATCTGACATTGTCAGGAATATTTGATGCATTATTTCCAACTCTTTACTTATCTAATGAATTCCAGTATGTCTTGTGCAGAATAGATTATGTCCTTTGTCCTAATTATTTTTCTGTTTGGGGGCAGAGCCAGGCTCAGGCAGCTGCCTATCCATCCCCGTGGATGGCCCCATGGGTCAAAGCACAGCCAAACAGGAGGGAGGGCTCCCAGCTCCCAAGATTGTGCTACCCATGGTGATGCAGGACAACATCATTTTCTGTTAACAGGGCTCACCAGGGGAAGGAGATAAGGAAAGATGGCCATTGAGGTTTTCCTGTATGTATATGCAGTTGGTATGAAGGGGAGAAGGGAGCAAAGGCAGCCCCAGCCCAGAGCCAACCAACTCAAAGGGCTGTGCTTGTAAATAGGTGTCCTGGGTGAAACCATGGTGTAATCCCACCTAGGTTCCTGAAGATGCTGCTGCGTAGGCACAGTCAGGGCAGAGAACCTATACGGCAGCATTTGATTATCTTTTCCGGAGAAGGATGACCTCCCTGAGCAAGAGGTTTTGCTTTAGAAGAGGCGTCAGGTTGGACACTGGCTCCCCCCGCATGGTTGTTGCTGCATCTCCACCCACTAGCAGGAGGATGGCAGACCCAGGAGGATGGGTAACCCAGGCAGGTGCCGGCTGAGGTGCAGCACCTCTTCTCAGTTTCCTTACCTGCTGTATCCCACCTCCTCAGCCAAGAAAGGGAAGGAAATGAGCCTCAGGCCACTACAGCTGCCTTCGTCATGTGGCAAGGGAAGGAGAAGATTTCTTCTGGTTTCGACAGAGGAAGAAGTCAGCTTCATTATCATCCCTTTACTAAAAGGGATACAAACTTTTGGGGTCTGAGCAGTTGAGGTTGGTGCTGTCAAAAGTTAATCACTGTAACATCCTAATCAATTAACTAGGTAATGAAATAACTTCTTTGGTGGCATCTCTGAAATACTCTGGTTAGCTTAGCGCAGTTCCTTATGGGTGCATTATCAGCCCAAGAAACTCCACCATCACCACGACCACACCGTGGCCTGTTGGCTGGCTGGAAGGAGATTTAGGGAAGGGCCCAGGCTGGCGGCTGCCTAGGGCCCAGATCTCAAGCATCCCTGCCAGAGCAGGAGCTGCCGTAAGACTCCCCGCTGACAGCGTGCATCTGCCAGCGCGGTGCTGGCTGCTCACATGGCAGTGGCAGGTCTTGCTGAATGTACAAGCTGCTTCACGCAAGGTCTCTCCTGCTCATTAGCAGGCAGGCGTGTGGAGGCTTTATGTAATAGTTTTGACTTGGAGATGATGCCCTTATTTGTGGATAAATCTCCATCCGTGGTTCTCATAACTTCCCATAAATGCTTAAATGCTCCCAGGCCCGCCATGCCAATGTTGTGTTTCCAGCTAGCAGAAGAAAGGGGGAGGCTTAAACATATACTGCATCTCCAGCCTTGAATAGGTGATCCACCAAAACCCCTTGGTAAAGTCTTGGATATGCAAGAGATGTGTTGGGAGACTGAGATACCGTGGGAGGTCACTAATGAAATATTACTTGCTGCTGTACCTGCTCTGTAGCAGAGCACGGGGCACTGGCATCCCGTGCTGTTGGCATGCAGGACCTTTCTCAAGATTTCAATCTCAAGAGAGAGGGAAAGGTAGGAAGTAAAACCACTTAACTAAAGAAAGTGTTTTTCTACCCCTGTATTTCCAAGAACTGCTTGGAGAAATAAAAATAATCAAGCTGTTTGGTGTGGACTGTCATCCTGAAGTTCAGATGATTATGTCATGTCTGTACAAATTGTCTTAAGCCTAGAATCCCGCCTAAAAATAGTCTAAGAGCAGCCCCTTCTAATTTCCTGGTGGTATTTTCGCTTGCAGCTAGCCAGACTTTTTGAACCCCAGAAAATAAATTCTGATTTAGCCAGAATTTGAGACACTCATCCTTTTGGCCTGTTCATTCCTCCATACTTACAGTGAGTTAACTGCGTTATATTACAAAAGACTTTTTTTTTTTTAATGAAAGGTTTCCTTTTTTTGCAGAAGGATATCCTCTCTTCCACTTACGTTATTGTGTTTACAACAATAACACAGTACTAATATTTTTTTGGCCAAAACTCTACTTAAGATGACAAGACGCAAAGACGAAAAGGGAATGAAACATAACATGTGTTACTGAAGGGGACTGCATTTGCCGTTTGCCTCTGAAAATCTGTAGATGGAAGTTAGGGTTTTTTTAAAGAAACCTCTCCTAACTACATATTTTCAGACAGTGCTTATACATGACCCTTCTCATATAACTGACCATCAGTAGATCTAGATAACTAACTAAATATCTATTTGTACATGCAAGCAAATAGTGAAATTAGGTATTTGTGTTTAAGGACACCTTTATTTAAGAACTGCATAACTTCTCATTGCTGCAGAAGAAAACAGTTTAACTTTAAAATTGTGTAGACCTCATATGTGAGGTTTTATTTCCTCCCTCAGGTCCTTAATTATTGTATGCCTGTTAACATGTGTGCCTGCACGCTCTGTCTATGGTCTTCCCGGATTTTCTCACTTATTTTCTGCGTGTGAGGAAACTCCTGGAGGAAATAACCATATTTATGTTCCTGCTTTTGTGGCATTTCAAATTGCTTTGCGGTACAGACGTGGCATGCTTAAGCCATTATTTTCAAAGTCAGTGGAAATGGGTTCTGGTTGTTCGGCAGAGCCGAAAGCTGGGTCTGTCACGATCCTGGCTAATGCAAGGTACCCTTTATTTTAAAACTTCATCTACTTCTGAATGCCTGGACACAGGCAGTCAACTGTGGATCTAGCAATGGATGTAGTAGGTCTCCACATTCTCTAGGTAGCTCTGGCACTAAAAATCCTTCCAGGGAAACGGTCAGCAGCACAAATAGCGAATTCTGCTAAAAAAAAAATAAAATTAAAGGATGAAGTCACGTCTTTAGAGCAAGGCTGTTAAGATAAGGGGAAGAGTCCTAATACAAGAAAAACAAGGGTGTGAAGGCAGCAGAAGTGCAAGCCTGTTGTCATAGCAGCACAATGCTGCAGGGCTAAAATGTATCTTATGCGAAAACAGATGAGAATTAAGATACGCAGGTAAGATCTGGGCACAGCCAGGGAAGAGGGAAGATAAATAGCGTGCTGCAAGGATCGCTTGGAAGCACCCGCGGAAGCCCCCTCAAGCTCCCGGTGTGGGCAGCATCAGCTCCTGGCCGCAGCTGCTGCAGGCAGGAGGGTTTGATCTTTCCCACGGGCACCAGCCAGCAGCAGAAGTCCTGAAGTCTCCCATGCCAGGGAGGACAACCACATTCTGCTCCATCAGCCGGCTGGGATAGGACCCCACCAGTCTCCTTCCCACCAACCACCATAGAGCGATGCTCCCTCTTGAGACCTCATGCCCTGAGCTGCTGCCGACTGGGCAGCCCGTGCTGGAGACACCCAGCACTGCGTCCCTTCTCCTGCCCTTGGAAGGTCAGACCTTGCCTCCAGTCTAACGGAGGACAGATTTTCTCGATAGATGGCTGGAGGTGTGTGACAGGACACCACCCCTCGGGGTGACTCTCTGGGAAGGCACAGCAAGCGAACAGGGTGGGTGTCGGAGGCCTTCCATGCGTCGCAGCCGTGGAGGCCAGGCCTCTGACACCTCATACAGTGCCACAAGGCTTGAGGAGAAGCTACCAGGGCTCCCCAGCAACTGCATTTGGGCTTCCCAAAAGCTGTTACTGGGCCCTGACTTGAAGTTGGGGGTTACAGCAGGAGAACCACCCCCCCTCTCTCCTGCTGGAAGAGAGGAGGAGCCGGATTGTTAATTAACACAACGGACTGTGAACTTGCAGTTACTGAGGTTTCCCCGCAGCAAGGACCGTTTCTCACACTTCTGCTGGAGGAGCCCTTGGCGAGAGCTTGCACCGCGTCTCCAGCCCCCTGAGAAGCAGTGTAAAGGATGGAGGGATGGAGAGCATGGAGAAGGCCACTGGTGGTGGAGCTGCTGCAAGATCAGCCGCAGGAGGGAAGTTTTCATCTTTTTTTCCCCCATCGTGAAAAATCAATCTCAGAGCCGTGTGCTAGGCTGCACGGAGCGGTTTCTGCTGCCCAGGCGTCCCGTCCTCCGACAGCAGTTGGCTGGAAAAGCAGAGCGGACTTCTCTCAGTGGGACAAATTCAGGCAGAATTATGAGGGCAGTTGTCAGAATTAAGATGGTATTGATTAGAAAAGCTTCTCCACTTCAGATTAGAAAGGAAAAATCTTATCTAGCAACTTTCTGTGTCTGTCAAGAGGGCAGATGGAAATGTAAATGCACACACATCTGCCGCTTTGAGCACTCATAGTTGTCCCTCCGTTGATGACTTGTAGTTTGAACAATTTTTAGATTTTATTCACATGAAAATTGTTTGGAGAAAATATAGTTGGCCGATTTTGACAGCTGAAAAAATTAGTTACAGAAATACATGGCTTGCATAATTAGTATCTTAGCGTCTTTTCAGGAAACCTACTTGTCGGACTGCTAGAAAAAGAGCCCAGCTACCCATAGCGATCCTCACTGCATGCTCTCCAGCTGCAACTTGTAATGTTTAACCAGAGCTGTTAGGATCTGTTGGCTTTCTCCATCGGATGTGCGTACTCTCTCCATTTCTTGGCCAGACCAGCTTGGTCAGGAGGCTGCTGCTCACCAGCCCCCTTGGAACCTCTCCCCTGGACCCATGGTCTCAGACTGACAACAAGGCACAGCCCCGTTCGGGTGTTCCCCTGCCTTCCCTCTCTGCACCTTCTTCTGATGAAAATACACTCTTAATAGTCTAATTCGGCCCATGTCTACAGAGCACACAGTGTTTTCTTTCGTGATTTAAGCTGGGAGCTGTGCAAGCCTTTTCCCTTTCATATCCCTTTTGCGTTTTGACTGAGGCTGTCTCTTGAAGTGAATAAAAAAGCACTCTGCAAAGATAGGAAATGCCGGAGATTACTGAGATCATAGAAAAAGTGGAGAAATTTATAGCAATCCATTAAAGGCTTTTTCTCCTCTTCATTTTCCTTGGCACAAGTTACCTGTGAAAATGACCAAAGGAATAAACCAGCTTCACATGAGAATGAAGACTATATGTAAAATCACTGCCTCCATCCTGCTTTCTAGTTTTTCAGTCTTGAGCCTGAAACAGCAATGAGATTTTAAGCAGTAATAGATCATTACTTCATTTTTCACTTTATTTTTGAGCCTTCTCAGGCTTTCCTCCATAAGCATGAGATCAGACATTTCTTTTTTTTTTTTAGTGAAAGCTGAGATTTTTTTAAAAAAAAAAACCCACCACAATACTTCAGGCTCCAGGGCTTAGAGATAAACCAGACTTGGTGAAAATGACAGTAAAAAAAATTTAAGAGTTGGAAGAGCTGACTAGAGTGAAGCTTGTTTTTAATTTGAACCATCAGATGTAGACCGAGAGACTAAATGGGGTCAAATAATAGGAACATCAACCAAGAGAAAAGCAATATGGCATTGCAAAGATCTTAGTCCTGTGAGTAAAGTGTGTCTCTCTATGTGTCAGATCATTCAAGGAACAAGGGGACATCCATATATCTGGCTAGCTTTGTCTAGTTGGCCATTCATCGGCTCTGTGTTGAGCACCAAAGCATAGTCAAGTCCTTAAGATGAGTGATGTTCCCTATAAAACACCGCACGTCACTGCTGAGCAGCATAAACCAAGCACATTTTTGCAGTATACATAATAAGCAGAAGGCAGTGGTACACATCCTCAGTATTAAAAATGGTGGCTGTGACTCTCATGCAGCTCCTGTGGGGAGCCAGGGTGTCTCTCCAGAAGCTGGAACTTGGAGCTTGGTGAGACTGAAGTGTCTTGTTGCATGTTGCTGTCACTCTCACGGCAGTTTTTCTGGGAGCAAAGCTGTACCACCAGTGAGGTGAGACACGTGTGGGACACCGGTGGCCATCACTTTGGCCTCATGTCTCATCACCTTTGCCCATGGTTTTGATCCAGGCAGCAGATTATATAATGTGGGCTTAAAAGATTTCTGGGATTGGACCATTTTGCAAATGAATCAGCAGTTTCTAACCCTTCCCTGCTGGGATGGGTTCTGTTTGTTTCGCAGGGAGGCTGCAGACCTTTTTTGTTACCTGGTTAAATTGACAAAATTCTGGTAATAACTCCTCACTTTTTGATTTAAAGAAAGGACTTCTCGAGAAAGCGAAGAGACTTAGAGGTTTTCCTCACTCCTTCTTGTAGCTCCCTGCATCTTTTGCATGGATGTAGGAAAAAAATCAAGCTTTCCTCTCTGTCCTGAATATACATCTCTCAGTACAACCCCTTTCCCCTCAGGTTCAGCTTCGCTGCTAGCGTTGACGGGTGTGCCAAGCTCTGTATGGGGAAGAGCTGTCTGGCAGAGTCTGTTGCGGGGCTTGGCCATCCCAGGGCAGCCAAACTGAGCCTACTGGGAGGCTCTGGTTCCTGGCGCCTGCCTTCCTGTGCTGATGGCAGAGACAGGAGGACCGGCAGCCAAAAACAGCTTGAAGAAATCTTTGCAGCCACAGCTCTCTGAGGCCCTGGAGCAAATGGTTTAGGCCAGGATAAGTGAAGGGATTTTATGTTTTGCCTCCTGGCATCCCCTTCTGGGCCCACAGGCAAACCCAGCCAGGTGGGGCAGCACGATTTCACCACCTCTCATCTGTCTGCTGTGCCACAGGCTGCACCGTGGCTTGGTGTGGAGGGGTGAGACCAGTACAGCCCTCACCTGGAGGTATTTGCAGAGAGATTTGTCTCCCTGTTGAAGCCATTTTTCCTCTCTGTCTAAAATAAATAACCGATGAAGCACGGGACTTAGAGTAAACCAAGACCAGGATGTTACCAAATGCAACTGGCTAAAGAGAAAATACTATTCTAGAAATCTCTGGTGGGGCACAGGACACACATCCAACACCATTTTCAGAAGGCAGAGGGGAAATGCAAGTGATGGTCACAGTTTAAACAACAGTGAAATGGAGAGGTGGAAGTTATTATGTTGTGCTTGAGCGCTTCCAGGAACTGTGGTCCACCATGGGAAGGGAGCACAGGTGATGCTGTGCAGCTCATGCTGCAGTCCTCTGGCATCTCGGCAGTAAACTGCTTTTTGGTTCCTTGCACCGTTAGCTAGCTGAAAAAGCTGTGAGCGATGAGCAAGCAGTGCGTGTCTCCCTTCAAGAAAAGCCATTCATTCACCTTTTGTTATTCCTTTAAATCTCCCTTTCTCCTAATAGGATTGGTGAGGATAAGAAAGCAGCTGGATAAATGAGAATCTGGTGGTCAGTCATTTGTCCCAGTACTGGGTGCCAGGTTTATTCAGAATATGGTTACTTGCTATTGAAATCTGCTGCACTGAGAAGTGCAATAGGCATTATGCATTAGCATATTGCTGATGCTGTCACCATCACACACCAGCCTTTTCCATCTCTTCTTAAGACACTGAAGTTTCCTGGGGGACCTGCTGGTGTACCATAGGCAAACTAAATTGCAGACTGTGGAACCCCTTGAACTCTTAGAGGGGCGTGCCCTTGTAACCTTTTGGACCTCCTGTTTTCTATGGAAGCCAGTCACCCGGGGCTATGGCTGTGGGCTCAGGATGTGGGTGGAAAAACCTGCCGGGCCATGGTTGAATCCTCGGCATGGCAGCAGAGAGGGGAAGAGGGCTGCCATGGTCAAAGAAAGGGAGAGAGACAGCCTGCAGCTGTGCTGCAGCACACCCCTGCCCGGCACTGAGGCGGCAGGGATTTCTTTTCTAGGATCTGGTTTGAAAAAGCAAAGTGCAGGTAAAGCAATGTGTTTGTCTTGAGGATGAAAGTCTGAGTCAAGCTTCCCCAGAGCTGAATTCTTGGGCGCACTGGGGCATTGCTCGGCATACTTTGCCGGGATGGAGGGAATGGCAGGTTTTACTCCTCCTTTGCCATTTGCTTCCAATTCAAGACCAAATGTTGTGGCCACTGGCAAAGCTCGGAGGACATCTCATAGCTGCTCTAAACTGCACGTGGCAACTGCTCAGCTGCCAGGATGTGCCAGGATGCAGAGCTGGCTACCTGCTCCCCTCTCCTCCCAGAAGCCCCACAGCTGGGAGTTGGTGATGGGCAGGATCCCTCCATGCAGCAACTGGCCCAGCACAGCCCAGGCTGGAAGCACCAGGCCACTACTGCAGAATGAGTCCCTGAGTCTGAAATGATGGTTTCCAAGAAGAAATTAGTATTTTAGGTACGACATTTAGCTTCTAGTTTTTTGCTAAAGATGAAGTAACAGCTGTGACACATGAGGTTATTTGATAACCTAAATATTAAAAGAAAGTGTTTCAGATGTAGAAGGGAGCAAATGCAGCAGTGAGGCAGGGCAGGTAAATAGCAGCACACTTTGTCTGATAAAAGTTGCATGACAGTTTAGTTTCTTCTGCATTGTGTCACTAGATGGATCCTCTCTGAAGGAGCTGTATTGTTACTCTAATGCAGGCAGGGAATTCAAAAATTCCTTCTTTTCCTCCTAGCTGTCTTCGGCTGTGCTTCTTTATGTGATGTCTGATTTCACAATGGTTGTCAATGAAAACCATACAGTAGCTGCCATTGTAAAAAATTTAAAATCAGTTATCTGTCTTTGATTCAGTAAATCAAGGCAGAGCTTTGCAGAAACAGACTTTAAAGGTCGGAGGAACTCCTATACAGGTTAATTTCTTTGGCTTGCTCCTGCAAATCTTTTCATTTGTTTTGGTTTAGAAGAAAGTTGTGCAAAAACCTCTAATCTGTCTGTGCAGGCAGTTATTTGTTCTCCCACCGTGATGGAGGATTTTGCTTCTCATCGTGGCCGAGTGTTGTATTCTCCCAGTACTGTGAAAAGACTTGTTAGTTAGATCACTTCTCAAACCTATCTTTCTAATGTCAATATTGAACTGTTTTTCTGTAGAAAATAAAAGCTACTCAAATGTGGAAAAATGCACCCCTGAGCTTCTAGAGAAGTGAGTTGAGAATAAAGGAATTTTGTAATCTTTGCCTATATTATGTCATATCATCCTGAGGAATGGAGGCAGAATAACTAAGTTTACGCCTATTGCAGATGTGCAATAGGTAAAAACTATAAATATATATATATAAACTATGTGTATTATATATATAAACTATATATACTGCAGAAGTGAAATGTAATCACAAAACAGTACGACTCATAATATTCTATGAATGGGGTTTTTTTACTGCAAATAGGTCTGAAAGGCCACACAAAAGTCACTATGACTATTTAACTTCAAGAGACTCAGGATTTTAGCCATGTTTACTAGACATTTTATTCATTGCCACCAGGTGAGTGTATAAGCTCTATTGCTCTCATTTACCCTATCTTCTATTTTTTTTAATCAGTGTTTATCTTTGGAAGGAGCCAGTTCCATTAAATATCACCTAATCCCAGCCTCTTTACTGGGCATAAGAATCTCCTGCCGTCTTTGGACTGCAGTGGGAAAACAGCACATGCAAGTAGGTAAAAAAAAAGAATCATCTCCCTGTTGCAGGTTTTCATTGTCTTGTTCCAAATCCAGAGGCAGAAAGTAACTATTCCCCCTTTAAGGACAGGAAACTAAAGTCATTCTTAATTTGATTCTTCATCTCCCTGGAAGAGCTGTGATGTCCCTGCTTTGCAGGTGAAGGAGGGCTTCTTCTCTTCTACCAGCCCTGCTTTATTGCCAACCTTTGCAGTGCTTCCGGAACCATTTCTCATGGTGTAAAAGGGACCAAAGGATAAATCCGTGCAGCATCTTGTACCAGAGCCAGTGATTTCCCCCCCAGCTCCCCTGGCAGCAGACGTGGCCGCCCACCCCACCAAGCTGTGCAGGCTGCCACATCCACTGGACCGTGGGGACCAGGCAGCACACGGGGTGCGCGCCCCTCTGCGTCATCCCTGCTGGCATCTCAAGAGAATCACGTATCGCACCAAGCTGTGTACAAAGCACGTACACAGCAGCCTGCAGGGCTCCCCCAGCATTTGGGATGTCGGGTACCCTCCATGCCAGCTAGAAAAGAGCAGAGGGAGCTCCTTCATGAACTTCTTGGCTAGCCAGGATGAAGAAAGGACATCACAGCCTGCTCAGGCTTCTAGTGGTGGGTAGCATAGCCTCAGCTTCAGCAGCATTCATACAGAAGGTCATGGTACTCTCTGCACAGCTACAGTGGCACAGGAGGAATTAAATGGTGATGGTGGTGATCCAGGCCTGCATATTTTGCAAGTAAAGTACGCAAAAAACCAGCCTGCACTTTGCTAAGGCCCCCAACGTTAGTAATCTTCATATTCTACTTTTAAAAAATACTGCAAGCCCAGCCTATTAGGGCTATTCCCCTACCATGTTTTCAGATTTCTTACTTCTTGTGTGATGACTAAAACAGATTCAGAAAAGGTTGCAAGTTTTCTATATTTTTTTCAAGAAGAGAGGGTAATTTTCCTGCCCTTCCGATGCTCACAAATAACCGAATGCGCTTTGGGTCAGAGCTCAGGTGTGGCAAATTTCAGAAGGATGCAGAGCAACTTACTAGGGAAGCTGTACCAAACCAAACAACAGCTGGCAATGACCTGCAGGCCGTAAGGTTTGGGAGCCATCCCTGATGAACAGAACTTCTCAGAGAAAGAGAAAACCTGTCAGTCTCTGCCGTTGCTTCCTTCTCTCAGACTTGCGGAAGATTTGATGGAGGGGGGAGGGAGGGGAAAAGTGGGCAAATTAGTTAATGACAGCTATCTTATTCCTGCTATCCCAACAGTCTCTACAGTCGGGACATGCGGCTGTGGCCTGTCCTTTGCTGGGAGTGAGTGCAAGTCCCCTGCCAGCTGCCAGGCTGCCAGTACATCTCAGGCGGCTGGCACCTCTGGTCACCTTACCTTCTGTACCTGAAGTTGATCTGTTGAGAGAGTAATTTTGCAATCCCAAGCATGTGCATGTCCCTGGACGCGGTCGGGCTGTAGCTCTCCCTTTTATGTTCACCCAGATCACTTGAAAGCGGAGGTCCAGGTGTTTCAAGTTTACTTATGGAGAGAGGCACAGATGCAGGTCACAACACACCTGGGTTATCAGTGAAGGATGTAGGGGAATAATACTGCTATTTTAATGCTTGTTTCCTTTTTTTTTTTTCTTTTTTTGCAATGAGTGTGCTATTAATGCTGCAGTCACCAGAACTTTTGTTGTCGTTGCTTAGATCGAATCGGAGAGGGACGGAGGTGAGGAGCCCCTGTTACTCTGGCTGCTACTGTGCGAGATGAACTTACGAATAACGTGTGTGATTTCTTTTTCCCTTGTAGTTGCACTCTGCTGTGACCAGGATCCAAGTTCAAAGACCTGGTTTCAATTACACGTTTGCCCATATATGTATCCTGAACAATGACAAGACATGCATAGTGGACGACATAGTGCATGTACTGGAGGAATTAAAGGCTGCTCGTTCTTCTAATCGAACTAATTTTGCAATCACTTATCCGATTACTCACTTAAAGGATGGCAGGGAAGTGTATAACGGGCATCAGCTCGGTGGGGTTACTGTGCACAGCAAAGACCGGGTGAAGTCTGCAGAAGCCATTCAGCTCACCTACTACTTGCAGGCAATCAACTCCTTGAATGACATGGTGGCAGAGAAGTGGGAATCCATTTTTTGTGACACGGTTGAACTTTTCCAGAAATCCAACAGGAAAGTCAAAATGTATCCTTTCACTTCTTCTTCGCTGAAGGAGGATTTCCAGAAGACGAGCAGGGTGTCAGAACGCTACCTGATCACAAGCTTGGTCCTTGTGGTCACCTTGGCCATTCTCTGCTGCTCCATGCAGGATTGTGTCCGCAGCAAACCCTGGCTTGGCCTGCTGGGATTGCTGACCGTGACCCTTGCCACCCTGACTGCAGCTGGGATCATCAATCTCACTGGTGGGAAATACAATTCCACCTTCCTGGGAATCCCCTTCGTCATGTTAGGTAACTATCTCCTATCTCCTCTCTTGTTTGTGTGTTTGTGCCTCCCTGACGCATTTCCCAGCAAGCAGAGAAGCATCACTGCATGGCTGCCGTGCCTCCTCCCCGCAACGCTGCCCTGTGCCAAAATCCACATGGCCTCTTTTCCTAAATGCTTTGTAGCCTGCCAGGATGTTAAAATTGTGCCTGGGGCTCCAGGATGATGTAGCGCCCTGCCGTGGGATGTGGTACAAGGAAGAAGGATGCGCAAGTGCCGGGGGGAGCCCCGCTGCTGCTGTTCTGGGGGTGTTTGATTCTGGTTTTGGTGGCCAGCGTTGGAGGGAGACCTTTTCAGAGGTCCCCGTGCTGCAGTGACAGCGTCAGCCACGCTGGCAGATCAAAAAGGCCAGGCGCCTTGGGCACTTGGAGAGCTGTCCAGGCTTGGCAGGCACCTGTCCGTGGGACAAGGATGGTCATCGGTTCTGGGTTGTGTTTCTCCTGGCTGAACAAGCATAGGGAGGGTTTCGCAGCCCTGGGGGTGGAGAGCTTTGCCTCCTGCAGTCAGGGATGGACCCATCCAGTTAGCACCAGTGCATCCCTTGGCAAAGGGCTATGGAGGAAACGGCACCAGCCACTCACTGGCTCTGGTGCCAGCAGAGGCTTCTTCATCTTCCCCATTTTCATTCACTGTGAGTGCGAGGTGGTTTTGGTTTGGTTTGTTTTACGCGAGGGTAGAAAGGAGGAGGAGAGAAGGGCAGTCACTTTACTCCTGACCCGAAATCAGTGCCCTCTCCTGTTGGCAGCAGGGCGTTTGTGGGGATGCTGCGCGTTGTATCCAAACAGGCAGGAGGAGTAGACGGGAGCTCAGGAGAATTCACAGCCTCTTTGTTTGTGTTTGGTTCGTAACCAGTGTGAAAAGCGTTGTGCGCTGTAGGTGTTTAATACGTCCTCGTTCGCGCCATTATTCATTTGTGGAGAATAATGCATGCATTGATTTGATCACAGCTTCCCCAGCTGAAAATCGGTGCTCAGTAATACTTCAGGTTTCAAGTGTCAGAGTGTCTCCACTGACTCGGTCGCATCGTGTGGCGATATGACACGTTTCAGCACAGCTATTTTTATATCCAGCACCGGGTTCCTGTGCCATGCCTGTACTGTAGCGGTGGTATTGTTGCACTTTAGTTAAAGACTGTGCTTCAGTGTGTCGCACTACCAGTTAACGCACAGAATATATTCTGTGATAAAGAGAATTTGGCTACGTTACAAATCGGCACTCGTTTTCAGATGACATCCGTGAAAATTAAACTGTATCATCATCTAGAGGAAATGCAGCACAAGAAAGCCAGAGTCAAAAGAAGGTTACGTTTCTCACCTGAGTCTTGTGTGGGTTTTTGTTTGGGTTTTTTTTGAGTTTTATGCTTGTGCATGTATTATAAAATTGAGTTCCTCGAACTAAGTAGTTTGTATTATGTATATACTATTACAGAGTGGAGGACTTCCAGATGTGTTGCAGGAGAGTAGCCATAGTAGAAAAGCAGTCTCAAGTCCAACCCTGTGAAATATAAGTGCCCGGGGAAAGCGACTCAAAAATATGGAATATTAGCTCGGTTTAGGGATCAAAGCATCTGCTCTCTGGTACATTTCAGATCTTCAGTTCACTAATAGTAACTATGCTGAGACTTGAAATTCTTGAATACTTACAGATAACTATGAGATGTTTCACACTTCTATTTTAATTCTCCTTTAACTGCCAAGCTGTATAGACAACTCTGCTTTTCTTTTTTTCTGGGTGGTTTTTTTTTCTTTTGGTCTTGCTTAGTTGAAGTATTCCACTCTTAAAAGGAATAAGTTTCAAATACGCAGCTCAGCTCTCACTGTGAACAAGTCTCGACACAGCAACCAAATTCGTGTGAATCTTGCCTGATTCCCAGCTGCATAAAATCTGAGGGACAGGAGTATCAACAGGTGAACAGAAGGCACTAAAGTCATTCTGGAGTTTGTCATAAGAACTGTTTTAGAGCAGCAGCTAGCTAGAAAGGCAGTATTTCCTTTTTTTTTTTTCCTGCAGTGCAACCAAAAGATACAGCATGTGTTTCAAAATGCGTTTCATGTCTGTAAGTTGTTTTGCTTATAAGGGATGGTTTAACTGGAGGTAACTGAAGGCTAAAGACACAAACCACCCTCCATTATAGCCTGCTGAACTGCTTCCACTTAATTTCAGTGACTATCAGATTAAATCATAGATTAAGTGACCTTTAGAAAGCTAAAGGATTTCTGGCTAACAGTGTAGCCTCATAGCTATTACTCATAATCTCATGCCTAAAAGCAAAAATTAGATAGAAAAAATGATTACACTGGACGCATTTCAGGCAAGGACCCTGTACTAGTATAAATCATTAATGAAGTTTCCACATTTTATAGCAGCTGAGGATTTTTAGCTTTTCATTGGCATGGCAGAGCCAGGGGTGAGGGGGACACAATCTCCAGACATCACTTGCCCTCTGCCACTGGATGGATTACGTCTTTCCAAGCAAATACTTTTCGTCCTGCACTTTGTCTCCTCCTTGGGCCACTTATCCCAGTGTTTCACTGCAGTACCGCTGAGGCATTTGCATCATGTCTAGCCCAAATTCCCCTTCTGCAACTCAGTTGTCCTCTGTATCTGTCTTCTGCATCTGGAAAACAGTTCCTTTTTATTTTTTCTTTGCATATTTGGGATCACTCTCACTTGCCTAGCCCTCTTTCCTTTAATCCCAGGTTTCCTCAGACTATACTTACCAGACTTCCAGCAATCTTCTTGCTTTTGGCCACTCCACGTCTTCTATGGAGTGCTGTGCCTAAATCTGGGCACAGGATTCAGGCTGAGGCTTTCAGCAGCAAGTAGAGTAGGAGGATAATTTCACACATCTTGCATATGACACTCCTGTTCATACATCCCCATATGACATTCATTTTTTTTCTCAGCAGCATGAAATGTTTGGCATTTGGTTGGTGGTACATGGTAATTCACAGATCCTTCATGTCACTTTCTACCCTGGTTGCACAAGGAATTATTCCAGTCAACACACATAGAATGTTACCCTTGTCCTTGCTGAATTATAGCTTGCTCCTCTTCATTAAGTGAATCTTGAGACCATCACTGCCTGTCCAAGATGCATTAACTGAAGTTGATCGGCAATGTTTTGCAATTGTCTGCTTCTTCATATTTTGAAGTATTGCTTTCTGAATAGTTTAAACAGTTTGTCCAGCCACAAGCCCGTTCTAATAATTCAGGCAATATGTCTGCAAAATACACAGTTCCATATGTTCTGTAATGCTCAATCTCCTTCATTGTGTTTTGTGTAACATTCCTCATTCCTTCACCATCAATCATTTCCAAGAACAAGCAAGCTATACTGATGGGTACCAGCCTCTGTAGCTGTTGAACCCTTAGCTTTTGCAGCAGTAGGACAGTTTTACGTTATTAAACTACCAAGGCTTGCCAAGTTGAACTCTTAAGCTCAGACTGTGTGAAGTGTAGACAGAAACATCTTTTGCCTGCCCCACCTATTAAATATAACATACTGGTTTAAACACTTCATGCTTTGGGCTTAATCACCCTCATGGTAGCTTATTCTAATTTACTTTAGTCGTTAATTAAGTCAGGTAACCTAGCTCACAAAAGGTAACTCACTGAGTCAGAATAACGTAGTCATTGATGACTGTACATAATAGCCCGAGTATGTCATTACCGTGGTCATTTTTATGTTGAAGCAGGTTTCCTTTTAGAACTCACTGGCTGCTAACTGAATGGCAAAAACTGAAGCCGGGAGACATGTTGCCAGAGACCTCCTTCCCCAGCAGGTACCAAAATAGTAGGGGGTCTCCTTTGGTCACCGAAGGTCCAGCTGTGAGAGGTCCAGCTGTGAGAGGCAGTGCCTGGGGCTGGACCACCCGCTCCCCGCTGCAGAGGGGCTATGCTGGGGATGAGCTGGCAGAGGAGGGCAAGCTGGCTGCAGCTACTCTCTCCTCTAGGGACATCTTGTCAAATCAAACCGGGAGCTTTTCTTCTTTAGCTCTGGTTGTATACAGGGACTTCTAACATGAAAGTGAAGCTTAAAACCTGTGAAATTTGGCAGGCTCCCACCATTCGTCTGGGCATATTCTGAGTTAGCATATGCCTCTGTGGTTTCTTAAAACTATCATCTACATTTATCAGTGTGTAAAAGTGTAATTTAAGGACAGGATTACTCACATGCCTAGTTCATGTAGAATACTTTGCTGAACTCAGGTTATTCATTTTTGACTTTTAAGAGCCAAAAAACAAATTCTTCCATTTGATTGAATTTAAAATAGCTGATTTATAGTGTCAGCTGAAAAGCAGAATTCAAATTTTTATTTCCTATTGCCCACTCCATTAAAAACTCCAGATGTTTGGTCTGGCACAGATGCAACCGTATTCATCATAAGTTTCCTTTACGCATTAAGTGCTGTTTAATAACTGCCAATGCTTTAAAAATACCAGTTTCCTTAACAAAAATCCCCAAGTGTTACTGAACAAACCATTGGACAGCAAGCAGCACTGGCTGAACAAGTTTCTGGCGTGATGTTTTTTACCTCCCAGAGGTGGAGCGCAGCATTTTACTTAGGGACTCAAAAGAAAATTGCAGTATTACCCTTTGCACTGAAGAGAAAACTAGCAATCTGTTTCCTATTCCTCTAGAAACTCCTACAGCTTATTCGGAGAGAGGCGGCTCTCTTCAGCTGCCAAGTTCGTGAAAAGCACCGGCTCTGCGAAACCGCGATGGAATGCCAGGCGCTGCCAGATACGGGCAGGGACGCAGGGATGGCTCCATGGGCTTATATTTAGCCTGCGATGCTGGCAGGGGAAAACCAGTTAGCAGTTAGGGGAGCGGCTTCAGCTTGTAGCAGGCTGTAGACGGAAACGATAGCCAGCCTTGTGTCAAACTGAGCAAAACAGGGACACATGCAGATAGCTCTTCTTACCGCCTCCCTCCATTCTCCCATCGTGTCCTGCTCTGTTGGTACGCCCCTTCTGAGGAGAAAGGTGGAGAAAACAGTCGACAGAGCAGCTCTGGGGAGGGATGACCGGGAAGGAGCAGGTGGAAGTGTCAGGTAGGACCCAGTCAGGGTTCTCCTGAGGTTATGTCATGGCTGGGGGGAGAGCAAGGGGGAGGGGGACAGCTCTGCATCTGTCAGAAAGGGGCATAAGAGCAGGAGAGGTTCAGAACGCTTTGGGAGGTACCCAAAGGTACCAGGGCTCATAGGAGCACCTCACAGATGCAGAGCAGTGAAAATCACTTCTCAGGAACACAGATGTTTTTTGGACACGCACCTTCCTCATTGCCTGGAGGACAGCTGGTGGAGGAGTGAGGTGAGATATCTGTGCAGGGGCTTAATGGATGCAAAAAGAGCAGCAAAGCCAGGCTCTGAGGTCAAAGACAGTGAGGAATGAAGGTCGGAAGGAAAATGCAGAAGAAGAGGGGAGGTCGGTACATTTGATGTTTTTACTGCGAAAAGCACAGGAGGGCAAGTGAGAAGGTTCCTGAAGGTTAGGTACCATAAAGGCAGCAGGTAGCTAAACCAAGCAGGTCAGCCAACAACCAGCATGGAAACCCTGAGAGAACAAGGGTGCTTGGGCCAGCACAGGCCGAGCACACATGGCTTGCTGGAGCTGTGCTTCAGTGCTGGTAAGGTGCTCAGCTTGGCTCCTCCTTCGTGTTTCTGGAAGAACATGCTGGTAGGGAATTGCAACATATGCCAAATTTGAACACCCTAAAAGCATTCATTATCCTCCTTATCAAGCACCCAAGTGTTTGCTACATTCAATAAAACTGAAGTGTCAACATTGGTTACATAGAGAGAGTTTGAGAGGGAGAACCATCTCTTCCACAGGTCTCCCCAGTGCCCTTCAGTCCACACACAAAGGTAACACGCACACACTGATGTTTGACTTTGTATAGTACTTTTCCACTGCTTTTGCTGTTGTCAGTTAATAAAAATGTGAAGCTTACCGAGTCTGTCTTGTTTTCATTCCCCGAGCTGAGCTTTCTGACTCTCCCTGTCCAGCTGCCCTTCTGCTGTCTCTGTGCCAGGAAGAAGTATGTCCTCCCTCAGCTTGCTGCCCCATCTCGTCCATCTCGTTTGCAGTCTCTGACAGCCTCCTCCAGCAGATCTCACTCATCTCCCAGCTCCAGGCCTCAGCATCTCCTTCCTGATGGCTTCACAGCAATCTCTAAGCTTCCTTCATCTTCCTGTTTCCCCCACTCCTGCTAGCATGTCCCTTTTGCCAGTTTTGGAGATTTTTTAAATTTCTTTTTTCTCCCATCCTGCTGGCTCCTGGGCCACAGCTGGGTCTATTGCTCCTACCCTTTTCCCTATATTGTTGAATAACTTCATTGGCTCCCCACCGTACCCTGTGTTTGTATCGCAGCTGCTTCAGACATCTCAATGATTTCCAGCATTCATCCTTTGCTTTTTTCACACTGCCAAAGGACTGTGAGTGTGCCCTGGAAGTACGCTTGGGTTTTTGTCACTCCATCTGCTTAGCTTTCCCAGTTCAGCCCTGCACAGCTCAGTTATGCTCCTAAAATATTTTGTGTTTTGTTCTTTTCATTACCATTCTAAGAAATAAATAGAATTATCTGATTTTATCTGCCCTGAGCAGAATCCCAGGCATGTCATTTTCCTTGTCATTGCTTTTCCCTCTCCTTTTTCTCTCCTCAGTCTCTTCCTGAGCTGTCTAAGCATCCATGCATCTTCTGCAGTCCCTCAGGCATTACCTGGCATTTCTGTTCCTCACAGGGAAAAGCAGAAGTAGGCCCTCAGGCCACCCTCTCCTCTCTCAATGTACCAATGAGTCCTTTCACCAAAGTCAGTGTTTTCTGCCCAAAGACAAGGTGATCAGCCACCTCCTCCACCTGCTGGTCTCCCTCTCTCCAGTCCTCCTGAAGGACCTGTGCCCTAAGTCCCTTGACGAACCCAAATACCAAGAAGCCTCTAATGGATGAGAAGGAAATAGGCTTAAAATACAAATAGTGGCAGAGTATTTTAGAGACTTTTACCAACCTTTTCCATGCAGTGCAAGAGCAGCAAGTAGAGCTTGCAGCCAGCCACATGTAATGGTGATACGACGAACACACATTTGTGTCCCCCCCTCACCACCACAAACCCCAGTGGAATCCTTGCATGCATAGACATTTCTTGGCTTCAGAAGAGAGTTGATGACTCAGTAAATACAATGGGTTTTGGAGAAGAGGAGCTGTATCTGCAACAAGTTAGTCCAGAGAACAGTTTAATATTGAAAACAAGTACAACTGTAGAGTAGAATCAGGCATTGCCTCTTGACTAGTAGTGCTCCAATATACACTTACTTCATAAAATGTGTTACAGGTGACGCAGTGCATGTAATGAGCATTCATTTATACAAAGAATAGCAGAAAGATGTTATGCTTCTGCTGTCTGCGTTCTTTTAACTACCAAGAGGTCAAAGTGTGCCATGGTTTAATGGAGGGGCTTGTCAGAGCAGTCCCAAACTGTCAAAGGTTTGGCTCTGACGTCCTGTCTTCCTTCAAGTAGTAAAGTCCCTCAAGACAAACTTCCACATACATGAAAATGTATTGGAACTTCACAGGTCAGAGGGAAGAAACCTTTTACTATCTCTAAATATTTATGTAGAAAATATATTTATACATTTGTGGTACACTTTACATACTTGACTTGGATGGTCAATGAAGACCTGGGGAAGGTCAGCAGGAACTGTTATGACTTTTCATTGTAGGTCTTTCCGTAAGAGAGAGGGTGCATGTTTTGGGCTTCAAATACTGACATTCCCCAAATAGGCAATAGCTGAGAAGCACATGTGGGAGGGAAGGAACCTGCCATTTTCGGGTCATGAGACTTCTGCATTCTGGCAGAGGACACTGGCAGAGATTAATTAAGTTTAATCAGAAAAAGTTAAGTCTGGATGTTTGGAAAAAGCAAGCTGAGTTCCAAACTTGCAATGTTTTTTTTCTTTTTTTTTGTTTTGTTTTGTCAGTAAAAATGATAGGTCATATGTGCTTTAACTGAAGTTTTGCAATTTTTTGAACACTGTCTTTCACATATGGTTGGTCTGTAGATAATGAGTAAGAGTAATGACAAACATTGCTTAAGCCAGAGAATTTATGAGTATGCTTGAGATGCTTTGGTTGCAGCTTTCTCACCAGAAAAGGGGAACTTGAAGTGTGGTAAACTAATCCATATTCCACTGGCCCACATTCAACTAGGAAAACACTCCTAGAAGCAATTGGTATTTTGGCTTGTGAGCTTAGAAATTTAAAAGAGATTTAAAACACGATTTTGCCCCAGATGCACTCACTGAGCTGTCCTCAGGAGCTGTCATGTACTGTATGTCATTTGGCTGTTCTGCAACGTGGTAAACATTAACCTTGCATGGATGATGGCAGGTAGCTTTCATCTACTTCTAAGTAACTTTTTTACACAGTGTGTTTATCATCTGTCAAAAACTCACTTTGTGGGGGAAATCAGTGTGCGACTTTGCTGGTAGGGGTCTAAGCATGCCACATGCCAGATGAGTGCAGCAGTACTTAACATGCAACTCTACATCTAACCACCTCCTTGGCTAGTGAAGCTTGAGGTACACGCATCGTGGGGGAAATTTGTCTTCTGTCATTCCTTAACTCTCCTGGCATTGGTCTTTCCTGTCCTGTGTGGCTCTCCTGGTGCTGAGGGTGGTCCTGGCTCCCCTCATGCCCCCTGGGGTCTGTGTCCTATGCCAGCTACAGTGGCAGGCAGCTACAGTTGTGTGCCCTTCTCCTCTTGTCATCCTCAGTGCTGCCAAACTAAGGCTGTCTCCCTATCCCTTCAAATAACAATTTAGGCAGGGCACTGTGCTTCCCGGGGGATTTTCTGGTGTTTCCAATTTAAAGATGGTGAAGAAGAGGCATTACAGGGAGGAGCAGAGGAGTCCTGGTTAAGGTGACTCTTTGAAAACCAGCAGGAGTTAGGTGCTCCCCTGCTCTTTGTCCCAGAACCGCAGGCTTCCACCTACAGCGGAGGTTTGGCTCAGATGCTCTCAGCTTGGATCTGCACAAGGTCTGGTTAGTCAGGAGATGAGCACACCATGGAGACATAAATATTCCAGCAGTTAAAACCAGCTCTTGCTAATGCTTAGCTCCTTCTGCTGCGCTGAACGAAATATGACTTTTAACTTTTGCCAGGTCTTCCACGAAAACAGAGGAAAGCAAGTCACACGTTTAAACAGAGCTGACAGCCTGCTATTTAAATGCCAAAACAAGCCTTTACCAATTCTTAAGTGGAATTAAATATTCACATTATATATAAAAGTAGATTTTGAACCATAACTTGCTTTGCTTATCTGTCTTTTTCAAAATAAAAGAGCCACTCGAGTTTTCTCTCATATGTATTTCTGTTTTAAAAATGTGCTTATCTGACATTCTTGCTATCACTATAACAACACAACCTCAAATATTACATTGGTTCAATACTAAAAAAGGATGATCCAAGCAAAAACCCAACATTTTCCCAAAACCTAAACTGGTAATTTTTACTGTGTTGAAATCAGTGGCACTATTCGATATTAACCATGTACTTGCCAAATTACCCATCGGATCATAGAATGGAGGGGCTGTTGATTTGAACTGGACTCGGTGTGGTTTAAAAAAAAAGAATGAGAAGGCAATATTAAGTGAGAAGATTATTTTTTTTTTAACGAATAGCTTTAAAATACACATATAAAAAGTGGCAAACCATGTTACTGCCATTGTTGATTAGGCATTTTAGTGAAAACTAGGACTATGAATACGCAGGCATTATTTAATTCTACTTACTTAAAATATATCTCCTTCTTTTTGTTTCTTTTCCTCTTGCATAGAAAAATGACAGGAAAGTCTTGTGCTTGTATTTCTTCAGAGCTAGGGGTTTATATGTAGAATGATTTTAGTTTCACTAGCAATATGTAAATAATGCTCTTAAAATTAGCGTGTGTTTTGTATTGTTTTCTAAAATGTTGGCTCATTGTCGCTTGTTTGCCATGATAAGATAGTACTGAAGGGGTTTATAATTGGGATGGGTCACATACCCCAAGCGTCACTGATTATGTCCCCACAATATAGGGTGAGACCAAAAGCGTGAGGGTGATTTGGTTTTGTTAGTGCATTCTTTGTGCAAATGTGCACTTTGTAGTGTAACACAGAAGGGGCTACACCTGACCCTGCCGGGCCATGTCACAGGAGAACAGAGAGCTAATCCTATGCTGCATTTCCAAAAGTTAAGTTCAGAAGCATAGAAAAGGTTGGATATCATGGCAAACATTCATTGCCAGCAGGCTGGGATCAAAATGACCCTGGTGCAGCAGATCCATGAGACTCATATGCACAACCTAGTCCTCCTTTAAGCCGTGCTTGGTGATGGTACACCAGACCTAAATGAGGCATAAACCTTGTGCTGTATTTCCAGAGGCACCCTCTTTTCCCGCCTGGGCATTGAGCAATTTGAGCGCAGGCTTAACAGCCTGAAGAGTATTTCGGCAGGACGCAGGACTAAAAATAACATCGTGGTCTCATACCGCCAAGCGCTGAGCACCAGCTGAAGGTTTCTCCTCTGCGTGCACCAGCCAATACGGTGTGTTGTAGGGGGACACTTTTCTCATCTTTGGTGAGCTTCTGTGGGCACAACCGCCCACAGCTGTGAAACACAGCAGATACAAGGAGTATATTATTAAACATTTTGGTTTCTCTTATTTTGTTGCCAAGTAGATACAGCGCAAAACACAACTCTGTCTCCCGGAGACTGAGGCAGATTTTTATGTGGTGTGAACACGCCAAGACGCTTGTAGTTTTGATCCCGGTAGTAAATTGAGTAATGCATGTGCATGCCTGGAGCTTTCTGACTGGGGTGACCAGTGCTGTTGGAAGCAGGGTTGGAGAAATCAGCCTGACAGTTGAGGGTGAATGGCTAATATTCAAACGCAAAAGAATCCCAGAGACTGATCTAGCAGATCAATCAAGTGTCACGCCTAGATGCCTAACAGACTGACATATCTAATTTCAGTATGTTTTGGGAAGATCCCAAGTCAGATGTTAACATCTGCAGGCATAGTGCATGATATACGATTGATATACAATTTAGTAGTCTTTAAAGCAATAATTGAAAATAATGAACCCAGCAGCATTGTCATCATATTTTTGAGGTATGTTTTTACACCTGTAGTCCAGTTACAATTCTACTATGTAGGGTCTGTGTGACAGGAGATAGAGAAGGCATTGCAATATGTACAGCCTGCGCTTATACCAACACATCCCATCCTTTATTGCTCTTCACATGCTATTAAGCCATCTACCATGCGTGCACGTAGCCTTCATGCTTACTTGCCCTGTGAACCTGTGGTTGGAGGTATGAGATGGAGTCAGACTATGCTTGGGTGGCTGGGACTTCACTCACTTTGCAATTGAAGAGGCATTTAAGACTACTCAGCTCCCTGCAGCCCTCAATGTCCTTGCCACAGCTCTCCCAGGATGAACACTGCTGCCTGGAACCACAGTTGATCAGATGATTACCTTAGAAGATGTTATGTGATGGGCAAGTCTGTAGGTGGTGGGATGCCCGAGGATACGCACCACCTTTGAGGTCTGACATTCACACAGCAGGACTGCAGCATTGCAGCACCATTTATGAACCACAAAGGTAGACACTGGTTAGAGTAACCCACAGTTCATTAGCTAACTAACAGCCAACAGCACACTAACGTTCAGCTCAACCCATGCCACTATATTGTGATAAACTCAACAAGAACTGTGGTATATGTTAAGCTTGGCGCTAGTTCTGTCTGCATGCTGAAGGATCTCAGTTAGTTGCAGTGATTTTATTATTTTAGTGAGTACAAAGCCAAATGTTTGCTTCAATTGGCTGCAAGTTCTCGTGCTCTGCCTGCATATTCCATAGCACGTTGAACCTGCGATATGTTCCGAGTTCACGTTGTGCCTGCTGGGAGAGGCCACATGAGGCAGGTTGCGTATTTGGGCAGCAACTTGTTGATTGAAACTCGTGTGACAAAGGGAGTCCGGATTAGCAGTTTCACTTGGCTTTTCAGAAGATGGGAGCTGATGAGCTCACTGATCTAGCTGGAAAAAATAAGTCAGCAGGGGGGAAATTATCTCAGCCCTCTGTGTTGACATTACTGTGGAAAGCAATCCCGGAGTTGAGCCGTGTACATTGTTATTTTTAATACTGTCAGCTAGGAAAATTCATTGCGCCTTCATTATATCATGTGTTATTACAGGTATCGTTTTGGAAAGGGCAAATCCTGTGGTATGATTCTGATCTCCCATGTACTAATTTTGCGCAAGTGCAGTTCTTGAGACCTTGCCTGCATTGGCAGCAAGCTGGGATATGAATTTATAGCATCCTAGCTATTTTATGTTAATTCACCCGGTGTTTGTCTTTGCAGATGACATTTCACTCCAGTTTGAATGTGAATCAAGCTGCCCTTCACAGATTTCCACAGAGAAAGCTGGTACAACACAGCTAGCCCTCTGTAAATTCACACACTTTTTCACAGCACACTAAATTCCTCCAGCAGACAAGGGCTTCTATTCAGTGGGATGATTTCAGGCTTAAATCAACCTAAGTGAGACAGCATTCGTCCAGCTGAACCGATAGTGTTACAGGGATGCAGCCATTACAATGCAAGCAAAAACTTTAAATCAAAATCCAGGCCTAATCTCAGAGTAACTCCCTCAGAGCAGGCTTCCACTTCAGGTTTTTGCCCACCCAGTTTCCAAGGCTCCCATACATCCTGCCATGACTCATTCCCAATTTCAGCCAGTCTTTTGTGCCATCAGGGCCAGGAAAAGATTTCAGTCTAAGAAGTAACCTTTGCAAAAACAAAACAAAAAAAAATCCCCCAAAAATATTGCTGGTGTTTCTTGTCCCAACCGTTCTTGTAGTCCAGTTTGCACTGGAAATGGGTGAATTAATAGCAATGAGGAAGCAGCAAACCTTGGTAGGGGAGGCAGTGCCTGAGAAGGGGGAAACCCCTCTTAGCGCAGCTTTGCTGCTAGAGAAGTCTGGCCCCTTAGGAAGACAGTTTGGTGCTTTATTAGTCTTAATTCTGGCAGTCAATGGGCAACATATGTACTGCTGCAGCATCCAGCCTCACTGAGGTGGAGATCAATCATTATTAGTGTTTCGTGTGCTGCTGCATTAAAATGGGATGAATAAAATTAATTACCCCTGAAATGCGACCTTCCACAGAGAAGGCTGGAACTTCACAACCTGTAAGTGAGACTTTATTCAGAGAGATTGTACTCGGGTATCAAACACACACAACCTTCAAAACAAACAAAAAAATGAGAGCCACTGTATACAGTTACTCTCTACTTTCATAGATGGATAAAACTGCAAGAAGATAAACCAAAACCTTGTTCTCAGTCATCCCCTTTACTTTCTCTTACTGAAGAAGTCTATGTGAATGCCCAAACCTCATCTAATCACGGTAAGATCAAAACCTCATGTGATTTTAGAGTGAAATTGAATAGATCCCTTAATCTTTAAATAATAAAAGCAGGCAGCAGCCTTGTTTTAAGGAAACAATTAAACCAAGCCAATAGAGAGCTGGTCTGTGACTCCAACGACCAGAAGCTCACTTTGCTGCTCTCCCACAGGTTTTGGGGTTGCTTGAAATCCCTTCACCCCTCCCTGCTTCGGTCCTGCCATTAGCCAGGCAGCAGCAGAGCCACCTTTAAGCCAAGGCTGCTGATGGCCGTTTATAAAGGTCTCTTGCTTGAGACCAGGGGAGAAGGTGCATTTCTTTTTTGAGGTTATAAAATGGTACTAAAAATAATAGTTACAGCACCTGCACATAAGTAGTATTTAAAATTAGGTAAATAATTTGATCATTTAAGCACCAGAACATTTTGCTTTAGTTTTCACAACTTCCCACAGGTGGTTATTTTCTCTTGTGCATGCTCTGCACTGTTTTTACAGAGCATGTGTAATTGCAAGACTTAGAATCATAGAATGGTTTGGGTTGGAAGGGACCTTACAGATCATCGAGTTCAAGTTTCCTGCCACGTGCAGGGACACCTCTCACTAGAGCAGGTTGCTCAAAGCCCCATCCAGCCTGGCCTTGAACGCTGCCAGGGATGGGGCATCCACAGCTTCTCTGAGCAACCTGTGCCAGTGCCTCACCGCCCTCACTGTAAGATTTTCTTCCTTATATCTAATCTAGATCTCCCATCTTTCGGTTTGAATTGGTCCTGAAGGAGGCAAATAAAAAATTTTGTAGTATTTTCAGGCCAGTCATAAAAGTGCTATATATAAACTAGTCATAATTTGTTGTTTTTTATGACTGATACTGCTGTTAGCTTCTAAAATTAAAGATAGCCCATAGCACACCTCAGCCTGTACGTAATATAAGCTCCTCAGAAATAACAATTACTGTCTTCTTCATTTTCTTTGGCTGCAAAAGCCAGAACTTCTGTCCTTAGTCATCCAAGACATATGGTATGAACATGTCCTACAACGCAAAGTAGTAGAAAAAGAGAATAAGTCAAGAAATATTTTGGTCCCCATTTCCTCCAATACCTTTCTCCTATTCCCCTAAGATTTTCTTCTGCCCATTCAGAACCTCTTTTCGTTAAAACAAATCCCATCTTTCTGTGTACTCCTTCTTAGCTCATGATTGTACAGCCTGACTGCAGGGCACGACCGGTGAATCATAATAGCAAATGTCAACAGGAAAAGATCTCCAGTAGCCCATTAGCTGTTTGAGTTCATATTTATTATTTATTGAATGACTGAATAATGAACAAATTGCTCTAAATCATTACAGATTTCTGGCTAAATCTCTCATAAAAAGAGAAAATCAGTTAAAGCAATTACAGGATTTATTTACAAGGGTAAAATTGCCTTTGTCCTGTTAATATTATATAGGGTAGGCATGGCACCAGCAAGAGGAATAGAAGTAATCAGTGCAAATTGGTCAGGGATACAAAAAATGGAAACTGTGAAATGACAGAAAAGTGAAAGAAAAAAATGCTGCCATGGAGCTATCTATCTGCTCTAAGCTTTGTGGGTTAGATCATCAGTGATCTGGCCAGCGCTGGAGATTGTCACCCCAAGTTGTGCTTGCAGTCAGTATTTAGAGGAATGAATTAGGTTAGGTAAATCCCATTCTAGCTAAATAAGGCTAATCTTTGAAGTGCCATGCCTAATTTGTGTACGAGTTTGGCCTTAATCTGTTTCTCAAAGGATACCAGATCAGGTCAGTAGTGCCACTGGTGCAAAAATGTGCAAATTTGTCATTTGGGCTTGTATTCCTAAAGGTAAATGCGAATTTTGCAGCTATTTATACAAATGGACAGAGGAATCACGGACTGTACAGTTGAAGGAAGATACGAATTCCTAGCATGCAGCTTGTGTAGCAAACAACAAAAGGAACCTATCCTAAAATAGAAGAGTATCAAAATGTTTTTCTGTTTTCTTTGTGGAACACATGCAGTAATTCCTCTTCGTGCATTTATTTGAGCAGTTCTCTAAATCCGACTCTGTTTGTGGGTACTCTCAATGATTATGTAAGAGCAAATTGTGGGTTTATGTTTCCTACTTAACAAAAATACGTGGTATCAGGAGTCATGTTATCAGACATTATCCAAAATCTTATACCTTTTAAAAAGTCATGCTCAGCATCATATTTAATTAGCTCTAAATTCTTTTTTTCATTGCGAAGTCAAAGGCTTTCCACATTAATGCGGCTATTTGAGTATTTTTAGGCAAGAGCCTATTAACTCTGAAATGTTTTTTTACAAAAACATGTTATAGCTAAAGCTCATGATGGAAGTAATTTGTAATATTCAATGACCTCATTTTATTCTGTTTTGCTTACTCAAAGCTAATGCATATGATGCTATGTGAAATTCTCAGACAAGCCTGTCTGCAGGACTTATGGGAGCCATAAATGGATTAAACCTCTCACTCCCTGCTTTGGCAAGTGATCAGTTACATTTAAATAAAGGTCAGTCTGTCTTTACAAAGAACACACTGAAAGCAAGCTTAATAGCTTTTCCTACTGAGCCTAGACCATAACTATTTGAAACATAATTAGCAACGGGGTGCCAGTCACTGATTGTGCTTTTTGCTTGATTTTACGTCTGGGGAGTTCCAGTATTCCCCATTAACTTTAAGAGGGGGCACGGTGCTAGTTATCAAATTGACAGTCTTGACCTGGCCTCTGAAAGCAGCTGTAAAACATTGTTTGGGAAAATTAAGATGACTGCCAAATGCCATACCAAAACCAGGACTGTAATATTGCTGCAAACTGGACATTCGTGGTCCATGCTATGACTCCAAATAACAGTGTAGGTAAGGTATTAGAGATACATGAGAGCATGGAGTTTGTTACTCTAAATACCAGGTGATAGGGATAAGGAGATACACCAGCTGTCCTGTTATCTCTCCTTTTGAGCTCTGTATTTTGAATTCTTTGTAAAATACCCCATACCTATTCTTTTCAGCATTAACAGAGCAACCAGCTGTGCCATCTGTTAAAATACAGATAGGATATTCCTTGTGGAAAGGGTGGGGTGAATCAGCTACGGCTGTCCCTACAGTAAAAGATACTGACCACAAAAAATTATTTTTTTCAAGTAAATTCAATACACAGCCTAAATGAGGCATTTAAGAATAAACATGATCATAGAATGGTTTGGGTTGGAAACGACCTTACAGACCATCTAGTTCCAACCCCTCTAATACATTCACTGGTTTTCTAGTTCTTCAGAATACCTCTTTTGTTTGGGGGTCTCTTGACTGATATTTATAGCCCTTGTGGCAACAGTAATAATCATCTACAGGTGGAGAGAACAGAGCTAATACAGCAATTTTGGTACTCTGCAGCCAGCCTGAAATTCTAACAGAGATGTCTGAATTAGCTTGACCTGTCTGGCTGGAGCATCAGCTTAAAAAATCCAGTGATTGCTCTTCAGTGTCATCAGCAACTAATTCAGCACTGATTGTTTTATCTAAGGTTGCCAGGGAATGGGTAAGAGTAAAACACTGTGGACTGACTTTTGGGAGTTTCTAGAGATAATGCAAGAGCAGACCGGAGAGGTAGACAGGGAACAGCAAAAACAGCAAAAGAATAAGGAGGAGGAGTAATCAAAAGGCAGCAAAGAGGGTGGGATTAGATCTGTTAAGTAAAGATGAACATGATACAAATCATTTCGAGAAAATACTAAAGTCTCACATTTTCAGTGGGATACATAGATATGTTTTCCTTGCAGTGTGAAACACCAACCTACTTTTAAGTCAGCCTCTCTCATCTGATAGCTGGTCCATGGCTGAGTTCCCAGCTCAGATCCACTGTGAGAGAGCAGGTGTCTGTGTCCTCCCAATGCGCCTTGGTTATCAAGCACAAAGTAGAAACTGAAAGAAGTTGAACAACCAGGGATTAAGATAAAACTGTGCACTTTTCCGTGTTTACCTGCACTTAGGGGTCAAAAACAGGATTTTAGGTCTGCAGGTCTTTATCTCCTTTCATGAATGCTTTATCTATTTTAAGAGTTAATCAGCTACATTACAAAATGAAGGAACTGCTGCGAAAAATAGAGCTGTATTTGGTTTTACAAGCCCTTAGACACGTTACATAAAAAGACCAATACCTTAAGCATTTCCATATCAATTCTGCCGTTCCACACCTCTAAAATTTATTTGTGGGTGTTTTTTTATTTGTCTGTTTCTAGGATTTCTTTCTCCCGATGGAAAATTTGTATAGGAAGTGGAGAAATCTGATTTACTTGATAATGTTCAGCTTATATGAAGGTCTCATTTTTTTACAGATGTGCTACAAAGCAGTCAACCAATGCTCTGCTTCAAGCATAGGCACTTCAAGGTTGTATTTCTTTGTTTTCACCACAGGTCAGATTCCATCGCCAGGAAAAACTAATTTCAAAGAATCTTCCATCACAGGCACTCCGAAATAATGAAACGAAACAGGCAACCAGGAAAAAAAAAAAAATATCATTTTTCTTTAACCCATCAACCCAGCACCAGCGATGCAGAACTCTCCTCAAGCTCTGGCAATAGGGTTTGCTGGTCAGGTAGCAAATGCGCTCCTGTGGCTTAGACCACCATAATAATTTCTCTCTTCTGCAGGACGTTTACTTCAAGCATTGATAACAGCAAAGCTGTGTCTCCATTGAGTCTTTTAGCATGTCCACGTTACATTTTTTCGCATGTCGATTCGAGTACTTTAAACACTCGCTTTGTTCTCTGTTGTAGGTCATGGGTTATATGGGACTTTTGAAATGTTGTCCTCCTGGAGAAAAACTAGAGAAGACCAACACGTTAAAGAGAGGACTGCAGCCGTATTTGCAGACTCCATGCTCTCGTTTTCTCTCACCACTGCCATGTACCTGGTCACTTTTGGAATAGGTGCCAGTCCCTTCACTAACATTGAAGCAGCCAGGATTTTCTGCTGCAATTCCTGTATTGCAATTTTCTTCAACTACCTCTATGTACTCTCCTTTTATGGTTCCAGCCTGGTGTTTACTGGCTACATAGAAAACAACTACCAGCATAGTATCTTCTGCAGAAAGGTACCAAAGCCAGAGGTATTGCAAGAGAAGCCTGCATGGTATAGGTTTCTTCTGACAGCCAAATTCAGCGAGGACACGGCAGATTCAGAGGAAACGAACACTTACGAGAGTCATCTTTTGGTGTGGTTCCTTAAACGCTATTATTGTGACTGGATAACAAACACTTACGTCAAGCCTTTTGTAGTTCTCTTTTACCTTGTTTATATTTCCTTTGCCTTAATGGGCTACCTGCAGGTCAGTGAAGGGTCAGACCTGAGCAACATCGTAGCGACCGCAACTCGGACCATTGAGTACACGACTGCCCAGCAGAAGTATTTCAGTAACTACAGCCCGGTGATCGGGTTCTACATCTATGAGTCGATTGAGTACTGGAACACCAGTGTCCAGGAGGACGTGCTGGAGTATACCAAGGGCTTTGTGAGGATATCTTGGTTTGAAAGCTACTTAAATTACCTTAGGAAACTCAACATATCTACCGGATTGCCCAAGAAAAACTTCACTGATATGTTGAGGAACTCCTTTCTGAAGGCCCCTCAGTTTGCCCATTTTTCAGAGGATATCATCTTTTCCAAGAAATACAACAATGAAGTTGATGTCGTGGCCTCCAGGATGTTCTTGGTGGCCAAGACTATGGAAACCAAGAGGGAAGAACTTTATGACCTCCTGGAGACCCTGAGGAAGCTCTCTCTCACCTCCAAGGTGAAATTCATCGTTTTCAATCCATCATTTGTGTACATGGATCGTTATGCCTCTTCAGTGGGAGCCCCCTTACAAAACTCCTGCATTAGTGCTTTATTTCTGCTCTTCTTCTCTGCATTCCTGGTGGCAGACTCTCTGATCAATGTCTGGCTCACTCTAACTGTTGCCTCGGTTGAGTTTGGAGTTATAGGTTTTATGACCTTGTGGAAAGTGGAACTAGACTGTATTTCTGTGTTGTGCTTAATTTACGGAATTAATTATACAATTGACAACTGTGCTCCACTGTTATCAACCTTTGTCCTGGGCAAAGAGTTCACGAGAACTAAATGGGTGAAAAATGCCCTGGAAGTGCATGGGGTAGCTATTTTGCAGAGCTACCTCTGCTATATTGTTGGTCTGATTCCTCTTGCAGCTGTGCCTTCAAATCTGACCCGTACACTGTTCAGGTGCTTGTTTTTAATAGCATTAGTCACCTTCTTTCACTGCTTTGCCATTTTACCTGTGATACTGACTTTCCTGCCACCGTCCAAGAAGAAGAGGAAAGAGAAGAAGAATCCTGAAAACCGTGAGGAAATAGAGTGTGTTGAAATGGTGGATATGGATAGCACCCGAGTGGTTGACCAAATTACAACAGTCTAACTTGTTTGTTTGTTGCTTTTTTACACTAGGTCTTACTGAGGGGAAAAAAAAAAAAAGAAAAAGAAAAAAAAAACCACCAAAAAAACCACAAAAGAAACCAGTACTGACTAAATATCTGGGGAGAGGAAGGGATTTGGATGTTTTCCCTCCCCTGTCTAATCTAAATCCAGGAATATTCAAAATGATGGGAGAAATTAAAAATAAATTTTAAAAAAGAGCTGGGGAATTGTGCTCAGCTCCTGTAATGGCTATTACAAGAGAATTTGCTCACACATGCAAAGAGGGGTTGAATTTTAGACGCTTGAAGTAAGATCTAATGAGAGAAGTTGGGTTCCTAAGCAGCCGTCTGCATTGCCTGTACTGCAGATGCTGCAATTATTGTGGCTAAACCCAATCAGATCGAAAGGTCAACTGTCAAGGCTGAAGTAGCACTAAATGTTGGCTGGATGTAAAGGCTTTACAAACTTTCTGCACAGCAATAACTCAAGTCAGTGAGTCAGCTCTTATAGGTCTTAGCCATCACATTTAATTTTTCTTTTCTCCCCTAATCTAAACATTTATGCAAGACTGTATAACAGATAGCAAACTGTACTGGGAAAGAAGGCAGTACACAGCAACCAAACACTTTCAAAACACTTTTATGTTATAAATCACTTTTTTTTTTTCTAAAAATATCATTATTTTAAAATGTAAATCATCCCTTGATACATTTTTAATCATGGTTTTATAGCTGTTTCTTTTTCTTATAAAAACAAAAAAAAAAAAAAGAAAAAAATATCCCAGTGACTCTGTCACTCTAGAAAATATATAATTCTATTTTATATATGTCTCGCTACTAGTTAAACATGTAATCTGCTTTACCAACTGTAATTTTGTTAGCACTCTACTAACACGTGCGAGTGGATCTAGCAGCAGACAGAAGACGGTGTACTGAATATTTCAGCACCAAAATCCATGACACAAACCTCAAATGCTAAACTGTCATCGAGAAAGTGAATGTTAGGGCTCTCTTGGTGAGAGCCCATTTCAGGCCATTCACTGGTAATGCACACTAAGAGGATTAGTGGGTGGTTTTACGTAATGTATAACTTAATCCCCCGGTCTTCCTGGAGTACCTGTGAAGCAATAGACCTTGCAGCTATGGGCTCTTCCAAGACACGGTAGACCATGAGGGTTGTATGGAAGAAACCGAAGGTTTGGGACTGCTGTTTAGCAGCAGCGAGCTTAACAACATCCCCAAAGAGCCCATATCTAAGGGGCCTATTGAAAACATCACATCTGAGGGAAGAAAGAAAAAAACAAAACCAAACAAACAAAGTTAAAAAGATTACATTACTGAGTCTTTTTGGAGCTGTGAGTTCTAAATCAATAATTCTGTCAGCATCTGTGATGTGGAGTAATACAGATAAAGCAGCATCTCTTTCCTCCTCCACCCCCTCCACCCTTAAGAGCGACAGGCTCATTACTGTAAGGTTTTATCATGTAGTTGAACCCCAGTGGGGACACGTAAGCCAATTCTGTAGGTTTTGCTGAGAGCATTCTGACTATACATCGCCTGTGAATACCCAGCTGCAGGAAGCTGGAAGCTGGCTGGTGTGTCAGGTGGCCTCACGGATATATCAACTGTCACTTCGTGGTGCCAGGTGAATGTATTGGCAGCCGGACTCCTTTTTACGGCTCATCTGGAAAGTAAGAATACTTGAAGAATTTTCAGTGGTTGGTGCAGTGTTTGCCTCAGTCACGCTGTTTGGAGGGCAAAGGGATATATGGCAGGCGCCACGGGGCTTGGGAGCGCCCTGGGAGCACTGTGGTTTGGGACGCTGCCCCTGTTACTGCCTGTGGTCACAAACCCAGGGTGATGCTGCATTGCATGAAACTTCTCTTTAGCATCCAGTCCCAGCAACCTCCTCCAATGCCCCGTGCAAAACCCTCAAATACCGCCTAAGCGAATATTGATTTTCAAGCCGAGAGATACTTCTGAAGCTTCCTCCCTAGCAGAAAATAACATAGCCAGATATTTCGCCCCGAAGCAAAAGATTACACATACTGACTAGCAAAACAAGTCAGCAGTGCAGCTGGCAACATTTGCTTTCCCCTGGAGAAGTCCCTTCCCTGACCGGAGGGATAGGAAGCTGCGCCCAGGAACGCACAGGCCCTTTGCTTGAACAAGAAACACGTGCTGCGGTAACAGCTGGGAAGCTGTAACAACAACTTCAGCCTTGGCAGACGTCAGGCGGACACCTTAGAGACAGCCAAATGAATGTGAGGTGACGGGAAAGATCCCTTTCCCCTGTTCTCTTTTGACACAGGCTTGGGGCTATGTTTTCCAGCCAAAAAAAATCATTCCTTAAATATACTTTCACTTTGGATTTTCTGTCATTTAAATAACAATCACCCTATCTCCTGGCTATTCAACAGGCAGCTGCAGTGGCTGTTAAACTTCTGAGGGCATTAGCAAATTAGCTGAAAGTTGCAGAGGAACCACTTTTGGCAGCAGCAGCTTACTGGCTTGTGGGACACCTGGAAATGGGAGATGTGTGAAAGAGGTTGTTTGCACGCTGCAGAGAGGAATACATGGCAAACACTGATTTTACACCTCTGCTATCCCTGATGCTATCACTTGCGAACACCAGACACAGGGATGGCTACCATAAACCTCTTCACATCTAATTGAAATGCATAGACAGAAGCGTCTTTAAGGAGATGTCCAAAGACAAGCCTGTAGTTTCACAGATCTCTCATTAAATCTCAGCATGTAAGGCCTTCAGAGATCTTCAAGGAAAGCGATAAAAGTAGCAATAAAATTAGTCCTCTATCTGCAAACCTGTCAGAAAAAAGGATGTGGAAGCACTCCGAAAGCAAAGTGCTGCAGGACGTGCTTGGGTGTCCACAGAAGACAGGGTGAGAAGTCTTGCAGCCCACTCCCTGGTCCGAGGCAGGGCCAACAACATTTAAATCTTTTCTGAAGGATGTTTGTCCAGCCCATTCCTAAAAGTCTTTTTAAGGGCAGGTTCCCCCCCTAGCAGTTTCCCCCAGTCCAGCCACAGTAGCTCATGCTGGTCACCTGGAACTGGGAGAGCCTGTGCCCCTCTCCATACAGGGAAGGGTAGGACAAGCAGGAGACAGTCTCTAAAGCCTCCTCGCACCCTTAGAAATCTGAAACAGAGCCAAAAAATGAGCTATGTACATTTCCCACAGTGTTTCTCCTCAAGCCACCACTTCCTCTACCCAGTTCCAGGCTTGGCGAGGTAAAGCCATGAAAATGTCCAGGGTGTTCTCAGTCCAGGTCCATGAGATTTCTGCCTGAATCCCAATGTGTCTGAGAGATGCACCGAATACTCCTTCTCTACAGGTAGCCCGAATACCTCAACATGAACCAGAGCAGCACGTTCTCAAGGTTTCTGACTATGCTAACCCTCTTTGGCCTTCCTCCCCTTTGACTTTTTCCTCTGGAGCAATGATCTTCACCTCAATTGGCCCTCTTGGCGCTGATTGATTACTAGGTGCAGATGCTGTGCTCTGTTCTCAGTCCAAAGCACTCCCAGTGGCTAACAGCACGTAAGATTTTACCCTGACTGGTGAACCTCCATTTTGGAAGACTACCTAGGCTTCAGCAGGTTTTTGTCATACTCTCAAGTGGCTTTTTAGCCCAGGTATCACTGTGGTTTTGTTTGCAATATAGATGACCCGATTTTTGTATAAATTCATTGAGTAACAGAGTATTATACACTGTCAGGCACTGACTAAAACCTTAGCAGCAAAAATTTTGACTAAAGCTAGCAGGAATACATAGGACTGTGGCTCAATGAGCACATAGATCTTCTACAAACATTAAAATTTCCATACAGTAAGGTATGGTGTACAGTATATTTTTTACTATGGGGTAAAGCATGGGGAAAAAGAACCAACGTAAGTGCATATGACCATCAAGATCAGTCCAGTTTTCTTGTAACATAATTCCTAATGTTGGCTTATCAAAGTTCATTTTCAATTTGCAAGTACTTAAATTGGAGGAAAAAAAATGAAGGGAGAAAAGTTGGTATAGCTGGAATAACTTTGCTATAAAAATTAAATTGATGAAGCCAGAATTTTCTGCCCAAAGCTTTAAGTGAAAATGTTCTAGTTAGATTAAAATTAGAGTTGTGAAAGCTGAGAAAAGCCTGTCTGGCAAAGAAAAAGATCTTTTTCCAAAGACAAGCAAACACACTTTTCATGGTCTATTGCATGAACCTGGAGGGAAAATGGTACCAAAGTGGCCTGAGGTTATGTTGTGCCACGTGAGGATTTGCCTCTGCTTTCAGAAGCTTTCTGAGCCAGAGCTGAATTCAGGTAAAATGTGTACTGTAAATTGAAAGGTGTACTTTTAAATGCTTTTCTCTAGCCTAGCTGTCCTCCAGTGAGCCACCAAATCCCACCTCAACCAACACCTTGTTTATTTTTATGCAAAGAGAAAACAAAAGAGGCCAGTAGCATGACTGGGCAGAGTTCAGGAGAATCAGAGTGGAGACCATGACCTTTCTTAAAAAAAAGTCAGAAAGCCAAAACCAGCTCATTAGGAAGTGGGGTTTTGTGGGAGAAAACTTGGCTAATTCAAAACTTAGCAAACTGGTGTTTCTCCCACTTGTTAAATTTGGAAGTAAACAGCATGTTCAAGAGGTACAGGGAAGGGAAGGCAAGTTAACATGAGTGAGCATTGCGTGGGCTGTGAACCCCCGATTGTTGTAGCTACTCTCCCATGGTTGGTAGATGGTGGCAGGAAGGGTAGGAGGGGCTCTGCTGCTGGGGCACTGGGGACGACAGACCTGGCACTGCATCGGGGACGCTTCCCATGTCCCCATCCCAGAGCCTGACTCGGTGGCTCCCATCTGTTTCTTGGTTTATGACAGTGCAGCTGGGTTTTGCTGAACCAGAGCTGATGGGAAGCTTCCCCGTGGAGCCCCCCTGGTCAGAAAGGATTACCCAGAGACTTCTCTTCTCCTTCCTTCACCAGAATTAAAACCCCAATTCCTACAAATCAAATTGAACAATTAGCTACACAGGGGCAAAGTATTTCTTCCAGGGTTTTATCCCTACATTTATCACTGAAACTCCTTGTCATTTATTTACTTATAAATATTTTGAATTAAGCAAGCCTTCCTAGCGTACACAGAGCTCTGATGAGAAGGGGATATGGAGGGGAGTGAGCCCCTTTCCCTCCCCAGAGGTAGGCAGCATCCTTCACCCGTGGCCAGGCACCACACCATCGCCACAGGGCACCCCCAGGGACCCCAGCACTGGGCAGGGGAAACTTCATGGCTCTTCACCCCCTCCCCAATCTGATGAGAGAATCAGATTTCATTCCACATTGTGGCAAGGGTGGGACTGCAGGGCACGTGGCAGCAAGACCTTGTGAAGCCCATCTGCTGTGAGGAAAGCATAAGGGAGAACTTTTGGGTTGGCTTGGTGTTTTGGGGGTGTTTTGGGTTTTTTTGAGGAAAACATGGCAAAGGCATCCCAGGAGGGAACTCAAAGACATATTCCTGCCCATGGCACATCAGCTGGGACAGAGTGGCATGCCCAACATGCCACCACTCACCCCACCGTGGTCCTGGCACAGCTTCCTGGCTGGAGAGGGAGCACTGCATCACCTGGGGCTGCCTGGGGCAGCTGCTTCTCAGGCACGAGTCAGTCTGATGTTGGCATTCTGCAAATCATCACTTTTTTTCATTTGGGAAAAGGGAAAAAAAAAAACAAACCAAGGCCACATAAATAATTCTAGGATATTTAAGCTCCAAGAAGTCTTAATCTGTGCATCAAATGGCTTGCAAGATGTCAGGGGTTTTCGTTTGGGCTTTTTTTAACCTATTTTTACTATTTTTGTATTAATTTAGGGAAAAAAATTGTATAATGAATCTCAATGTATAGCATAAGCCTAAAATAAAATGGCTGTCTCTCTCTTTGCTTCCTGTGCTCCCAAACTGCTACAGAATTCCCATGCCATCACCAAGCTAACAAACCGATTTACCTGGTCTAACCCAAATAATCGGGCTGTGTGTCTTCTCTGACTCCCATCAGAGAGGAAGAGAGGAGCAGTTCAGAGTCACCTGCTGCAGCACAGAGCCGGCAACATCCCAAAGATGAAGGACACACTGCTTCTCCCGTATCCCCTCTTGTCCCAGGCTGCCCACTGCTCAGCAGCAACTACAGGGAAAATATATTCACTTCACATCTATTCATTTCCATGTTACTGAGATCCAAATCCTTTTCTTTTTGGGGGGCGGTGAGGGAGATGGGACGGATGTGTCCTAATCCAGCAGCAGAATTCCTGAGCAGGCAAAGCAACAGTTAAGGTAAAAATCTCAAATTCATTTGACCAAAAACTAGCGATATCTGCTCAGTCAAGAACTAGACCTACCAAGATCCAGTGGGTAGAACTAAAGTATTGCTATTGAACAGAACTGTTACTATTAAAAATCTACTTATCAACACCTTACGCACAGACTTAGGAAACCCCACCATCACTGAGAGACCCACCACTCCAGCTCCCCAGCAGAGCCACAACCATTGCACTAGGATCTTCTGATGACAGTGATCCATCATCCCCATCCCACACCCAAGTAGACCACCCATTTTACACCTTTTCCCAATGTTTTGGGGAAGGGGAGCAGCGCCCATATAGGCCCACCTGGACCAACTGCTTTGATGGAGAAGCAAGCTACCACACCCGGTGACAAGGGCAATAGTTACAACTGTTCTGTCATACCTGCAGCAAGGAGATAAAAATCAATTTACTCTAAAAAGTAGGTGAGCCAGACCCAAACCTGAGTCACTGCAAACAGCAGCAGGCCTGAGAGCTGGTGAGCTTTTGGCTGCCAAGGGCTTTCAGCCACTTTAGTTTAATGGGAAGTTTGAGTCTGCAATTTAAAGGTGACTTCTGTCACCTGTTACAGCCCCCCTTATTCCCTCCGGTCATTCTTTCTTGCATTGCCTTAAGTTCAGGATCCACAGGCACTGTTGGCAGAAATTCTATCTGAAACAAGAAATCAAATGAAATCAATTTTCTAGTTGCTAATGTATTGTAAGAGAGACTATATTGAAGCACCACACAGGATCTCAAAGAGCGAAACTCCTGTATGAGGCTGATGTGCCTCGTTTTTCTACATTAGCAAGAGGTGTTCATGTAGTTCTTCATAGGCCTAATTTACAAAAATCAGACTTTCCAGATGTGCAATCAGTATGTTTTATTCTGAAAATTCATTTGTTATATACCTTCAGAATAGAAGCATGTTAAGTCTGATTTTTAGGTTATCAAGGAGCCCAACAAATGTTGACAGCAAGTCAATTCCATGTGCAATTCTTGCACTGCCCCACACAGTCAGAATACTTTCATTCCAAAATACTACATCTGTTTATTGGTACAACTGATTTGCACACAGAATTGGGCAGGATTATGGAGTCAAAAAAGTGAAGTGTGCTCACATTTACAGTCATCCTGTATACGTCACTTAAACGCATAAAGGTTAATGGCAATATAGAACTTACTGAGGAGAACTGGGTTTGTTTTGCTGATTTCAGCTAGCTGGCAGAAAATAACTGAAATATATACCAAGCACCCAGCTAGAAAGAACTGGGGAATAACAGTCTGTCAGCAGAAAGAAAAGTCCACTTGAAAATTTATGGAGATGGGAAATGTAAAAATCATGTCAAAGACCCTAGTAACTGGATATCTGGACCATATACAATAGAGGACATTATAAATGAATGCAGAACATTCTATTCTGATTCTCTTCAGCCACATTCAGTCCCTTTAAATGTGATTTGTTCTGTGAACAGGCATACTTTGAGCAAGACTGACACTTATCTTCTTAGAAATTACTGAGTTGCGCAGGTGAAGTTTGCTGGAAACATCATTTTAAGTGTATACAAACAAACTGATGCCAGAAAACACAATTTGCAAAAAACATGCCTTCACATACTGATTATATTTCATAATAAGCAATCTGTTCACTGATGCTACAAGTAAAAATGATTTTGTATTTGTCAGTTATATTCAGAGATATGAGATGCCCCACCAATATATATATATATAGTGCATATATTTATATACATATATATATATATAGTGCATACACCCCCATAAAAATTATGTATTTTCATATGCCCAACTCAAGTTGTCTCCGTATAAAGAGGAGGAAAACCCAACCCAGAAACATAGGTTGAAAGCTGGTAGGAAGTAGGTTTAGCTGTCCTGAAATTAGTAATGAATCAGCACGGCCAGGGAAGAAACAGAGAAGTTGGTGAAGAGTTTAGAAACAAAGAAACTAGCTGCAGAAATGCAGAGCTGTTGAGAAAGGAGAATACTCAGGGTTTATTTTGTCAGGTGAATGGGAGAGATTTGATGTAAAAACTGAGTTGCAGGAAGGTCTCAGAATGAGGAGTGAGCAAAATTATTTGAACCTATGTAAAATTTGCAGCTGTAACATATATCAAGGCTGTCTAATAAAAGACAGGGTCTGTCCATGTACGGAAAATAAAAATTCACAGCTACCTAATTATATGAATTCAAATATAAATTCAGTATCTCATTGCTTTGGAATAAAAGGTAGGTATCATTCATAATCTAATCTGGATCCCAGAGCTGGAGACTTTAGCATGATCTATGTACAATATCATACAGAAAAAGCCATCAGTCAAATAGATCCTGGCTCACAACTTACTGAAAAGTGACAAATGGACCCTCACTCTTTTTACTATAGTTCTTAGGGAAGAGCAGCTGATTTTTAATGTTTCTGAAATCGTCATACCTTCCTGATAAAATAATCATGTGTTGGGGAGGTTTTTTTTCTTTTCTTTTGAAGACACGATCGGTTTTCTTTCTGGATAAAGTGAGCCCTTGGGCACATTACCTACAGTGGAAAGTAGGAAATACTGAATCTCTTACGGTGATTCCTGAGTCAAGAACATCTGCAAGTGAATTTTTCTCTTTTCTTTCTTCACAGCATGCTATTGCAAGCTGTTCCAGACTTGCCTATTGACAATTTTACTGGCTGCAAGAGAGGTGGGATAATGGTGAGCTTCTCTGATATTGGTTTCAGCATCAGTGGCCATGTTATATGGCCATGTTATAATTTCAGGATTACTCCTGCTCCTTAGCCCCTCTGATGGGAGCCATTTCTGCCAATATCTTGGATCTTTTTGGAAGGATGAGTATTGCATCCCATTCTGGGACCCTCCAACATAAGAAGGACATGGGTCTGTTGGAGCGAGTCCAGATGAGGGCCACAAAGATGATCAGAGGGTTGGAGAACCTCTCCTATGAGGATAGGCTGGGAAAGCTGGGGCTGTTCTGCTTTGAAAAGAGAAGGCTCTGTGGAGACCTTATAGCAACCTTCCAGTACTTAAATGGGGCATACAGGAGAGATAGGGAAAGATTATTTACAAGGGTATGTAATGATAGGATGAGGGTAATGGCTTCAAACTGAGAGAGGATAGGTTTAGATTATTTATGAGGGAGAAATTCTTACTGTGAGGGTGGTGAGGCACTGGCACAGGTTGCCCAGTGAAGTTGTGGATGCCCCATCCCTGGGAGTGTTCAAGGCCAGGCTGGATGGGGCTTTTAGCAACCTGGTCTAGCGGGAGGTGTCCCTGCCCACGGCAGGGAATTGTAACTAAATGATCTGTAAGGTCCCTTCCAACTCTATAGAGGTTTATTTCATAGAATCTAATGATTCAATGATTGTTTGAAAGCCAACAGCATTTTGCTGCTCTAATATACCTCTGATATATATGAGTGACATAACATATATTGTTAGATCTAGAAAGGACAAACATTCAAAGCTCAGAGTCAGAACACCATATTATATTTAATATCACCATCTGTGTGGATGCTATAGAGCAGATTTATAATATGGAAGTTGCAGAAATGGGGAAATTAAAGAGAGAGAGAGAGAACGTCATTTAAACTACTCATTCACCACTCTCCAAGCCTCTCTGTCAAGGGAAGAGTTATTGCTTCACGGTCAGTGGTGACACCAAGCCCAAAGAATCTAATTTACAGGAAAAGGTTAAAAGAATATGGCTTAGAAAGGGGAAGATTTGGAGCTGAGATACGTGACTTCAAAATTACGGAAAGGATTGTTAACATCGGTGAGTTTCTTTTTTTGCCCAGTGTGTGCTTAAAAAAGCCAGAATATGAAATGTTTTAAGTGTGAAGCAAATAATAAGTTATGGTAAATGTTTCATAGGTAAAAATGACAGACACATATTGATAATGGGAAAGTCAGGGGAAAGTCGACTAAGGTGAAAAATTCCTAAATTTATTGTAGAAAACACCATAAAAACCTACACAGAAAAACTCCCCAATGTACTCACAGCCCTGGAGAGATCTTCAGGTGGTCTGCTCCAGCACGAGACTGAAAATAAGGTAAGAGTTTTAATTATTGACCACTGCAACAAATAGGGCTTTAAACCATGGGGCCTGAATAAAGGAGAAAAAGCAGGATGGAAAAAAATACTTCAATTATGTACTCTTTGTGTACATCAACACCTCGCTGCAGACTTCATGGGAGTTATAGCTAATAACATTTGTTCAAAGCATGACCCATCACGTTCCAGATGACTATTTTCCTCGTCTCCTTGAAGCCAAAGGCTAGGTTTCATTTTGTTAGTTCTCTTTCTGAGGTAGAAGGTCCCTGTGACACTGCCCAAGTGACCAAGGAGGTGGTGGACAGAGGTGAGCATGAGCCAGCATGGGTGTAATGGGAAACAACTCATACCCAAGCCACTGCAGGACAAAGCTTTATTACTCTTTCATCAGAGAGATGTATTAAAAAAGGGCATTGATATTTTTAATGCTCTTTAAAAGCTTGTAAGAAAAATTGGCCTCTTGGTGCTCTGTAGATGCGCTAAGATGTAGATGTGCTATGGATGCCATCCAGGCATACTTATGCTTGCATTATTCCAGCACTTGGTAGTCCTTAGCCTTTGGCATCATGCCACACAGCCCGTCTGAGATTCATATTGCAGCTTCTATTGAGACAACTGATTGGTGAAAGAGAACCTGTTTCGATCAAACGAATCTTTTTAAATATGAACTGGTTTATTCTCCCCAGAAGGTTTTCCGCATCTGCCATCTCTATCCTCTGTTAGTACATTTGGAAATTAAGACGGCCACAGTAGGAAGGACAGAATCGCAAAGCAAGAAAAAGTCCCGTTATTTTTTGCTAAGTGGCAGCTGCTTTCATGAGGCTTAATTACCAGTGATTTTGTGAGACTCATCTTGCACTACCAAATTTTCAGAAGGTGCTCGATATTCCACTCCTAATCCAGGAAAAACTATGGGTTTTCAGTGCACTCCAAGCAGACTATAACAGCTGGTTTCAAAACACTTTTCCCAGTGAAAATAAACTGTTGAAAACAAAATGTTGAAAAGGGGAGGAGAGGAGGATAAAGTTGCTGGATTTGAGATTTTCAGCAGAAAATACTGGGTTTTCTTTTTTAAAAAAAGTTCACATTTTTACCTTTGTTCTGCTAGGAAAATCTCACTGAGTCTGACAAATCTGAAGCATATAAAATCATTTACAACAACTTCTGTGCAGGAGGAGATAGACAGAGGGTGAGCAGAGGAAATACGTATCTTTCTTGACTTAATTCTATCAGGTCTCAGCCTTGTCACAGGCACAGTTAACAGCAGTATGTCCAGTATCAAAGCAGTGGGATGCCAGTGTTTGGATACAATCATTTTATGAAACAGCAAAGTGGTAAATAGTTCCCCGTTAAGGCAGACACCAACCAAACTTATTTCAAAATGCTGCTGAAGGGAAAGAAGGTATTGAGCTCTAACTCTACCATGCAGGGAAGATGCAGCCACAAGTGAGCAGAATGTATCAGGAGGGCAATAGAAAACGCAAACAATAGTAAACCCAGTATGCATCTGGAAACAGATTTGAATGCAGAATCTGCTAAATGTTGCCAAAAATTCCCTCATCCAGAAAAATAAAGTCAGAGAAAGATCATCAAAGCCCCAAAGCTCTTTATACTTCTTAACTTCTTGTTATGTCTTACTGTAATGTTACCAGTTCCCTGGTGCTCACACACCGTTCATATCCATCTTTGTTTCCTTAGACATAGTTCCCATTAGTATACATTAAGTCAGCCAGTAAGCAAAAATAAACCATGCTTAGATGGCCAGTCATAGATCTCAAGTAGTCAAGGGTCATCCTTTACAGCTACTCCCATTCCTAAAAGATGTATGAAATTTATGTGTTTCACAGAATAATGGGGAAATCTGTATAAAATTCAAATCTACCTGAAAACAACAATTACCCTTAAATAGGCCAAACAGAATGCAAAATCTTTTTCCAGCAAATACTTTCATAAGCTCTAAATGTGAAGAAGTATCTTTATCCAAGCCTTCTGAAGAGAATTAGAGAGAATGAATGTGAAAAAGCACATAGAGTGCAATTTAAAGAAGCGAGCAAGCAAGTCATGACCAGAGCATGTCCACAAAACCTTGGCAGTTGACCTTCACTGAGTGTGGTTGGTAAGTGGTTTGGAGAATCAGCATTTCATCAAGTGGTTGAGTATATTTTTACCCTTATCAAAATGTGAACCAGCTCTTCAGGTAAAACCTGATCTCGCAAGGTTTGCCTGCTCTCAGTGAGCGTGAAAAAAAATCGCGTTTCTAAATGAACCTGTGATCTCTGCTGACTTTGATTACTTCAGATATATTTATTTCTGTTAACCGCTAAGGGGAACAAAATCAGAAATAAAAATTCTCCAAAGCTTTAATACTTTTCCTTTTCTCAAGAATCTATCCCACCCCTCCTATTAGCTTCTTCTTTCGCCATGCCAGACCTCTCTTATGAAATTCCTCAGTTTTGGCCAATTGGCTCAAGCGCTCCCCTAATACACTCTTGCAATTGTAAGCACTCAGGGGTTCCACTAAAAGGGTGGCTGGATGCAGTTGTATCCTATGAGTTATAGAATTATGCACCAACAGCTAAAAGGACACAATTACAAGGTGAACTATTGTGACACACACTGTGTAATGTCATACAATCAAATGCAATGTTTAGTAAACATGAACTTCTTTGTCATTTTGTATTTATTTATACAGGTTTAAAAGAAAAAAAATAAAGCACATATTTAAAAATACCCCTTTCTCCGTTGCGTGGCTGCAGCATTATGCAACTTCCCAGCAAGGCTGATGGGTAGACAATGACTCGGTCAGTGCCTGGGGACTCGGCAATGACTAGTGAGGAATATGCAACACCCGTTGGATTGAATAACACCTGCAAAGAGAGAGTGACAGCCTTCCAGAAAGAGTGGGAGAGAAAAGGAACAGCTTACCAGGGGCTAGCTAGGAGCTGCCCCAGTGGGAAAACCAAATTTCTGCAGATGAAGGAGCCTTAACTAGGTCACTGCTTAGAGGATTGCATTTTTCCAGCAATGTGTTTATGGTCCATCATGACAGTAATGAAACACCAGAAGGCTTCTAACACCTGGGCTTTCTCCTTGATCATAAAGTCCATGGGAAAAAGAGAAGGAGAAAAAAGTCTTCCACATGTTCTTGTAGAACAGGTAAATCTCCAGCGTGCCCTAAAAACTTGGAGAGGACACACAGATCTGCCAAAAGACAGCCTTCTTCCACTTTGGATCCATGAATTTTCCCACCAAGTCACTAAGGCATGGGAAGGCACTGCTCTGCAGATGTCCCGCAGGACTGTCCCCCTCTCCTCTGGGAGTGACAATGCACATTTTCAGACAACTCTGTCTTTCTTTATAGAAAGATTTTCCTGGCACCTTGCCCTCCTGGACTGCCATCCTCCTTCTCTCTCCTCTTTTCATTTATTCTCAGCCTCATTTGTCTCACACACACGCACATAAGATATTCCAATGCGGAAGGGTGATCTCAGCCCACACCCCTCCAGCGTAAGCCATCACAACTTCCATTGGCAAAGGAAAGCAATCTGTAATTCTGGCAAAATGAACGAATTTCTTCTTTCCTCACCAAACCACAGAAACAGAGAAAGGTGATCTAATGACTGATATCCAAAATACTTCTGAGAGCAAGGGGCAAGCATGCTACTAATTTTTACTAACAGTGTACTGTGAGACTAGTACAATGAGTGCTAGAATTAAGTCATATGTGGAGAGGCCGTATCAATATTTTTTCAATAGTTTCAGAATCATAGTAATTTTTGTGCAGCAGTTTTGATCTGTGCTTTGAATACAAAGTAGTTACGGTGTCAAATGGCACTATCTGGGGGCAGGGGGGGACGGGGGGAACTGACTATGACATTTAATGATGTTCAAATCCCAGAGTGGCTCCGGCACAATAGGAATTATCACGTCAAATTTCCACTCCTTCTCTGTACTCTACTGCTACACATTTGCACTCTATACATGTGTGTGTGCAGAGTTGGACAGGGAGGAACCTAATGAAGTTCAACAAGGACCAGTGGAGGGTCCCGCACCTAAGGAAGGAATAACCCTAAGAGAAATCAGTGGTGCAAACACAAGATGTGGAAAAAATGGATTAAACTGCAGTTCTGCAGGAGAGCATCTGGGGTTGCATTCGGTCACTGCTTCACCATGTGTAAAAACTGTGGCTACGCTACAAAGCCACCATGTCTAATCGTAGCCAGCTTATTAAAAGAATAACATACAGAAGTCATGGAAGACTTCTTTTTTTTTTTTTCTGTTCCCCTTCAGCCTTCAGCTGAACAATGTGGGCATGACACTTGGGACGAGTACAGAACTGAATGAGAATGAGGAGTCAGGAAAATACACCTTCTGCAGGAAAGCCTGCTTAGTCTAGTAGAGATAAATTTGAGAGCCACAGTAACACTTTCCTATATGAAAAGGATATATAAGAAGGACAGGTACCAAATATTTCCCATGTCCCCTGAAGGTGGAACAAGACAAAATCAGCTTAATTTGCAACAAATATAATTCAATTTTCATATCCTAATTCCAAGAATAGGCATGCACTGGGAATATGCTGCCTAGGCTGCCTGTGGAATCATCTTTAGCAGGGTTTAAGGAACAGGTTACACCAAAAAAAAAAACCTGCTTGAAACAACCTAGATACTGATTCAGCCCTTTTTCTACAAGAATCCAGTATTTTCCAACTCAAGTGTGGTACAGCGATTTAGGTTGCCCCAGGCTATGTCCCTTTAAATTGGCTGAGATTCAATATTCAGAACCAGAGGCACCTAGAATTGCTTGCCATATTACTTAATGTAAAAGCTGGATTCTTGGCCTGTACAAGCTGGGATGTGTTTAAAAAAAAATGGGAGATTTATGTATCTGTAGCTAATACTTTTAAGTATGGCAATTTAAAAATTTGTAGCAATTCAGCCACAAGTAAGTGGAGAAAATTTGATGTCTTCTACTGTTTTCTGATGCACTTTAATATGTAGCTGTGAAATTCAAGCTCTTGGCTCACTGAAAAACTCTGCCATAAAACATTCAGTAAGAATGGTCCAGGAAGTACAGAATAACAACAGAAGAAATAGACAAATTCATTTGCTGGATAGACAATTATTGGAAGCTTAGGAGAAGAAACATACCAGACTAAAGACTTTCTCCATTTCTTTCTTGCAAATCAGTCTTTCAGTGTTTAATGAGTTCCTATCAACCTGTGCAAATAATTCACAATGAATAATTTATCTGATGATTTTTTTCTGTTTGTGGGATATCTAAAAGCAAATTGGTTTCCTCTCATATATTCATTATTCAAAATTATGTTAGCACAGCTTCAGGTGAGTGCTTTTTTTGCTGCAGTTGCTTTGCTACACAATTGAGTATTCATGCCACCTACCTGAGCCAAGTGTCCCAACAGATTCCTTTTATCCTTGATGCAAAATGTCCTTCAAGCTGAATTAAGGTCCTGCTTTCAACAAGCTCTGCAGGATCTGCCTTTCCATTGATGCAGTGGTGGGAGCTAACCTCCTAACTTGAGCATCTGAATCAGAAGCAAGCGTCTGGATTAAGTTTGCCAGTGAGAATTACTGCCCCTGCCAAACTAGGGACCCTCTTGGGATCCCGCTTTCCAAATTTGCTGGCTGAAGAGAAGCAAGATTAACCAGGGAAATAGAAGAGGCACTCCTCCACGCACCTCATTTCTGCTACTTATGTCCCCCTTATTTTCTATAGCTTTGGCTGAGCTGTTCTCATTCACCATTATCATAGAATCATTTAGGTTGGAAAAGACCTTTAAGATCATTGAGTCTAACTGTGTATTATTTATATTTTACACTTGTGGTAAGAAAGCTACTATGACTTTAGTCTCAAATCTCATTTTAATAGTCCCTACCTGAAGGAAACTACCACCATACTGGAAGTCTTTCCCATTTCAGGTCAAAGAGGATAGCAGGGTACAGTCCATGGACCAACAGAATAAACTCTCCTTCTGCTCCTTGGAACAAGGAATTAAAAATGCTAATGTGGAGAAATTTCAGTCCACCTCTGTCATGAACTTTAGGGATGCCAGACAGACCAGCAAACACAACAGGAATTATTTGTGTTATGTAACTCACTGAGGATGCCAAATGATGACCGGGAACTAGCAAAGTCCTTCAGCAAGTGAATTTCGAAGAAAGAAATTTTAAATGGGACTGCAGTTGTTTTTCCAGGTGCATTCAGATCTTTTGATCATTGCGTTAAATGGAGGTAGTTCTATAAATCTCCCTGTGACTTCAGTAGAGACAATTAAATATGAAACATTTGTGTTGCAAGCAGCACTTGATAGCAAGACCCACAGTATTAGACGTTTAGTGCATTGAGCTCCATCAAAGACCTTCTTTAAGTGTGTTGTCTTTGACATTTTCAGAATGAATTATGTATTATACACCACAGCATTTGCCTTTTCTGGATTATCTTCCTCACAAGCCCACCTCAGGCTTCCTCTTTCACCATTTCAGCTGCTAGAAAAAGTAATTCAAAGTTACCAAGAACATTTTTATTCAAAAGGCTCATTTCCTTTACTGCAAAAGATAGGCCATCTAAAACTGTAGACTGTTTGTTGCTCACCTATTAACGTAATAGGTAATAGTGGGAGAGCTTGCTTGGCAGAGATAAAAAGGTGCAAATGAAAGAACAGAAAGCATGCAAGGAGAGAAAGGAGATTAACAGATGAGGAAAAAAATAAGTGGAATGTGGAAAAAACAGAAAAAAATAAGGCAAAATATACCTTAGTGATGCTTTCCGTAGAAAGGAAAAAAACAGTGAAGAAGGAAAAGGATATTGGGGAAATTCAGCGATGATACCAGATCTTAAAATAATTCTGAGAAAATAGAAAGTGATGTCAAAATCCCAGTAATTGAATTTTTGCCCTGAAAAGCCAGTGGCACCTTTGCTTAAACGTTAAGCCACATAAAATCAAACTCAGCATCTGTGAATGAATTTCTCAGTGAAGTCAACCAAAATCAATAGGAACAGCATCACTCAAATCCATGTTGTTTTCATCACAGAAAAGGTAAATGCAATATTTTTTCCATACCTGCACCATTCTTCTGTCTCTTTGTAGCCTCTAACATGCTCCTAATATATGTCTATCCAAAAACCACAGTTGTTTGCCTTCCTCTATTGATGGTGTCTAGCTGAAGAGAAGCCAGAAAGGGAGAGCTCACATATTGTCTGTTCCTAATAAATAATCATTAGGAAAAGACCTGGCAGCATGGCAGCATTCTCCAAGACTTGTCTATTTCCCTTGAGTCAGCTGCTCTGTACTTTCTCCCTATTCTTGCATAATTGAATACAACATCTTACCCTTTTTTTTTCTGCACAAGGACAGCTCTTATCTGAAAAATATTGTAAACTCATTCAAATTTCATGAATCCACACTGGGCCTTGTGCAAACTAGCCAGGAAGCTGTACAGGAAAATCAAATAAATGAACAAATCACTACCTTTCCGCTACCCATCAATAGTTCTTCTTTTGTGGTTCCTTTTAACTGCTGCCCAGGCCTGCCTACCTTCCCCCATGCCCTTTGCAAAATTTATGAGTAGCCAAAACTTACTTAATCATTTCATCCTCCTCAGACTTACAGCTTACTACATAAAGTGAGTATTCAAACAGTCAAATCATTACACTGAGATCACATTTCTTGGACCATTGACGTTTCCATCCGTCCAACCTGATGAGTCTGATAAGACAACCTGCAAACAGGAGCCAGACAAGGTAGCAATAGTGTCACCTAAGAGTTAGAGAACTGCCTCACTGGTGGCATCGGTTTAAAGATTTCTTGGCAGTTTAGGCAAAAACCGGACATCACATTTCTAAAAGCAAATGAACTAGTGGGTCTCCTTTCAGATGGTGGTGAAACTCAGATGGTGGTGGTGAAGAGCTGTGGGTAACCACAGGGGAAGCAGGGTCATGGGTGCTGTGGGAAAGGAGACAATGAGATCTGTGTTGATCTAGAGGGGCCTGCAGCCAGCCAGAGAGTTTCTGGAGTTTGTGGGGATACCCATTTCCCACCTCCCTATTGACCTCACAGATGCAGAAGCACCTTCTTCCAGCTTATTTTATCTCTGGTGGGGCTCTGGTCTATAATAGGGGTACAGCACAGCACTAGGCCCCCCAGACCTGCTCTCTCAGGAACCTTGACCCATGCCCACCAGTGGAGGGGGCCTGGCTGCCAGGTTGCCCTTGGGTTGTCCCATCCCAGTAGGGACCCCCACTTCTTCCCAGACATATGGTTTCCACCAAATCAGCTCTGGCGCTCCATACTGAGAAAAGGACGGGCAGGAGCTATGTGGGCACCTCTACCGTCAGGCTGCCCAATCGTCCTCCCCAACTGCTGGCACACAAACAGATCAGTACATTACACCCCAGGCACCAGCATGAGTAAGAAACCCTAACATTTGAAAACACACCCTAAAACATAATGAGATTGGGTCTTCGAGGTCTTGTCAGTGTAAAAGCCTAATGATTCTTCATTTTAATGTTAGTCTGGATACCAGGGACACAACAATTCATAGGGAGCCATCAGGCTTGTAGGCTTCTCTATATGTCTCATTTGTGATGGGAAGACAGATAATATACAATTATGTTAATTAGCCAGAAGGAGTGACTTACAGTCTCATATGCTGTGTGCTTTGAATTCTGATCACAGCTAAGCAAAAGAACAAATTCGGATATGTTCCTGAGTGGCAAACAGAATCAAACATATCTATAACTAGGCCCTAAAACTTGAGGAGGATTTGTCTCACTTTTAAAAATCAAGGTCTCCAAACACATAATATTGAAGAAAGAAAGCTTAATATTTCCCTCTAGAAGTCTTTCAGCAAAAGAATGCGTCACAATGATGTAGAACAGGTAGGGCAACAAAACAAATATGATAGTGTAAAAATACTGAATAAAGATTGGTTTTAAGGACACTGTTCCATACTATTTTTGGTTATGATCCAAAATAATATCTTTGATTTGCACAATATGAGCCTTTCCAGAAATGCTGCGTTAGTTATAGAATGCTGGGTAGTCAAGAAGAATCTTCCATCAAAAAGCAGAACAAGTAGATTTCTTACTTAGAGAGGGATAGAGTTCACCAAAGGTACAATGTCAGGTGAAATGAACAAGCAAAATTCTCTGGATTTTTTCAGTCACCGGGGCTGTGAGAAAACCACTTTCTGAATTCTTCCCATTTATGTGCCCATTATGTACCTGTGCAGCTCAAGGTTTCTTGTACACAGAAAGCAGGATGCATTAATCATGAGGAAAGGAGGGTCTGGAGCTGCAGTGTGCCGCTCCATGTGAAAAACCTCTAAAGTATGCTAGTGCCAGATCTGCTGGGGCTGAAAATTATTTACTGTTCATAATGTTGCTTCTGAAAAGAGGAAAATTAGCTATGTTCTCTCAGAAAATTTGCTGCACATCTACTCACAATTTCTTTCCATTTTTGTCCTACCAAAGTACTGTAATTCTGATCACTGTCTCAAGCGTGTTCCTCACCAGACCTCTTGGGTCCTGCCTGCATCTCTCTTGCAAATTCACTTCAGTGAAATTACTGAGAGGGATTAAGCGAGCAAGATTTTCCCATTACTTCATGGGGAATTCATCTGCTGAGGCTTCGTTCTCTGAAACGTATGGCTTCTGTTCCTGGCCTCCTCCACGTGCTTACGCACACAGGCTCAACGGTAATCTGAGTTTTTGATGTGCTGCTTTCTCTCCATGTACACCTGCCAGATGGTGGTGCGTATTAGCTCTGAAGGCGAGCACTAAGCAATAAAGCCTGCTTGTTGTCATACCAGAGAAGGAACAGCCTCGGCCACGTTCCCAAGCATTTACTCTTTGTCTGGAGTTCCTCAGATATTTCGGTGCCAGCCATACATCACAACTTTAAGAGCTAAGGTGACAATTCAAAATATGAAAATCATTGCAGAGTAAATGAAGCAAATGATCGTTTTTGACAAATACACATGACTGTGGCACTCAGAAATCTGGCTTGAATGTCTCTAAATAATTAAATTTATCTACCTCAGTAGCTACATTTGAATTGCAAATTAATTCTCCAACGCAGCCCTGCCGCAGATGTGCGTACCTACCGGTGGTGCCCTGAGCTCTCTCTGGCTCCTACTTCTGAGATGCATGAACACCTTTGGGCAGAGGTGTTTCGGTGCAGAGAGCACCCAAGGGTGAGGACCCCTGGCACTGCTTGGCAGAAGCAGGTGAGCCCCTGCTGCACGGTGTTCTGTCTGTCACCCTCCTTCCACTTTTTCAGTGCCTCTGACCCAGTGAGCTCCATAGCCCAAGGAGTGGCTGGTAGCACCAAGCACAGGGCTCCTGAGGTAAGGCTGCCTTTGCAGACCTAGCTCGGCTCCACCACTGGTGTGTTGTGGTGCCCTTTAGCCATCAGGTCATACACTATCCTCTCCACAACGCTCCTGGCCTTCCTCTCTGCACACAGAACAGCTACTCAGCTGATACTCCTCACTTGGGGAGCAGCAAAGGACTATCCAAAGCTGACAGAATTAACTCCCTGTATTTTATTGTATTGTTTCCATCTTTGTTCAGTGCTCCATCAAGGCCTCCCCTATTACATGTTACTCAAATTTTTTTGTAGAAACAGAATTATTCATCTCCCTGCATACTCCTCAATGAATGAGCATTTTCCCAGAAATGATGATTGTGTTTTCCCAAATGTCCTGTGAGATGAGGAGACTTCCTTACATCCATTTAACAAACAGAGGCTGGAGATACTAACATCAACATGGGTAGCTCATTTGAAACATTTACAGTTTTACTTTTTCTTAGGGAACCTGGCATTTTTATTGCACTATATTTCTCCAGAGCAAAGCAGAGCTCTCCTCGTCTCCATTGGAAACTCCAAGTGTTCTTCATTTCATTTCAACAAGTCAGACTGAAGGGCTCAGATAAGAAATCCAGAAATTGAAGAACACACAGGCATCACCTGTGAAAAATGTCAGTAAAGTGATGCGGCTTAAATCCCTGTGGAATTCAGGCAGCATCAGGAAGAAAATCAAGTTCTCCAGGGCAGTATTTAACAATCCATCCCAGGAGACTTCCCCTTGCTTCATCTTATTCACTGCACGCTTTCCCAGTGTCTGCAGCAAATAATGCAGAGGTCCTGCAGGCAACAGCCTCTTTCTCCCCACAGCCGTGACACATCCCTCAGCCCATCTACCCTGAACCATTCACAACTCTGTGGGAAATACTGAATGTGAGCAGGTAACCCAAGACTGCTCTTGTTACCATTTGGGAGAAGAAAGTCAGGTTTGCACAGGCAACTTGAAAATTGATATATTTTTTTTCTTGTTCCATGTCTCCCTCTGGTGCTGTAAGCAATCCCTTACAAAAAGTGAGGAAGGTGTTAGGAAGTTCACAGGTTGCATGCCTGCAGCTCTAAACTGCCCCATGAGGCAGGAATAATCCTCTGCTCAGCTGTCACAAAGATGTCAAAAGGAAATGGTCACTCTGGTTCCTTAGCAAAAGGGGCTATACACTGCAATAACAGCAAGTGAATATTTTTTACCCTCGCACCCCTTACACTGACCTCTTCTGTTCCTCAGGCCAGGTTCAACCCTCCTGGGGAGCCTGTGGTTCCTGATCCCTCCAGCTCAATCCCTCCTGAGCCCCCTCCCCAGTCCATGCCTCCTACTCCTGCCTCTTCATTTCTACTCATCCTTTACCCACCCCCACATCCCTCTTCACCACAGACACACAGCAAAATGAAATAAGAAACTGCAGTCCTTCAGGGGTATTTTCACAGAGAGAGTAGGGCCCAAATCCTGACAGCAGCCCAGCTCCCCATGGGGCTTTCCAGCCCTGCTCTAGGGCTCTACCTGTGCTAAAATGTTCAGAGATTTTTCATTCGAGCAAGGCAACCTTCTCTTTAGCAAACATCTAAACGGCTTCAGAGAACAGAAATTGCGCACACATTCTTGACAGTGAAAGTTTTAAATATAAACTTCTAAAATTTTGGCAGTTATATAACATAGAAAAGCAATTATATAGATATCGCTCTATCCTAGATTGAGGCTTGGTTACCAGCCTGCATTATTTAAGGAGAGTTTTGACAAGCAGAGAATATGCACATCAACTCTGGATAACCAGATAACCTCTGCTTACAAAACAGTAACTAAATGACCACACTGCTTAGTGCAATTTTCTCCATCAGGTGACCAATCCTCTGCTACTCAGAGATTGCAGGGTAAATTCTCTCTATGGTCTCCTTCCTCTCTATTTGAAAGTAAAACCCAAAGCTTTTTAGCAGCACTTGCAATTTATCCTTTACACTAACAAGCAGCTCCCTCTCCAAAATCTTGTCATCTTCCTCCACAATGCTAAATTACACAGACCTGATCCCAACTGAGTCAGAAGATTGTGCTATGGAAGGACTTATAGACAGCTTTTGCTCCACATAAGCAGCAGCCATTCTGTGAACATCATACCTGCCAGTCATACCACATCCAGCACTTATGACTGACTGACAAACATTATTTCTGCAACGCTAGCCCAACTACATACTATTTATTTGCATAATCTGGACTATGTTTATATATTTATTTATAATTAATGAAACATGTATTGTAATTATGTAAGATTAAATTATACATTATTTTTACTTATTTATTATACATTATTGTTACTTATTTATTTAATTAATTTATAATCTGTTAGCCCAACTGCAGATTTAGGTGTATATAAAAGTATTAAGGCAAGCACAGGCTACCTGCTACCATCTGTCATAGTTACTGGTACCACGGGTGCTACAGAGATCGTGGATAGCCTTGGGAAGGGGAGGAGGCTTGTGTGGGCATGCTCTGTGAATTTTTAGGAGTTTTGTCGAGTCTGTCAAATTAATCAAGAGAGGATTAATTAATGAATTAAGAGGATTTTATACCGATTCCAAGTGACTCCATTACTGCAGCTGGCTTTGAAGTGCTGGGTAGCCATGCTGCCTGATCACAGTTCACAGTCATAGAACCATAGAACCGTTTGGGTTGGAAGGGACCTTAAAAATTGTCTTGTTCCAAACCCCCTGGTGTGGACAGGGACATCTCCCACTAGACCAGTCCTAAGCCAACCAGGTTGCAGCATCACCTTTCAAACAGAGACAGACCCAGCCTTCTGCAGCACATCTAGATTGCCACTTAGGTCCAAGCCTGAGGTGTGGGACCAGAAGCCAGCCTGGCAAGGCTCCCGACCAGGACAGCCAAATTAATCAGCATCCACCTGGCTTAAGAAGAGCCAGTGCTCCAGCCAGGCTCTATGCACCTGCAGCTTCAGGTTGCCTCCAACAACACAAAAGAAGCTTTGGAAACCAGTTCAAGCTAGGAAGATGTTTGTCTGCAAAATAACATGTCAGAAGTTGAAGGAGCTGCTATCTCAACAGGGAGCTTCCTCTCACTCAGCTGGGATGTCTCAACGACTGCTGAAATAGCTCAAACTTCTTAAATAGCTTTGAGCTCTTTCAAAAGCCAGTGCCCTTGACCCAGGATCACTCACAGCTGGTGTTTCATGCCCCAGTACTGCAGGCACAGTGTTTAAGGAGAGACTTCAAACTCCCCAGGTTTCTGAGGGCAGCAGGGAGGAAGACTTTGCTGCTAGCACGATACCAAAGCCCAAGGCAAGCTGTGGCCACAGGAGGGTGTCCCACATGCCCTGGCTGGCCAGGTAAGGTTACAGTGCAGGCAGCATCTCCCAGCCCTGACAGCAGCAGAGGGCCAAGAGCAGGCATCTGGAGCTGCCGGTGCTCTCCCAAGATTCATGACCGCCCACTCTGCGCAGGGAAGCCACTCTGATAGCCACACACTCACAGAAACCATGCACCAGGCCGCATAAAATTGTTCTTCAGAATTACGGGATTTTTGAAATAGAAAGAATTCGTCTTCTTTTATGCTCTAATTTCTCAGTCTTTGGAGTCCACCATACAAGCTGGTCTTTTTTGACTATGAAAGCCTCCTTATAACACAATCTAGGCTAGATTTAGATTAGATATTAGGGAGGAATTTCTCACTGTGAGGGTGGTGAGACACTAGAACAAGTTGTCCAGGGAAGTTGTAGATGTCCCCTCTAGAGGCATTCAAGCCCAGGCTGGATGGGGCTTTGAGCAACCAGGCCTAGTGGGAAGCACCTCTGCCCATAGCAGTGGGGGTTGGAACTGGATGATCTTGAAGATCCCTTCCAACCCAAACTATTCTATGATTCTATAGTAGCATGAGTTCGGATAGGGAAGCCTCAAGGACAACACTAAAAGCTGCTAGTCCTGCAGTAAAGCTGCCGCAGCTGCCAGCACCAGGAAGGCATCTCAGGCAGACGCTCAGCATGCCACCACCAGAGGCCACACACAGCTCTGGCCATCAAGCCCTTCAGTTTTCTTCCATTTCCACTCCCCTGCTTCTCATCAAAGTGAAAGGTGTGAGACCATGGGCATCAATTAATGTCTGTTAACTACTTAGATGAAAGTTGACAGAATATGAAATCCTATTATTAAATGCATTAAAATAACTAAAAGGAGGCTGAAGTGCATATATACACATATAAAAAATTATATATTTCATATAAACACATATTTTAAAAATGTTTTTCTCAAGAAGCCAATGAAAAATTTTTTGCTTTAATTGCCTGCTGAGGTTGTCACTTTCTGATTAGGTAGAGCATTGACAATTATTCCACTCCTGTTTATATGAAACACTAGAATGTTTCATATGTAAGTGATGCCTTTCTGGAAACAGTTATATTTTTGACATAATACTATATACATGCTTCTTTGTTAATAAAATCAAGATCCAGATGCCTTGAGACAAATTAGCTGTTGCCTGTCAATAAAATGTAATGCTGCACACTTAATTTATAGGAAACACTGATGCCATTAAATGCTTTGGGCTGTCAGGGCTACTCTTCCCTGTGGAAGCACTGTTATTATTGCAGCTCTACTACTATACAGCGTTATGTTATAAGCACAAAAGAGTTTATCTAAGCGCCGTGAGCAATGTAAGACTGTTCTGCACCAGAAAGATCCATCTGACTTTGAATCTGCTTAGTCAGTCTTCAATTCATTCTTCATCTCCAGGATTCAGTATATTCACTCATATAACCAAGACATTTTTACAAACATTTGAATAATGTCCGTGCTCTGCAGCAGTTTGGTACTGTTTCTGAACTGGCATTTGTGTTGGTGAAGATCCCTCTGATGAAACTGAATGTTTCTCCAAGCAACCACACAGTTTTGAATAAGCAGCTTCAGAGAAGAAAAAATTCTGAAAAAGGAAAAGAATTTTTTTAAACCATCCTATCATCCTGTTTTTTTCTTGCATATTTATAACTCATATAAGGGTCATTTTCTTCTCTGGGATTTGGTTAAGAAACATTCATGCCTAGTTTAAAATAAATCAGTGAGATTTATTTGCAACTGGCACAGTTAATTTTAGAAGACCTGTTGCCATGCCATAGTTAAGCTCCTTTATATTTTATCGTGTTAACATGCGAAACACACAGTATCACCCTCAAATGTTTACCACATACTCTTTCTAAAACTTCGCATTTATGAGATGTTTCAGGAAAACAGTAATTTAAGTAATTAAAAATTAGTCAAAAAAAAAGCCCATGTTTTGAGTTTTGTGATTTTTTGAAGTCTTTTTACCCTGACAGAGCAAATACTGAAAGTCTTGTGGCTTCTCCATGGCTCTGTGCTTATTTTATTTACTCACAGAAGCCTCGAATGTTCAGACTTTTGTCAACCAAAAGAAAAGAAATTGTCTGACAGTTTATCCTGTTCTTCAACATAAGAAACTATCTTAAGCAGGTCAGAAGAGAAGCATGATGGGACTCAGTCACACAGGACCCTCACTAAGGTTCCCTGCCTCCAAAGCCAAGGAAACAAAAAGAACGTCTGCTGGGCTTTTTGTTTTTTACTATTAAAAACTACTGGGGGTGGGGGGATTCACTGCAGGTTTATTGAAGACAAGATGGAAGACCTGAACTGGCTGGAAATGGGTTTAAAGGAAACCAAGAAATCTGTTAATTTGTCAAAGTTTATGGCTCCTGTGGGGTGCCCAACCCACCCCCCCATAGCCCTTTGATTTATAGCACCTCGACTCACGCCTTGAAATAGTTGGGTTCTTTGCACTCCCCTCCTGACATAACTGAACAATAACACCAGCCAATAAAAACAAACAAAACCTCCTCCTTTTTTAAACAATAGTGACCTTTTCTTGAGAAAATAACAATTTTGATAAAAGTTTATTGTTTTCCCAGACTCTGGTGACCAGGGAAGAAAAGGTCAAGTTCCCACTAAAGCATTTTTCATCTGAGCAGTCTTGAGAGGACAGAGAGGTCAGCTTGCTGAGGGTGAGCTCCCAGAGGCAACCACGTCCATCCGAGTGCTGGCTGCCCCTGGTGGCCCAGTCCCCTCCCTCCAGCCCCAGGGCCCACCACTCCTGTCCCCCCTTGGCTGCCACAACACAAAGCCAAACCCACTAGGATGCAGCCTCGCCCATGCCACCCTGCTGGAAAGCTCAGTGAACAGGAGAGGCTCTAACAAAGCAAAGGACTTCTTTTTACACAAGACAGAAAGATCTGCTACAAGAGGCTCTATGAGGAAAATTGAGCATTGGGCAAAAAAGTCATGAATCTTTTCCATCTAGCGGCAGTTAGGATAAAATGTACCCATGTGAGAAATTACAGTACGTGGTGAGGACATGGTACCATAATAATTTCAAAAACACTGGTGGTCCCAGAAGGGACCACTCAGAAGCCCTAGCTGACCCCTCTCCTCCTCCCAGTTCTGCTGTGCTCCCATTATTCCTCCGTGGATTGGGACTCCAAACCTGTCCACCTCCCCACTCTGGCACAGAGCATTCCCATGCCACAACAGCAGCAGGCTTCACACCTCCTTGACCCGAGCCCTACAGCCTGGAAAACAGGGAAGAAGAGCAGGGGTAAAGAATATGGTGACTCTGATGAAGAAAGGGAACACGGATATTAAAGTGCAGCAGAATACAGAATAAAAGTGGTCGAACCTGGTTTGGCATGCAAACTCATCCACATCTACATCCTCTGAAAAGCTACATTTGGCCAATCTGCTTGTAGCTTCTGGTAAAGTTACTTATAGGCCACCCTTTCATTTTTGTTAATGCACAATTATGAAGTGCTGAGTGCTAAATTATTTGCAGCAAATGGAATTCATATTGAACAGGAAAATTTCCCGTGGAAAATTAGTTCCTGGTGACTACAGCAGGAATCTTCTGTTTGTCACCTATGGATTATGCATGAGTTGCAGACCAGTGTGCTTTGGCTGACAGGGGAGCCCTTTCCTCTGATATACATCCACCTTGTCGGATTATTAGAGGAAGGAAAAAGCTTACCAGTGCATTTTAAAAAATAACTGAAATGTGTGTATGTAAATGTCCTCGCAGAAGAATCTGCTTGCACCAGTCAAATCTCAGTATAAAGAATACATACGCAACCCAAGAGGTTGATTTCAAAAGAGGAGTATACAAAATTGCTGCATATTGTCACAGTACTCAACTTGCTTCCAATTAAACTTTCCTTTTTAAGGAAAATTAGAATGGGGTTTTAATTCAACAGCATCTCCAGAAAAAAGATTTATTCTTCATAGATTCATATTTAACATGTCAATGCATAAAAACAAATGAGCATTGTCACATTCTGCCACTGAATAAAACCTCATGAAAGCCAAATGACATGTTTAGAATTTAAAAATTTTTATTCCAGGAGAGAAAGAAACTGCTACAAACAAATAAGAAAAAAAGTAGTGAAATCAAAACAAGGAAATCGAGGAAATTGTTTTGCTTTATTACCTCTACAGTACCCACCTCTTCTATTTAACAGTCAGATAAACAAAGACCTGTCATCCAATATCTTCACAAATTATAGTCTGACCTGCAAATACAAACTGAGCTCTTGATGTGATGTTGATGTGTTTCTCTTTTCTATTTAATACCGTTTCATACATTCACATGCTAATAAAGGTCAAAGCAGATGATCCTTCAAGCTACCCCCCACACTTTATCTGCCAGAGCTATAAAAGCCAAACAAAATTGGTGCATTTATATTTTGAAAAGAAAAATACCCCAAACATTGCAATGAAGTAGGGTATTTTTTCTTGTCTATCATTTCAGCAGCAGTTGTTTACAACAAAAACATTTAGTCAGGACTGGATTTTTATGATAAATCCTCATATGTTACTAATCTTCTGCTGGCATCAGACTGATTCCCCTGGATCTTTCATTTGCTCCTGGTGAATCACACTGCTCATAAAGCAAATTGCCTTGTCCTGACTTTGATTTCCAAGTTGACTTTTAGTGTGGCTTCAGGTATATGCACCAGTTTACCCTTGAGAAAATTCAGCATAGTCATGCTAGCACAATCTTCATCCTAACGTAACACACACAACCATTGTACAATGAACAACAACAAAATAATAAAAAAAAAAAGAGAGAGGAACTCATTCGTAAGCACTTCCACTCTAGAACAGCCTTTTTACCTCAGACTCCAAAATCAGAAACCAATGTGAAATCAAGTACAAGATAGCCTACATAACCACAGATGAGAAGTGGACAGAAGTTTCTGTCAAACCATCTGATTATACCGACAACTTCTTAGCTTTGTCTTCAGCACCCCTAAAAGATCAATTACTCCACCTTCACGCTGGAAATACACCAGCCCCTTTTTAACCCTCTCAGTAGTCTGAGATACATACTAGAAAAACCTCTGTGGAGTCCCACAAAGAACCTCCATCAAAAAGGCAGCTGACTAACGTCATCGCTTCAGATCTCCATATCCTTCCAAAGGTAAGAGCAAGTTCATGAACATAAATGATTGGTTTGGTGGAGAAGTGAGGGATTTGGATTAGAAGTGCTGTAAGGAGAAAATGAAATAAAAACCTTTATATTAGATAGACAAAATCTCAGATTGCCCTCCGGGGAGAAACCCTATAAAAAATATAGACAGAGAGGCTATAGGCATTTCCACTGTTTCACCAAATAATGTTAGCTGAGATAAACACAAACTAGCAAATCCTGATGCGTCCACTGATCAGGGTAGAATGAGAGTTATCATTATAGAATAAATGGTATTCTCCTTTGAACAAAGTTGGTAAACAGCAGTTTACAGGGACACAAAAAAAAAGGAAGTGTGTTCATTGCAAGGGAATCACAATAAAATTCCCTTGTGCTACTATAATGCTTCATGATCACACAGGACGAGCCAACACCAATTAAAGGACGACCTCTGCTCTGAAACTACAAGCTAGTCTCCCATTTACAGCAGCAATCGTAGAAGAGGTAAATTTTTACCATGACCTCATCTTTTATTAACATCCTAGGTGCCAGGAGCCAGATTTACAAAAGTACATTTTGAGCTAAAATTGCATATGGGCCCATTGACACAAATAGAGGAATTTGTAGAAAATCCTCACAGGGTGCCTGGAGTGGCTTTTTCAATTTTTAATCACAAACAAATGATTCATGTTAGAAAGAGTACACAGAAAGAGAACTGCTACCATCACCACCAGCACTGATAGTTTTAAGAAACCTAAATCAAGCTTGCCAGCTCTAGGCACTGGAAGTTCCTTCTCTCTGCCATTTGTATGCACACACACAGTCTGACAAAGCACCCCAAAAATTAAAACACAGTTTTCAAAAAAAAATAAAAACACACAATGCCAATTTTTAGAAAAATCCACCATAGTGCAGTAAATTTTTTTCATTATTTTCTCATCTTTTTTATTTAATCCGAAAAACACATATCACATTAAGCCTTTTTCTCTATCTTTTCTATACATTCAATGTACAGTAGGAACTACTCTTTTTCAGACACTTTAAGATCTATAATCAAGCCAAATCTGAGTTTTTCCAACACAATTACACTGAACTACTTCCTTCCTTTTTCATATGCATATATTAACTTAAGTTGTTTTTTGCATTTAAATTGGAGCAACTGAAGTTGAAATTGAGCAAAACATTTAATTTTCTTCTATCAACAGATTCTTTACACTTTCCAAACACGCTTCTATTATTTTCAGGGAACAGTGTGAGCTATCCTTACTAACTCAGGCTGGGTCTGGAAATTTCCCTGTGTGGCAGGCTAATCAGTGCTTCTTTAGTCTAGAAAACAGCTCATCTTTTGAAATATTGAGTTACGTTCTTTGAATGATGTATTTTGTTGCACTCAGGGGTTGTTTTTTTTTTTGTTGAAATGTCTTCCTTGAATGCTTTTTGACCTAAAATGGTAAAATGTAGATTATCTAAGTGTCTACCGCTGTCTGCATCATCCTTCTCTCTTTACCGTAGCCTACAGACCTTGAGATTTGACAGCAGTGCCATCATCCAAGCCACTTACAGAAAAAATAAACATTGCTGCTGCAGCAGGATCTTGAACCCCTGTGTTAGAAGGTTTTTGCATTTCATAATTATTGTTCTTTGCCTAGAGTTCCCAACAGCAAAGCGATCCCTTCTAGGTATCAGGTGATGTGTAATGAAAACTGAAAGGGAAGCTGAGAATAATAACTTTTTGACTGATATTTTTTTTCTCCAGCTGTCATTTATGCCCACACCCATGCTTTCTTTTCTGTTACCAAGTTAAATGTTTTCATTTTCACCAAACTTATGCTGAAATTCAACACAGAGCTATTTAAAATATTTGAGGTCCAGTCTAACTCCTATTCAAGGAGATGGAAAGGAAGATTGATTTCATTTTTCTAAGAGCTGGGTTCAGAATAGAAATGTTCCTGTATTTCCGCTAAGACAAAGGCCAGAGCAATATGTCAAACTGCTACATTCAGTCATGCCAGAAGCATTCCCCATGCATGTCTTAATAACACAGCATACTGATGAACCCAAAAGCTCTTTTCCCAAGAAAGAGCACCTCACCAGTCCTGTTCCAAGCTCCTCCTCGCTCCTTCCTGACCTGAGCCAATTGCTTGAAGTCTTGTCCACAATTTTTCTATTTACTTTCCTCTAGTTACTTTCCCCTCAGCCTGTCTTATGAAGACAGGCTGAGAGAGCTGGGGCTGTTCAGCCTGGAGAAGAGAAGGCTCTGGGGAGACCTTGCAGCAGCTTTTCAGTATCTGAAGGGAGCTACAGGAGAGCTGGAGAGGGACTCTTTGTCAGGAAGTGTAGGGATAGGACAAATGGTGATTGGTTTTAAATTTAGATTGGATATTAGGAAGCAAATCTTTCCTGTGAGGGTGGTGAGGCACTGGAACAGGTTGCCCAGAGAAGCTGTGGATGCCCCATCCCTGGAAGTGTTCAAGGCCAGGCTGGATGGGGCTTGGAGCAGCCTGCTCTGGTGGGAGGTGTCCCTGCCCATGGCAGGGGGGGGGGAACTCCATGATCTTTAAGGTCCCTTCCAACTCCAACCATTCTATGACTCTATGATTCCATGACTATATTTACTGCCTAGTTTATAGTGGCCTTTCAATAAAGCTGGCCAAATCATTCCCTTTTGTCTTGAGAACAAGGTAGGACTATTATTAATTTTTCTTTTAGATCATTCTTACAGGCACAATATTGAAAGTCCTAGAAATGAACTGAAAAATCTACTGCAAGGACTGAGCAGCAGTTCTTAAACAAACTTGCTTGGTTTTAGCTCTGGTGCTTTCTTTTTCCGTTCGCTCTCCTCACTGTCTGTAGCAAGCACCAACCATTTCCCCTCCTGACGTCACACTAATTTAAGAAAGCTCTTGTTCTGTAGTTTAAAAAACTATTTTCATGGCCTCCGCTATTCAGATATATCTTCTTCAAGTCTTTGTGCTACAGCTATTGAAGCAAGCAGGAGTCTCAAAAGTCTGTGAAAAGTGCTTATTAAAATTGTTATGTCTAGAAAAGACTTGCTAAGAAATCTTTTCACAGGCTTTGATTCTATGAAGCAGCCATGATCTTCCTCCAAAATGTCCTAATCACACAGACACAAAAAAATACTTTGAGATAAATCAACAAAAAAAAAAAGAAAAGGAAAAACACAATACAGAAAACAGTACCTTGAGGCAACATTCACATCCCAACAAAGAGGAAATTTGAGGAATGTATAAAATCTACTAGGATGTTTGTTGGTGGTGTTGACGTAAAAATGTGTGTCTTCGGTGAGATGCAGGATGGTTATACAGACCTTGGAGAGAAAAACAGGGAGGTACCTGAGTCCTTTATCTTAAGCATAGACTTAAAGATTTCCGTGAACCAGGTCCCAAGCCACCAGGGTGGACCAGGTCTTCATCAGGAGCCTGGGAAGCCTTTCACACCACACTGCAGTAGGGGCTCCTTTTCACAGCACAGGAGAGGTGTCCTTTGACCTGCTCTCCAACAAGCAGTAAAGCTGCTCACATCCCCTTCCATGAAAAATGTTAAGTTAGCAATCACCCTGCCACGAGTTTGCAAACTCTGTATCCCTACATGTCAAGAATAATACTGAGCCAGACTCCTGTGAAGTAGGAGCAAGAAGCCCATGGCACAAACATTCCTCAACCATGATCTCTCCACATCACCAGAGCCACTTCTGTCTCCCAACCCAGAATACAGGATCCCAGAGAGATGGGAGGCAGGACCTCGAGGAAGCTCTGCTCCCGGAGCAAAGCAAAGCATCTGGGGAGATCAGGGACAGGAGAGCAGGCAGGTCTGAGTCCCCACCTGCTCTGTTATCCCTGCATGCATGCTGAAGGAATCCCACAATTCACATCTGTCTCTGGCTCAGTATCCCCCAGCCTCCCACTGCAGCAGAGCAGCTTTGCCCTGCCCCTTGCACAGGGCTGCAAAGCATCATCTGAAACAGTTAACTACAGTGAAGTATAATTTTAAGTTCTATCTGTAACTCTCACTGAGCTATTATTAATTACTTATTAAGCGGGGAACATTATCCATGTTATAAATGTTACATGAGTAAACGAGGAATATGAACGAGTGAGATCTATTCATTTCAATGAGCACATCTCTCCCAGAGAGCGCTACAAAGCCACAGGATGTCCCCAAGTTTCAGATTTGCATTCCCACCTCTGAGTTAGATGAAAGACTTGCAAAAGCATATGTATCTAGATAGCTCCTTAATGACTCTGCCTCTCAGGGGAATTTTGTGCGTTGCTTATTCAGGAGAAAGACGGGAATAGGTTGTACCATGCACGCTTACTGATAATAATTGCTATTTAAACAGCTCTTTTCTTCTGCAAAAAAAATTAACAGGCGCTTACTATCAATCCTCAGAATGAGGGAAAGCTATAGATCTTCCAAAGATGCAGATAGGGAATTGTGGGGTAGGAACTGAAGACATTTCCCAAAGCCCAAGGCTGGGTCTACATTGCAATTAGAAGATACATGTGGAGATAAACAGTTGGTGCTGAGGACCTAATGCCCACATTATTAAAAAAAACAGGGAAGGGGAGGGGAATTTACTTCACATGAGCTCTAGACCAGTCTAATGGACAGAATGGCCCTTAGCAGTTGGAGTGCTTGTCTCAGTTTCACCCAGGAGGAATCAAGTTCATGAGCTCTGAGACCACCCTGTAATGCAAACCAAATGACATTAGTGCAGACAACTGGAAGAGGTATATCAAAATGCATTTCTGATCCAAACAAAACCAGTAATGCAAACGCACACTTCCTCACCCTGTTCATCAACACCTTTAGAAACACCAAAATAAGCCAGGCACAAAGGTACAACTCAAGGAGAAGAAAGGTCACACAGTCACTTCTCTTTTGCCCAATCTCTTACACCTTTCATGTCGCTTTGACAACAAAGAGAACAAAAGTCTGAGGCAGAGTTATTCAGCTAAACTACACTCCATTGCCTGGTTCTGAAGAAAGAAATTTCAAGCTTTTCTACCTTACCTATTGAGTTATTCTAAGACAGAAAATTCTCTATAATTTAAACTTTTTTTTAAATTTTCCTCTGCATTAATGAGATACATTTCATTTTATTTCTCTCTGAGAATTCAACAGTTTTCTCAAGATAACCATTCCATCTCCAGTTTCTTTAATACACCTGTTTCTGCACAGCAGACAAGACTGAGCTGCTTTTTGCTTGGAAGTATCTTTCCAGTAGATGTTGCTGCTGCAGTGCTGAGCACCTCTGACAGCCACACCAAACTCTTCCTCATGGACCTTCAGTGCCAAAATCACACATTGATTTTGCTGAGCCAGAATTAATGCTCCTGAAGCATCCTCCCTCAGCATTCACAGGAGGAGCTCTGTTCTGGTGCACCAACCTTAACAGGAGTGGGCAGAACTGCAGCACCTCTCTCTCTCTCTTTCTCTCCTGGTTACTTCCAATATGTCATTTTGCATCTTTTTTAAACTGGGAATTTTTTTATTTATTTTTTTTTAAAAAAAAAAAACACCCAAAATACCAAAAATTCTGACTAATTCTCTCTTCCCAAGAGGGCAAGAAGCAGAGCAAAATCTGTTTACAAACCATGCCTATGCTGCAGGCACCCTGCAACCACCCCAGCTCCCCCTGGGACTGTTCACTTGCATAGGTGGAAGAGGCTCCCCAAAAGCTCTTCCCTTGAGAACTGTAACTTGCTTCCAAAGATGCTGTGGCCCCAGCCTTTGTGTGGATGGCTCTCTCCTCCTGGGTTGGGGAAATATCTCAATTCTGGTTTTAGCATTAAACCAGTTGTCTAATGGATCTCCCTGGGTCTGGGGACCATTACTAAATACCCCAGCTACATCATCAAAATTTTTATGCCTGGCTAAATTAGAAAGTTAAGTGGAGAGCAGAGTGATATTTGAATCTAGAAGTCAAAGGAAGAGGTGCATTTGGCCCCACTGTGAAGGAAGGAAAAGATTCTCACTTCCCTGTGACCATGTCTTCCCACGATGCCAACCTGAGCTTTGCGAAGGAGTGGGGAACATCTCCACTGGTTTCACGCAATCCCATCTCAAGATCTTAGATCCAGCTTTTCTATGCTTTAAAAAAAAAAAAAAAAATCCATTGTGTAGGATTGATCTGTTTCTGCTCCTTTGTGATATGCATAACAGCAACACAGCAGAAATATAGTACATGCCCTTTATTTAGTCTCTGTAAAGCTCTTGTGTTACTGCTTAATGTAATCAATTACTCAGTAATCTAAACTGTGCCCACAAAATGAGCATAAATTGGCATCAAAGCTAGGACAATGCAAGCAGTGTTGTTAATTCCCAGCCATCTATTGTAATCCTGTATTCATTGGAGAGATTTCTCTCCTGGTAAAATTTAAAAGCTCTTTGCACAAATGACTGCTTTCCTTCAATTCAGAACAACAGGAAATGTCTTTTTAGCACTGAAATGATAGAAAACATACTATGCATGTATGTACACAAGAACAGAACAAACAGTATTTATACAGATTCTGGACTCCTTTCCTTTAGGGGATATATACTGTGGTTTCTCAGTTAGAACCCACATACAAAAGTGAATGACATACCCCCATTACACACATTCCCTCAGTACAGAAAGCCCCCTGAAGAATTATTTAGAGCTGCACTTTGCATTAATTACAAAATAAGCCACATCCACTCTTGCAGATGAGAAACAGCAAAGGGGGAATGAATTAAGGTAAGGCAAGCAGCCTGGGAGACCTGCCCTCCTCTTAGCTCCACCTTCCCTGGGGAAAGGAAGGAGCCAGCAATGCTGGGAAGACTCCTCGGCCACTCACTCACTCACTCTCTCTTCCTCTTGCTCTCACCAGTCTTTTCCTTCTCATGCTGCCGCAGAGCTTTCCAAATGAAGAAGCTGTTTCCATGACACCAAACCCTTAATTTGAAGCATACATATAAACAGCCTAGGACTATGATCACAATGCACCATTTCATATTTATTTTATTCTTTTTTAGTTTTGTTTTGGACAGAGATGGGCAATCCTTTTGAAACCCAACATAAAAAAAATTGCTGGTTGATAACCAGCACGCAGTTTCACCTTTAGTGTTTTACAAATACCCTGATTTTGTTCTCTATTAAATTTCTTGTCATGTTTAATAAGCCTAAGAAGCAGACTAGTTGATTAATCAGACTGCTTTGTGTTTGTGCTTTGTACTTGTAGCCAGAACCATCTCCCTGGTGCTTTTTTCTTTTGGTGAGGTCTTAGCACAGAACATCCTTTCTCCTCGCTGTTTGCTTTTCCTCGAAAGCTGTTTTTTGGTCACTTTCTTCTCTTTTTCAGAAAGCTGATTTGTAGCCTTCTATCAGGGCAAAGTAATAAACTACAAATGTAAATATTCTCTTCTTTTATTTAGCTAAGTATTTATCTATTTATCTAAAAGATAAATAAAAGAGCATTCTTCTTTCATGTAAAGCTGTAGGAAAATATGTGCCACATTAAGAAAGACATAATCTTGAGATGAGTAATGGGCAGCAGTACCATCAATGGAACATACCCTAAAACACCGTTTTATTTGTTTTTAATTCCTTAATTGTGTCTACTTACTAACACAGATTTTTTATTTGCTTCTTAAAGAGAGACTTCAGTCAAAATATGCTTTGATGAAAACACTGTAATTGTTTGACTCCCAGTGGAATGGAAGTAGAAAGTGAAAATGGCAAGAGGATCAAGGTTTTGTGCATCCCCAGCAACCCCCCTCTCACCCAACTGCTGCTGCAAGTGAACTGCACTGGCAGAAGCATCATGCAACAGCAGTTCAGCATTATTCATACCCTTAGCTTTGTTAACAAGCCTGAGACACCTACAATGTATACACCCCACACACACTAAGTCAACAGTGAGGGAGAGCATGCATTTGCTGAATGCATTGCCTCCCACTGCGCGGTGCCTGCAAAGTAGCCACCCATGGGATGCAGTGTCTTCATCTCACTTCTCAAATGCAGCAGTGGGGATGAGTGACACTGTAGCTGCAATTCATGCGGTATTCCTAGGTATGTGTGGGAACGACACAGGGAAAACATCAAGGTGGCACATTTCTATCTGGCCTTCATTGGTATGCTTGCTATCGAGCAGCAGCTTGTACCTTTGGGCCAGACATTTCGCTGTTCTGGAAGACATGAAGCAACAAAGAGCAAAAACATTGGGAGCAGCATTTTAATATGGAGGCCTGGAGACTGCTCCCAAAAGCAGCACACAAAAGAGCACCAAATAGATCAACATAAGAGCAAAATCAGCACTATCTCTCTGGCTGTCCCCAGACTATGACAGAATCATAGAACCATTTAGGTTGGGAACGACCTTTAAAATCTGCGAACTACACTCGCGCGAGACTACAGAAAAGCCAGGCTCAAGCCTGCTCCATTACAGGTTTCCTCTGCAAACCTCAAGAAATGTTTCCAGTCATCTGTCAGAGAGGGGCCACACATCTTAGGGATGAGGTGAAAACAACTGGGTGGGAGCACAGGTGAGACTGCAGCAGCAGGTACTAAGGGATCTGAAAACCTTGAAAGAAGCAGAGGGCTTGGGGGTTACAGCATCCCCATCTCTGCCTTACAAAAGGGACAGGAAAACAGTAATAGCAAGAGCATCAAGCCTGGAGGGTTAAGTGCGACCCAAGCCCTGCTGAGAGGTCTGGACACTGAGGCATGTGCTTTTCCATCGCTTGTGGAGAACAGGACAGTCTCTAAAGGTAATTTGGGATGTGACAACGAAATGAGACAATGACGCATTTGAAAGTCAGCGGTAGGAAAAAGACAGGGTGACTAAGGAAGGACAGAGTTATTTGCTGGATCACACAGACAGGACGACACCAGAGATAAGTGATTTGAACTGCAGAAAAAGCCTTTTCAATTGTGGGGAAGGGTTTATACCATGAGGATGCTGCCATTCTGCGTGTTATTCTGAGGGCTATTTGTGCATCTCTATCTTTTAGTTGACTTATATTTTTTCCCTTTAATAAACTTGCTTATTAAGTCTCACTATCGCACCAAAGGAGTAATTTGGATTTAATTTATCTCTCTCTGTGTGCTTTCAGTAGCTATTGCTCCTTTTACTTTTTCTCCCCTATCTGCCAGTCTTTTTAATTTGCTGTCTTTTGTGTGAGCCTTGTAGGGCAAGGATCATACCTACTTCTATTTTTGGAAACCACCTACAGGGAATAAATTATGGTAATTAAGTGCAGCAGAATTAGATTGTAGTGACTGCCAGACACGGAATAGTCACTGTCAAATAGTCTCAGAACAAGATAATATGTTTTTTGCCCTCAAGGATGAAAGAAACAAGGAAGATGCCCCAAGTTAGTGTTACAAAAGTGCCTTCCCTCTATAATCTCTGGAAAAGTACATGGTGAATGCTGTCTGCAGCCAGGGAATCACGGACAGAGCATCAGGCATTTGAGTTTTACCATGGAAAGGATATAATAACATTAGTGACTGCTGAATTTAAAATCGAATTCTACTAAAGTTCCTATTTGAAGCTACACTTACTCCCTTGCTCAAGGCTCAGGGGGAAGGCGGGGGTAAAAAGGGTAGAAAAAAAGCTTTGAATGCAATTTTCATTTTACATGTTTCTGATATTTGAAATGTTTCAAAATGATTAATGCTCTACATTTGGCCTCAGTCCAAGCGGTGACTTATCTAATGTAATGTTTATGAAAATTTTGAAAAGATGAAAATACTATTTAAACAGAAAAAATGCTCAAATGTCCTGACACCAAAGTAAGTGTGTGAAAGGCCTTCCAGAGGAAGAAAAATACTTTCCTATGTGAAGGTGCTCAGCTCAGTAGTTTTAAGGTGAAGGATGCTGAAGCTGAAGTAGCCACACGTTTTACTCAGACACTTTAGGCTGCATCAGTGTGATGCTCTAGAAGTAAGGCAGTTTAAGAAAACACGCTGCAGACGGAATTACCCTAGCTTGCTATTCACTGCTTTAAGTAAGCACTTTCATCTACTGGTGCCTCTAAAGGTTTAGAAATTACCTCTGAGGAATAAAAAAATAAAAATAATTTAAAAAAAAAGAGTGCTTGTGCCTTTTCCCTGCTTCTTCTTGGTGTGTTAAAGACAGCTTCAAGACTTAGGAGTCTAGCTTGTTTTCTGCTGGGTTTTTTGTATCAAAATGTAGGGGTTTTTTCTTGTATGAGTGGCAGTCACCTGTAACCAGGGCCACCGACTCTCATGGAGCCTGGCTTTTACAGCTGCGGAGCACAGCACCCAGAGCACGTCTGGGTATCTGCATATATGATAATTAGGTTACTCTGGATATGTTTTGCCTTTTTGTCTAACTGATGCAGCCACGATAATGTGGATTAACAGATCCACATTTGTCTTCCTGTAAAAAGTATAAATTGCAGAGCTTCACAGACTTCTACCATATTGTGTCTGTTTCTGTGGCCTCTCTCTTCCCAGGTGGATGCTCCTGAGTTAAGGAACTAGTATCCCTGGAAGGGTTTTTCTTTCCAGTAACAAACCACTCTGCCACTGTAAGAGGAAACTGGAATACTCCAAATATTTTTCTCCATGCTGGAGATCACGATACACAAGTGATGTGATTGATGAAGCATCAGGAGAGTAGAATGGAATAGACATTTCACATAAATGCCAGATCTTTCCTTAGGCTGTTGCACTGTGAGCCTGCCTAGGGTGGTTTTCCTTCCTGCCTGGCAGCACACCATCCCAGAGCAGCAGAGCATTTCCATGGTGTGGTGCTCTGAATGAACCCAGGGCAGAGTGGTAACCACCTGGAGTCCTCCTAGCTGAAAGAAGCTACCAAGATCTGTCTAAAACCTGAATGTTTCTAAATAAACATCAGAACAGATGGGGAGGTGCATCCCTTTGTAGTCAGGATTCACATTCTCTTGCATTTATATTGCAAATGTTCCCTTGCAATCAACCTCTGAAATTTCCATGAAAGCTGAAATAAAAAGAGAGGACTTGGGGCAACATCTAACTCTGTTGAAACCAAGGGTTTAACCCCCGTAATATATGAAAGGTCAGCGCCTTCCCCTGTGAATCTGTGACTGATTGCAGGTATTAACACCTCCTCAACCACAACCTTGATTAAGGAAGCATTTCAGGACATTAACCTCAGTAATTAGTCTCCTGTATCACCTCCTTTAGAGGACATACTGCAAGAAGGAAGGAGGCAATAAAGAAGTTCAAAGAAATTAGCCCTTTTTCCTATACCTCTGCTTGTTTTCTCAGGCTGACTTTAAGGAAGAGAGAAATTTCATATTGATGGTTGACAATCCTCCAATGGTCGAGCTTTTCGCCATCTACCCTTTTCCCTCTCTTAAGGCAGAGCTAGTTTTTAGGCACTTGTGTAAGATGTTGTAGATGTTTCTTTCAAGGTTTCTTGGCTGAAATAGCATCCTGATGTTTTCTTTCCTTATTCCAACATGCTTTCAGAATAGCTTTGTGTACATCTGGCAAAGCAATGTCTATAGCCACACAGTTTGGATAGCTCTGCCCAACACCCCTCTCTTCATCACTAATTAGCATTGGGAAGTCTCCATGATATCTAGAAGCTATTTAATCTCAAAGATTTTTACCTTATTTGTTATTGTCAGGATCAGTGAGTCGTTTGGAGGAAAGCAGCCAGGGCTGTAGAATCCAGTAAAAACTCCCCCATCTAATAACAATTTTTTACCAGTCAGAGATTTCTGAATGACTCAGTTTGTTCCATCTTAATCCACCTTCTGGCTCCATATCATCTCAGCTAAAAAAGCCCATACTGGATATGAGCATTGTATATAAGCAACCAACACATCTTACTATAATGCCGTAGTTTGCACGTGTTTGGGAGTAAGAGCCACAGGAAACACGACATGCAACTAATAAAAAAGCAGCACAGTGCCCACACACTCCCTTCAGAAACAGGATTCCCTGAGATGCCATCGCACAAGGAACCTACAGCTCAGGCTCTGTAAGAAAACAGTGGGAAAATCTGTTTTCTCCAAGAAGCTGATACAGGGTCACTCCTGTATGGAGCTACTGAGTGGCAGCTACATACCCAGTGAGCAGCACCAACTGCATTTTTACACGATGAAACCATATGTCTTTTTAATCAATGGAAAAGATGTCTGCTTGAGGCTATTTATATCCATATTTCCTATGCAAATTTTAATAGCCAAACAGCAAACCACTAGATAAAGAGATTTGTAATAGAAATGCTGACACACCTCTGACTTCAGCATCCTAAACTGTGTCATTATAGTGACCTGTACAGAAGTTTCTGCGACCACAGGATTTCTGTCCTAGCCCAGCTCTTGGGTCTGCCATATTCCACTTCTCAAAGCAAACATAACAATTATCTGGATACTGAAGGATAAACCTGGACAAGTTACATCATAAACATTTTAACTAAAGCATATCTTGACAAAAGATCAGGAAGACAATAGTGAGGTAACATCCATAAAAAAAGTGTGGAGACAGCTCTGATATATTTCCCAGTCATAGGAAAGGTAATCGGATGAAGTGAAGGGGAAACAAATTCAATGTGATGAATGTAATAGATATTTACTGCTACAAAGGATTAGCTGAAATTACCTTCAAGCATGAGCTTGATGCTAGATATGATAATTTGATAAGTAGAAAATGGATTTCCCTTTCATATTATATCAACTTCTTTTATAATGATGTACCGTAAACGGAAAAAAAATCACATCATGGATTTGTTGGCCTGTGGGATAACCTTGAAGTTGTGCCACTGAATTTCTACATCTTTTTTTAGATTTCCAGGATAGCACCAAAATAGTGTTGAAAGTACATGGAAGATTAAAGTGAGGAGGAATGTGCGTAAATACGACGTGTGACCTTTCCTTTGTGCAGAGAAAACCCGTGCAACCTCTGCTTGTTGGGAGTCAAGGCACAAATGAAAGTGCCTAAAGTGGGGAGGAAAACACCCTAGAAAAACAGCAAAACTTTCTCAGCCATGAGCATTCCTTACCGAATAAGAAAGTGTTACTTTAAACTATTTCTCTTTATATATGATGTGTATGTAAGTATGGGTGACATATTCTTTTCACATCTATACTAGTTCTTTGTGACAGGTTGTAATGAAGCACATGGAATTTGCCATTGTCAATAATGACTTATGTGCTACCTATAGTAAACTAAGCAGAGAGAGGTGGCACAATAATTATGAATATGGAAAAAATGTGTGGTTTTTATAGTTTCTGTCTTCTTGTAGCCATCGTCTTCTGCTCTCCTTCAAGCAAAAAAAATCATATGTAGCAGTTTTGCCTGAACAAGGAGTGTTATAAACAAGTGTTACGAAGAAGAATCGTTACAAAGAGTTGAGAAGCTGCATTTTATCTGCAAAACAGACTTGCTGACATCTACAGCATTACAAAGTAATTGGATTCTTTCTGCAAGTTCTGCAGAGTTGGGACCTGGGTCTGTAAGACTGTTCTTAGCGCAGTGGGGTTGCTACTACAATATTAATAACAAATTATATAAATAGCTCGAAGGGTGGGACCTTTTCCTTAAACTGAAAAAAAGCCTCTGAACAAGTGTACGACACCATCAGACATACTCACTCCAATTTGTTCTAACTCAGTATTGACATTTTTCTCCATTATCCACCACATCCGTGAGATTTTAATATAATTATTTCAGAACCCTGCTAAGCTCTTGTCTGCTCTTGGAAATATACCAAAATAGCAACAATTATTCCGAGATGGTTTATTTCAATATAAATCCCAGAGCGGGCACTCTTATTCCAAAATAAGAGTTCCTATTTCCAATTTAATTTAATCTAGTTCTAAAATATCCTCCTGGGAGCTTATTCTGGAATAGCTATTTTGGTGCATTTCCAAATGTAGGCAAGCCCAAAGTCAGGGATTGGAGACTGGAGTTTGTTGAAGAGAAAACTCTGTTTCTACTTTAAAAAAAAAATAAAAATCCAAACCGCATAAGCTTAAGAAATCCATCCATTCCAGAAATACAAGCCCTTATACAAACAGGACAGAGATCCTATTTCAGTAATAGCAGTTGCTTAACTCTGCAAACATTTATATCAATTAATGCCACACATTACAAATCCTCATCAAAGGAGCCACTCACAAACCATCCCTTTTTTAAATCTAAATATCTACTGTCAAAGCAGAAGCAGAAGAGCTAAAAATAAGAAAGTTGGAAATCAAACCAAGAAAATAATCTACCTCAAGCAGCCTTCTGATCCTGAGAAAAGAGAAATGCCAAAAACCCAACTAGCTCAGCCAAGGGCTTCACATCTGTTAATTTTACACAAAGGGGATTCAAATTTTGAACTGCCAGGCTGTATACAGAGACTACAACAGACAAACTTTAAGAGAAGTAGAATGAAGCTAGTATACCTCCATGGGGGGGAATAAATAAATTCGTTGCTTTTGAAAACCAACTATACATTTTACTAAATTGAAACCTAAACTTTATAAAATATTTAGAACACAAAAAGGAACCTGGAGAAGATCTCCATTTTCTATTAGCAGAAAACTTTTGCACTAACTTAATTTTTCATACAACCCTCCTAAAGTCTATGGAAAATCTTAAGGTATTAAGTTAAATATTTTACACTATTCCTGTAGGATTTCCACTCTATTGTATACTACAGGCGTTTGGAAAAAAAAAAAAAAAATCAACAGAGCTTCCTGATTCATTAAATGTAGACACTTGATCCGGCCGAGTTATTTCTACTACATCTGTCCCACAGATGTTACTAAAAGCTATTGTCTATCTTTGCTGGATTTTGAAGATGGGCAACAACACATTTTCTGCTCACCAGCCTGACAAGAGAATTCAAGGCTTTCTTAGTTTCCTTAGAGCCCTTTTTGCAACCTAACCTTGAATGAAACACACAGCAACATCAGCCAACACTGCCACCAGCATCCCAAAGATCCAGAACACGTCAGATCTGTCTTGCATCCTGTGGTCACCTTTGAATTCTGTCCCGGGTACCAGTGCCATGTGGATGCCCTGTGCCTGTGCTTTCCTCTGGGATTTCCCAAAGCTTACCCTAGCCCAGCAGTTCCACAAGGGCCCGCAAAGGCAGCGGTGCTGACCTTGTGAGCCAGCCTTCTTGGCAGCCTGGCTTCACACTGGATCATGCATCACGGGCAGCCAAGACCCTGAAGTCAGAGAAGGAGTGTCCTGCTTGGAATGACATCCTCTTAGCAAGCCAAACATGTGGAAAGGAAAGGAATATGAAGACCAGCTTCAGGTCCCTTCCCCACCCCAAAAAATACATCAATGGCACCTGCAGCAGCAATGCTTCAGGTCCACAAAAGGAATATGCCATGGTCTTGGCTGTCCCTCTTCCACCAGACTTGTCCTTTTTTCCTCCAGCTGCAGGGGAAGAGCAATGGTCATACTCTCCTCCATGATGCTGAGCTGTGCTGCATAGCCAGAAGATACACCTCAGCATGTCCGGAGCTATACAAAAAAATACTACAGGTTGCTCTACCAGTCCTGTGCGACCCCCTCTGATAAATCCTTTCTTTGGCTTGTCCCCATCCCTTATAGAGGTAACTTCCACATGGAGTTACCACCACCTTACAGCACGCTCCTCACCTAAATGTCTCAGTAATATCACCACCACGCCAAAGCTGTATGGGGTACAAAGAGTTGCAAAGTGAGCAAATATCCCCATCTAGCGTCCCTGAGTACTAAAGAGCATATCCTGATCTTTTTCTCTCTCTTTTATCCTTTTCCAGCCATCCTGATTCTTAGCGAGAAGAAAGTTGGTGGGTTTTTCTTCTCACCGAATAAGAGACAAAAAAATTACCGCTGCCCACCAGATGGGCATGGTGCAAACTCTGAGCATGCAAACAGCTCAGCCAGTGAGCAGTCGATTACATTTCTGCAAGTCTAGACCAAGCTTTCTCTTGAGCAACAGCTGCTTGTTATTCCATCTTGCACGGTCAAGCTCCATGAGGTTTCTTTCTTGGCTCCACTCTGCTAATCTGACCACAAGGAATTGGCAAATTCGTTCTAGAGAATCAATCAAAGGCGTTTTCAAGTGGCCCTTGCCCGCTGTTTTGCATACACTGCTTCCAGCTGACGAAAGTCTCCTCAGTTCTTCTAGAAAAGCTCTCTGGCTACAGTAGCATGTTATTTGAGGGTGAAATGCATTAGCCTCTGTTTGCTCCAAATTTAATTCATCTATTTAAATAATTTAATACAGCATCCATCAGTATGAAAGCTGGGCAAATTGAATCCAAAGGATTTGAAGACACATAGATTAAATAAACTACCTTCAAATCCTGGCTCTCAAATTATCACTGTCCCTGGATTAATTCTACCTTAATTAGACCAAATAATCTTTTCAAACTGATTAAATTAGTGAAATAAAGATGAAATAAACATAAAGCAAAAACAAATGGAATATAAACAGCCAGAAAGCATAAGCTGTAAAACAGAGTCTTAAATAGTACACTGAAACTCATTCAGTTTAGGTTCTCATTAGAGTTCTATAAAATCATGAGTGGCATGAAGAAGATGAATAAGGAATTTTGTTTCTCAAAGTACAAGAACTAGGAGGGAGCACAACATGAAATCTTCAGTTAGGGCTTTAAAACAATCAAAAGCAAGGACTTTATGACAGAGCAAACCATTAAATTGCCAAACTCATTGCCACAGAGCAAACCATTAAATTGCCAAGCTTGTTGCCACAAAATGCTAAAGATATTAAAAGCATAACTAGGATTTGACAAATTAAGAGAAGAAAAGTCCACAAAGAGTTATTAAACAAAAAGATCAGAAAATCTTTAAGCCATAAACTGCTGAGGGGTGGGAGAGCACATGGGGAAATATCACTCAATACTTTCCCTGCCGTTACACCCTTTCCTTAATTATCTGCTACTGTCAGAAACAGGATATTGAGCTCGATGCGCCTTTGGTCTAGCATAATGGGGCTATTCTAATAATCTGACAAGTCATGAATTGGATATACTTTAAAATGTTGACACTGGCTTCAGAGTCTTAGACCAGAAGGTGACTAAAGAGCATCCAAGCTAAACTCAGCTAATGGAGTTTAGGATAACAATTAGTTTCTCAGGCTTATCTAACTTGCAAGAGTTGTTCGTGTTGCAGCTCCAGCTGATTGTCAAATCCATTAAGCATCAGTATTGTAAATGCTAAGGCAGACATTTTTCTCCAGTAACGGTTCATGACGACAGCTAGGCAGCACATTACAACAGAAAGGACAACACTACTCCAGAAAAGGTCCCAGGCAAGCAGCTTCATCAGCAACAAGGACTTTTAGGACAATGAAAAAGCAGTATATTCAAAAAAGACCCCACAATCTGAGGACAGGATTGAAATGTTTTACAAAATCTGTCCCACCCAGGTAGCTAGAAACCACAGTCAACACTACTTTGAAGTTTCTGGATAGTCCTGTGGAAGGAAGCATAGAAGACCATCTTGTTCTTGCCCCATCTGGACTGTAATGAACAGCAACACTCAGAGATAGGGGTCAGATAGATGTTTGCTCAAACCAGCTCCAAAAAATGAAAGGTAGAGCAGGTCACCACACCAGAAGACAGTACAGCCCCAATTCAAAGAGAGGTAAGGAAACAATCCATTTTCATAGCCTTGCAGTAAGTGGTGCAGACCCATAACCCATTACTCAAGATGCACCACCATCTGGCAGACCGATCTTCCCCTCTTTGACCACACCACCAACATTTCAGAGCAGTAAAACATAAGGGTAGCTCAGTTTTAAACCAGTTAGCTTAAATAAGACTAGCTGAAGAGCTGCCAGGACTCTCAGAGCTTGCATAAATACCTGCCCTGCTTTTGCAGTCTTTGTCAAGTTCCTGCTTACCAGGTACCTTGCCAGCTGTACCTGAGCTTGCTGAAACACAGACTTACATGGACACATCCAATGACTGAATTGTAACCAGTTAACCTATTGCAATCAAGGAGAAGATGTTGAATCCAGAGAAGCCTCTGAGAGGAAGCAATCCATGCAGTGCTCCCTCAAACCACAAAACAGCCTGAGACCAAATGCAGTGGTTGATAATCAATATTGCCACATCCCAGGTCTCCTGCCAGAGATGGATCATCACACCAGCTAGAGTCTTCAGAAAAGCCAACACTAAAATTCTAGCTGCTAGAAAAATTTGTATAGGGAAAAAACCCTAGGTTGATGCTGCCTGCAGGCCTGATTCACCTCTCAGTGTTCAGCAGAAAGACCCTCGATGCCCTCCCAGGACTGGAGTGCAGCCTTCAGAGTCAGCTGGAAACACAAAACACAGGAAACACAGGAGCATTTGGACAGCAAAGCTGCTCTCAAAGACCAGCTAAGGACAGCCCAAGACCTCCACAAAGCTCCACACAGGGCAATTACCAGGAGCAGCAGAGTGAGCTCTCTGCCTTCTTTGCCCACGCCAAGAGCCCTCAAAAGTCAGGCCCACAGGTATTCCCAAAGGTAGCATTGGGGCATGCAGGCTGGTTGCTAATAGAATCATACAATCATCTAGGTTGGAAGGAACCTTTGAGATCATCAAGTCCAACCATTAACCTAACACTGCCAAAAACATTACTAAACCATGTCCCTCAGCACCACATCCACCCATCTTTTAAACACTTCCAGGGATGGTGATTCAACCATTTCCCTTGGCAGCCTGCTCCAATGTTTGATAACCCTTTCCATGAAGAAATTTTTCCTAATATCCACCTTAAACCTCCCCTGTATAGGGTAAGTACCTCACTAGTCTGATACACTTCACAGCAGCAGCAAAACAAGCTCTTTTTCCTAGCTTTGCCCTGTCCTTCATCCCTCAGCTCCCTATGCAAGGTCTGTCTCCAGCTTGTACCATCATCTTGCCACAGCAGGAACAGCCAAGTGACTTAGCCCAGAGTCAGGAAAACACAGTGCCTACCCTGCTGACTGTCCTGAGACAACTCTCTCTTTGCATATTCCTTTGGGTAACAACTCTCAGCCATGCTCACACATTTCCTCCACCAGACCAAACACCACTTACTGGTACTGACCTCTACTCCTGAAACAGCCTTCAAAGCCCTTAACAAAGGCTTCCCTCCACCAGTCACCGTCCTGACCTATATTCACACAGCCTTAAAATGACAAAGTCTGGATCCCTGCCAGCTCCAATAATGCAGATCCAAATGACTTTAAATCTCTCTTTTTTTTCCTCCCCTGCACTTTCCATCCAGGGTGTTAAGACCCACAGAAGAAAACTCCGTTTCCCTGCATTTTTCTGTAATTGCAATGCCACCCACCAAATGCTACAGTAGAAATATTTAATCATATGGGCTTGGGATATGCATAAGCTGTGCTGTAAAGGTGCTAATAGATATATTTGAATTCAAAAGAGATCTGAGAGGCAGAAAATAATACCTTATTAGTATGTTATATGTGTGCGCAAAGCAGCAGCCTGTTCTCTAAATATGTGAACAAATAGAAGAATCAAAGACTTCAGCTTCTCCTGTAAAAACTCATTAAATTCAGTAATCTTTATCACTTTTCTCATTAGCATTATTAAATCCATTGATTTCTGTATGACATAGTTTTGTATGATGGCAAAAATATTACACATAGTAAATCTGCATTTCTGTATGTTCACAACCAGACAGATTTCTGGGTCCAGCCTCAGGTATCAGCATCCCACTCTTTCCATACAACTTGCAGTTCACCCAGCATTTAGAGAAGTGTGCTGAACCTGGATCAGCATAGGAACTGAGCCCTCAAAATGAGATGTTACTTCATCTTCTTAATACGGAGTGATAGAACGCAGCACAGGTTCTTTTTCAACTATGTTACCTTTATTTCTGAGAACAGACATTTTCCTCAAATAAGCTTAATTTATGTGAACTCCTGTTTCTGTGTCCAACATCCTTCTGGTTTGTAGGTTGTTTTCTCCTGTTGTCTTTGCTCATCTTGTAAGCAATAGCCTTCACAGGACATCTCCAATTGCAATTATGACTGAGTGCCCATTTTAAGGGGTGAGGGACAGAAGTTCTCTGTAGAGGTATTGGAGAAAAAGGACAGTGGACCACAAAAATTATGGTTAGGTAGGATCATAAGTAAAAAAATTAGAAAAAGCAAGTATACCCAAGCAACTAATCTGTTTCATTATGGCTACTTAACGTGCTCTTGTTGGTCAAGTCAGCACATCCATCACATCCATTACATTTACATCTCAGCTACAGGGTACGGAAATGATTCTGCAAGATACCATTTGGAGGGGGGGGAAAAAAAGAGGGAAAAAAAAGAAAAAAAAAAAAAAAGGGATAGTTTCTTTTCAAATTTTGATGCCTGAGGGGCAGAATAAATACTAGGCTATCTGCACTTAGTAAGAGTGTTTTCATTGACACAGGGAGGCACAGGATCTCAACCTGTTCTCTTTTTAAGCTGGATTTCACCATGAAAAATGGATTAATGGGTTGTGCCACCCACTGTCATAGCACGCTGTGGGGACCAGGGGCATGACTGAATTAAAAAAAGCATTAGGCAGGCTCTGCCTCTAGACATTCTCCACCCCGACTCATTTGTCTAAAATACAAACTGGCACAGTGAAGCCTGCCAATAGACATCATCTTTCCACAAGCAAGAAATTACTCTTGCAGTAACTCTTCATGGCTAATCAGGGCTCAAACAGTAAACCCAGGCAAGATGAAGGTTGCACCCACGAGCTTCTTCATTTGTTGTACTTTCATTTGTACCTAAATAAGTAAAATAAAACAAAGCAAATCCCCTCGGGAATGTTCTGCTCTCCTGGCCAAATCCAGCTCCATTTGGGTTGTTCATCACCCAGTCTCTCAGAATTTTTAAAAGCATGAGTCAGGCTAAGAAACCTCTGCTGACCAGGATGACTGGAAGACACCTTCCTTAGCATGGCACATGTGATATGCCCCCACGAGGGCAAAACTGATCAAGAGCTGCATTAAGCTGGGAGGGCAAACACATCTCTAACACCGCAGTCCCACACTGGCTTTGCAAGCTGCATCTTTCAACCTAACATTGTCTTGAACAGCAAGGAGTTTGTATCCAGCACACTAGTTGCCTCCAGGATACCAAAGGAAAAGGATAACAAAAACAGAAAAGAAAAATACCTGTAAGAAACATATTTTCTGCAATAACAAAAACTGTAGAGAATTCGGAGCTCTAGAACACGAAGCTTCCAGTTCATCCTCATTTCGTGGAAGCAGGGTGGTGCTCCAGCAAAGCATACAGCACACTTTATGTGAAAGGTAGAGTCACACACTAGATGGGTAAGATGAAGCATATGCATCTACTCCATTCTCCAGCAATCAAAACATTCATTCCCTTCTCCATATCCTTTTTGTAAGGATGACTCATGCCTATAGCAACTGTGATTTCATTTGTGAATCTCGATAGAAAAAACCCACAAATTCATTTTAAAAGTTATGATGAAAAAACTCACAACTCTTCTGCAGGACATTTATGCCTTTCCTAATCATGTACAAATACCTAAAATTAACATTTATACAGTGCTCGGCTTTTTTAATTATTGACACAATAAAAAAAAATATTCTTTCTATACTGGGTCCTCTGCATCGCCTTTGGAGGATATTCCACAAAGTAAGCATGTATGTGTATTCAAAATATACTCGAATGAAATCTGTGGTCCAAAAAATACAAGTCTCAAAACTTGTTCATATACATATGGGTTTTCAAAGTTGAACTGCATAAAATCACAGTAGAAATGCAAACCACTGAAGACTTGCTTACCATTAATACAGCTTCCAGGAAGATGTAATATTTTCTGCTAGTATTTTTCAGTTTCACCTTCATGGACAATGTTATTATTTTGCTGACACTGTGTATTGGTTATCACTCGCCCACAAAAGTTTCAGTTTTGGGTCTGCGATTTTTAACATTATAGCTAGAAATTGTAGGGTTCCACCTGCTACTGATAATCATGGAAATTATTTGACACTTTGGGGTACTTCTTCTGTCCCTGTGTTTACAGCCCAGGCAGCTTCACCATAGAGTTTAGGATCTCCTGAAACAAAAAATCTCTCAAGTGAGTGAAAATTATTGCTGCTGGGGGAGCTCAGTGGGTATCAGACACACCAGGTGCTGCTAAACACTAGGTTCAGAGTCTGCACTGGGCATAACTGGAATTGGAAATAATTAGATGAATATTTCAGTTCTGAACTCTGCCTGTTCCTCTAATCCTCTCTGTTGCAGCTGTATTTGCTGCTTAGCGATATCAGTTTTAATACCCAGTTCCTAATTAGTGTTATCAAGCACCTCTCTCTCAATTCCATTATGCAGAACTGGATGAAACGTCAGGTCAAGTGTAACCCCCAGGTGAGCTTATATTACCGTTTGTCTCCTGTTTTCTATGTGTGCTCTTGATGTTCCACCTCAAGCAACAGTAGATTCCTTGTAAGTGCTAAAATTGCTCTGCTGGATCCCCAGGGCATCCCGAAACACAACAATCACACAACAAGTGTCACCACCCTGACTTGAGGAGGTATTTAGTTATGGCAGCACAGCAGACAAAAGTGAGCAGTCAGCCTATTAGCCAACAAACACCACCTGGGTTAGCTGGAAAAGAAAGTTAGTTTAGACCCAAAAAAAAGAGGAAGAAGCACAAATCATCCTTCACTTAGGATGACACTTAGACACTTCCCAGTCTTTCCATCCTCTTTGCTGACAAACGCTTTGAAATAAATAAAATAAAATAAAAAAATAAATTAACGTTCTCATTTCTGCTTCAACTTACATAAGCAAAAACTGGTAGTTCGTGTCCATGGCAAATTACGAGCATGAAATACGTGACAACTTCACATATTTACGAGGCTTGGAGGAGACATTCAGATCATCAGGAGCCTTAACCACATGGTTTTTCATACGCGTTTCTAACTCTCATGGATATGATGAAAAGTGTTTTACTGCTGGCTGAGCACTAATGGATTTGGAGCTGTTAGCTGCAGTCCACAGGCAGCTGGAAATGGTGAGTTAACACACATTTAATTTTGCTCATTTGGTTTCAGCAAAACAAGGTTTAACTATAACACTGTGGAAGTGTCGGTGGTCAGTGAAAGCCTCTGAAAAGGGGAAACTTAAAAAGAAATGAATGGAAAACAGAAGAGAATTGGCAGGGAAAAGAAACAGAAAAAAAAAAATCAGAGAAACAACAGCAATAAAAGCCAGTGGCAGAATAAGCCCCAAAAGGGAGTGTCTTGTATAAACATCCACAAGTCTTGTTGCTTGGAAAAGACCGTGTGCTGCTGGGGCACTCTCTGGAAACATCACATTAATATCAGCAAACTGAGAGACACCAGCGTTCCCACTTTAGATCTAGTCCTTAGTAAGGATTTGGGTACTGGATCCTCTCCTGGAACAGGAGCAATCCTGAAATCATTCAGTTAGTCCTGGAAACACTCAGGAGCTGTGTGGTCATTATGTCTCAAAACAAAAGAGGAGGGAATGCTTTTCAGAGAGGAAACTTAACATTAGCTACTTTGATATTTTACTGTGGACTTTCACCTCCAAGTTTCGCAAGTAATAACGTTCTGGCAGGATGTCGGCACGGGAGCTAAGGGATGACAACCCTGTGAGTGTACAGAAAAACAAGACCATTTAAGGCTGGCAGGAGAGCTGCTGCCAGAAGAAGGAGAGTCCAAGGAAGCAAAAGGCTAAAAAGGTATAAGGAGTGAACACTAGCAGGTCTAAGCAGGGGCATTGCTTCTGCAAACCAGGAACCTCAGCCCTGGTGGTCCACCTCAGATAAATCCCAGCTCACAAAGACATGGAACCCAGACCTGTATTCGCAGGGAGAGGAAGGATCCAGCAGAACACAAGCAGAAAAACCTGCCTCCCCTTCTACTACAGGGTGGAGGAAAAGCAGGAGTGTATACTCTGTCCTAAGCTGAAGGCACAAACCAGCAACCGGGCTAACACCAGTTCGGCCAACTGGCACCAGCGTGGGTGCCACTGGCACCAGCATCCTGGCCTGTAAGCCCATGAACCAGCCACAGCCTGGACAGCTCTTGGCATTGACAAATAGACAAACTACAGCCAAAAAAAATTACAAAAGTTCATTTTCAATTTTGTTATTAATGATTTCACATCAGTTCGAGAGGGCCTTCCATAGCTCTTAACCTGACAGAGCCTGAAGCATGGCCAGCTCTGAGCAGACAGTAGATATATTCCCCTAATTTTTAAGACTAACTATGTAATATCACTTTGTCATCACCAGCAACAAGAACGCTCCCAATAGGCAACCTTGGAGAGCCTGGGGGAACTTTTAGAATCACATAAAAATATCGCCTGTCTTTTCCACTGGCCAGAACTTCACCATTCTTCCTGTGGGAAAGTAAACTGAAGAAAAAGAAAAATTCACCATCCCCGAGTAACTTGCAATAAGCAGCAGTTTCAACTGTAATGTCAAACGTACAAATTTTCACATGGAGCGTAGATTCAGGACCTGCTGGTAAATTAATATTTAATAGGAATCTCAGGACATTGGAAGTATGCTGCACACTACAGCCTTTTTTATTGCAAATAAAAGAGTCTAAATACCAGCTAAGGTTTAATTACATGTTCATACACCTACTTGTAGTGGGACATATGTGCAATGCACTTGCATACTAAAGCACCGTAGCAGTTTATGCCAGGTATGAGCAGGGTCCACAGCCATCTCCTGTGCCGAATCAGCTCCTTTGGCTTGGGGTACCGTCAGGGTGTTTTGCGGTCAAAATTGCAGACAAATCCAGAAGGATTAGCAGCTGGAAAGCAGGGGTTCAGCTGAGAAGCTTGCTCCTCCTGCCAAATTATGAATGTAGCAAATGAGTCCTGGGGAATGGGAGTTGGGGGTGATGCGGAAAAGAAGTGTGTCTCACTGTGTCCTAAAATGAGGCCCCAGAGGATTGGCTGTACCAATTAAATGAAATCAACTTCATAGCCAATATTGCCCTATTTCACAATCATCTGTAGACAGCATTATTTAAATTAAGAGCATTTTCTCTCAGTTCAGATGAAGCCAGCTCATAGAAATTTTTTAAAAATTAATATAAACCATTCCTGAAGTGAAATCAGAGCCTTGACAGCACACCATTAGCTGATTTCACACAAACCTTGAAAAAGCAACTTCTCAGCAAGACACATAAAGTTATGAGTAAGGTTTTTGTTTCTTGTGAGGAGATTTATTATTACTCCTATTATTTCTAAAATTCCTTTCTAAAGCATTTAAGACATCACTTTAAGGTGGCTGGCTTTTTGCTTGAGTGCTGCAAAGCAGTTTAAATACTGAAAAGTTTTTTGCTGATAAAAGATACTGAGAACTTACACTTTTAAAATTGGACTATTAAATGGTCATCGAAGATCTACTACCTTCCAAGCACAGTTTGTTTTTTTCTAAATTAACTTAGGAATTGGTACGAGCATTAGATAGCATTTAGAAAACTTCTAGGAAACATTTTTTTGTCATTATAGGAAAAAGATACTGGAGAATGGTGGAACTGGAGAACGGTGTTTGTAGGTGAGACTGCCCATCAGAAGCAAGGACATTCAGAATTAAAATGTTCAGTCAGATTCGCACAGATTTATTTCAAAAAAAGTGAACACATACAATCATTTGAGTTAATATTTTTTTCCCTGTAGTGGGATTTTAGTGTCACCTCATCTAAGACAAGGTCATCCCTGGAATGTTTGCCAGTATAATCATCCCCTATGTATATGTGGGGAAGGAGGGAGGGTGGGAGGGAGAGAGAAGGGAAGGGAGGAAGGAAACAAGGGAGAGGAGAAATGAGATCATATGACGGTTTTAGACCTGACAACATAGATGTATTTCTGTTGGAAAACCACTTTAGCTAACCTCATTTGTTTTATTCATATACCTGGTATAAATAACAATGTCAAATGCAACTTTTTGCTGCTGGAGGCTTATAAAGATTCCAGCTATATTACACAACCGTAAGCAATGAAATTACTACTGCTCAACTAGAGGTTGTCTAAGATGTAGTGAATGGTTTTGCACATATCCTCAGTCCAGTTTAGTACAAAATTCAGTGGGCTGGATTATTTCAGCTCAGTCAGTTTGAGACAGCACCGATAGTGAGGTAGAAATCACCAACCCACACCCCGAACAGCTTCAACAAACAACTTTCAGTGAGCTGAGCAGTCACAACTTCTGCACTGAAAACCTTCTGAACACTTCAACTCAGGATTTGCATTTGTCTGATGATACCATAAGAGGGCTGGCAGTAAAGCTATTCCACTACACTATGGGTCTTCTAGAGTAGCCTATGGCCATGGCCTGAGAAGATACATCATAGGGCTCCATTTGCATCATTATGGTCACTTCTCCATCCCTCTTATGAACAGGTAGAAACATCAGCCCCCCAAATCACAGATCAGCAAAGATTCAGTCCTGCTTCTCTTACCCTACCAGACCTCAGCTCCCTGGCCATAGGACTCCTTTGAAGCCACACTGGTACGACTTCTGTTAGCAGCTCCAACCTCTTAAACTATCCCCTGAAGAGTTTTCCTCATCTAGAAAGGTTGATAATGTTCTTATTTCAGTTCAGCTTTGAATAAGCAAGCCACTGAGTGGGCAGGGAAGAGCAGAAGAAAGGATGTGTATTGAGAGACACAATGTTCTTATCTAGGAATATGGAAAGAATGGCACGTCACAACATTCAGGAATAATAAAAGCACCTCTAGCACTTTCACTGGCTACTCAATAGGTTTAACATACTGATGTATTTGAAAATTAACTACCAATCCAGACACACAGCTTGTGTAGGTTAGGATAAGGGCAATGGAGGAGAAATCTTTAGAACTAGTTAATGAGAAATTTGATTGAAAACAGAAAGAGTTGAAAAGCAGGTTACTATTTCTGACTTTGCTACAGAAAAGCAAAATCTCAAATAAGAAAGAAAACATTTTCATCAAAAACACTGTCAAAGCAGAACAGTAACTGTCATTTGAGTCAATTGCTTGTCCCTGCCGAAGGCCAAGCTTTGCGGTCAAACTGCATATCCCATCATGCCTGAAGACATCACCCCACTCACTTGTGAAAATCATTGCTTCTGGGAAACCTGGCTTACAGGGCAGAAGAGGGGCATGAGGAAAATAAATGACAGCTTTCCTAAGCCAAAGGCATGGGGTTTGGCTGGTCTACCTCTGTTTTCAATGAAGAAAAGTACCTATTTCTGCCAAAATGCCACTGAAGTTTGAGCAATTATTTTATTACATCTTTATGATGGAAAAATGTTACATCCTCAAATTTTGTGAATTACTCTTCTTGAACCATAGGAAATGGTGATGGACTAATCTTACATTAAAAAGGAGAAAATGTGGTGCTATACAACTCGACTAATTTCGCTAGACCTTCAAATTTAATAATAGTATACCTCATAATTGATTTAGTCTTTCTCAATTCCACTTAAATTAGCTCTCTGCTTTAATTAAATAGCAACATATTTAATGCCAGGAGAAACTGGTCATTTTGAACTGCTGTTATAATTATGAAATGTTATGACAATGCACAAGAGAATCTTGAGTTTTATAGTTATAGATAAGCTTAAGATTTAATTTTATGCTTCTGTTTTCCCTACAATATTTACAGCATATTTGCATTGCTGATATGTTTTACGCTGTTATGTTTTATAGTGTTTTGCAGACAGTGCTGCAATTCTCAGCATGCAATAATAGAAATCAAATATTTATGGTTGTGTATAACTTCAATTCTCTCTGCAGTCTTCAGAGCTCCTCTTAGAAGTCAGCATTTGTCAGCTCAGAGCCTGTGCTGGCACCAGCAATGATTGTACTGGCACCGCCTCGATCTACAGCAAGGACTCTCTCTAGGCCCAGCTCATCCATAATTTCAGTGCATTTCATCCCATCTTCTTCACAGAAAAAAAAAAAAAATGTTATCAAAGTCAAAAATGTTGCCCTACTTTTCAAGCCTGAAGAAGACAGTCTGAGAGCTAAAATTTTGCTTTGATTTCCATGCATCTCACGCCTTGGAGTGGGAGGTTAGATTCCATGTGGGACACTTGTAACTCATGCCTCTGATCAGGTCAAGACTTCAGACTTCTCTTCAGCTGACAATACGTCACATAAAATACTCAAGGAAGAAACATACAAGCACTCTGCATGGTATTTGAGTATCACTAGAGGCTGCAGTGAGGGACTGAAGCTGTTCTTCTTCCATCCAGAGCCACAACTGGACAGGACCGCAAGAGTATCCAGCCTCTTAGCAGAGACACACAACATTTGAGAGAAGCCCTTCTCTACTGCTGTCTTGCTCCCTCCTGAGTCTGGGTCTCATTCGGGTCCTGCACTTCAGTCATAACCCTAAACAGCGCTACAGGCTTGGGAAAGAGTGGGTAGAAAGCTGCCTGGCAGAGAAGGACCTGGGGGTGCTGGTAAACTGCTGGTTGAACATGAGGCAGCAGNAAAAGACGGGTTGACATAGCGCTTAGTGACACAGTTTAGTGATGGTTTATTATCAGAGCTGATCAGAGCTGGTTAATATGACCTTAAAGATTCCTTCCAACCTAGACAATTCTATGATTCAATGATCCTTAAGACTGGTCCTGGCAATGTTCCCAAACTTTAAGATCTTTTTCTTGCTAGTAAACAGAAAAGCCACCTAGGAATTTCGATGACACAGGAAAAGAAAATGGAGATGGTAACTTCAAGGAGAGACATAATCTAGCTATGGATCACTTCAAGTCCAGCCTCCAGCAATCACAAGTATAATGGAGGACCACTGCTCCCTTGTACTCACCACAAGCCACAAAGCACTCCAGCAAGCTACAGTAAACTTCAGGTGCATAGTAAAGAGAAGCAATACTGATAAAGGATTATGTGCGTTGAGAAGAAGTCAGAAAGATCAGGATCAACATCAGTGTGAATGGCATTGGCATTTGGGCTCGCTGGCCTTGCCCTGTTAGTGGCAGGCCATCCCGTTCTAGAAATTTAAAAATTAGATAAGAATCCAAAATCAAGTAAGTGTTGTTAACATCTGTTAAAAATGTCTAGACTTTTTATTTCTTTGTCTGTTCCTTTATCTGATCATTTGTTCTGCTTTAAAAACAGGAACTCAAGTTGCTGTTATTTCCACTGTACACGATTGAATGGACCTTGCTAAATCTGCAGGCCCTTCCTCACAACTTTTCCCTCTGCTATGCAAGTGATGTCATTTTATGAAGTTATTTTAATGATAATATGATTCTCTTACATTAGGCTGAATTTCCTTTCAACAGGGCCTCAAAAGAGGGAGCTCATTTACAGTGTTCAAAAGCACTTGTATTTCCATATTGCCTGAACTTTCCTAATACAAATTCTTGCAAAACAGAACACAACATGAATTATCTGTATCTGTATTCACTCATGAACCTATAAACATTTGCATCTATTCCCTTCCCTTCTCACGGGAAACGCAGGGCAGCCAAGGGATCAGGGTCAGCCAGCATGTGTTTATGAAAGGGAGGTCTTGCTTAACCAACCTGATCTCTTTCTTTATGACCATCCAGTGACCTGTCTTTCAGATGGGGGGAAGGCTGTGGACATTGTCTACCTGGACTTTGGTAAGGCCTTTGACACTGTCTCCTACCACATTCTGGAGAAGCTGGCAAACCATGGCATAGACAAGTGTATTCTCCACTGGGTAAAAAACTGGTTGAATGGCCATGCCCAGAGAGTTGTGATTAATGGGGTGAAAACTTGTTGGTGGCTGGTTGCCAGCAGTGTCCCTCAGGGCTCAGTTTTGGGGCCAGTCTGTTTAATATCTTTATTGACGATCTGGATAAGGGGATTGAGTGCACCCTCAGTGAGTTTGCAGATGACACCAAACTAGGTGGGAATGTTGATCTGCTAGAGGGTAGGAAAGCTCTATAGAGGGACCTGGACCAATTGGACCAATGGGTCAAGACCAATTGTGTGAGGTTCAATAAGGCCAAGTGCCAAGTCGTGCATTTCAGTCACAGCAACCCCACACAGTGCTACAGGCTTGGGGAAGAGTGGCTGGAGAGCTGCACAGCAGAAAAGGACCTGGGGGTGCTGGTAAACTGCTGGTTGAAAATTAGCCAGCAGTGTGTCCAGGTTGCCAAGAAGTCCAACAGCATCCTGGTCTGTATCAGGAATAACATGGCCAGCAGGAGTAGGGAAGTGATGGTGTCTCTGTACTCAGCACTGGTAAGGCCTCACCTTGAGTACTGTGTTCAGTTCTGGGCCCCTCACTACAAGAAGGAGCATATCCAGAGGAGAGCTACCAAGCTGATGAGGAGTCTAGAGAACAAGTCACATGAGGAGAGGCTGAGGAAACTGGGCGTGTTTAGTTTGGAGAAGAGAAGACTGAGGGGAGACCCCATTGTCCTCTACAGCTACCTGAAAGGTGGTTGTGGAGAGGTGGATGTTGGCCTCTTCCCCGAAGTGAATAATGACAGGACTAAAGGAAATGGTCTGAAGTTGTAGCAGGGGAGGTTTAGACTGGGCATTAGGAAAAATTACTTTATCGAAAGAGTGGTCAGTCACTGGAACAGCCTGCCCAGGGAGGTGGTTGAGTCACAATCCCTGGAGGTACTTAAGAAAGTTGTAGATGCAGCACTTCAGGTCATGCTCTAGTGGCTGAGACTGTAGGGTGTGGGGTTGTGGTTTTGAGTATGGTTGGACTCAGTGATCTCAGAGGTCCTTTCCAACCATGATAATTCTGTGGTTCTGTGATTCTTGCATTTCTTCTAGTTGGATTTGTTGTTCTCTTCTCAACATAATCTATTAGGGAACTGGTAAATCATTTACATCGGCACATGATACCATTTTCAACCTTGAGTGTAACTATCTTAGAAAAAAAAAGGCCAAGAAAGTCAAATATTCCTGTACTGTGTGTACTCTTGTACATTGTTCCTAAATATAATTTCCATTTTTATCTGGCAGAAGCTAGGAAGGGACCACAATGATTTCTCTTAAAAAATGACAAAAGCTTAACGAATTGTGGAACAAGATTTATGTCTTCAAAGGCCTATTCACCTAAAATGCCCTATGTGTCTTAGAATGAGTAGAGTTACATGATTTCCTGTTTGGACATCAGGCTGTTCCCTGAGTGCCCTTTCTGAAAGAACATCCAGTCTATAACTTGGACACTCATTAAATAAAAGTGAGGAAATCCTGTTTATAACTGTGTGCGTAGACACAGAAATTTATCCCTTGTGCATAATTACATATGAAAATTTCAATTTTTTATACGTGTGATTATATATATATGTGTGTGTGTGTTTATATATAATGATATAATGATATAAAGATATTATTAATGACTCACAGCTAGAATATTTCTGCCTGTTCTGGTGGTAAATGATTTAAGAGCTCTCCCAAGAGATGGTGTTATTGCAGTGGAATTGGACAAGTGGGGTGCATTCACTCTTCATGTGGAGATTTATTGAGAATACAGACTTTGGCAGGTTTCTGTAGCAGATCTCTACCTATACCAGCACCAGCTCTTTAAAACATAGGTAAAGCCTTCAAATCATATGAAGACTCGCAGTTCTAAAGCATCTGAAAATATTTTATGAAAATACTAAATATTTTCATGAAGTATAATCATGTGGTAACTGAACTGGTTCAGAGTGTGCTTGATGTAGTCATGCATGCATGGCTGCACTCTACTACATCTATCTGGAGATCTCTGACAGTCCAAAATTAACTAAAGTTTTAGTAAATATTGTAAAATGAAAACTAATTAAAGGTATATGAAAAAAAGTTGTAACTTCTTAACTTTCAGGTTCTGCCACTATGACCAAAAACAAGTAACTGAATTCAGTCACTGCTCCTACATTTGGAATCACTGAGATGTCGCCCAGGTCATACTGCTGCAATAGCTGTAGACAAAAGAAGGTAATAAAAATAATTAAGCAAGTCATAATACATTACTGCCATTCATGTACACAACATAAAAGAAAAAGAATCCCATTAGCAAGAACGCATGGAAGAGACTTAGTGCTTGCCCTGAAAAATTGTCTAAAGTTCTCCCTGTAAATCTTATTTGGGAGCACACTGGGTTTTAAGGCTAATGCCTCTCACATATTGATAATGTGGGGACATTGATTTTCTTCATTAAGTCAGAGCTATAATCCATAAGACTGACAACAAAAGAATTTATGGTACTTTGTCCAATTTTCAACTGATTATCAACCACTCCAACCAAAGCTGCAGTAAGCAAAAAATTAACCAACTCATTCAAAACCAGACAAAACAGACCTGGTTTTTGATCAAAAACTAAAATGCCCTTCTTTGGCAACACACTGGCAAATTTAACCAAGAAATTTATTTGTCCATGATCTGCTCAGTATAGGACTTACTTCATATATTATTATTTACTTAAAGTAAACCAATTTAAGCACTGCCAATAATCAAGTCTTCACTTATTGGGTTCTGTTGGACTTATACCCAAAACAATCTGAATTTAGTCTTTTTAAAAAACTTGTGTATGTGTCCTGTACTTCTCATAGAAAGGACAACTTTGCTATAATCATTTCGCATTATTAACATCAACAAAGAGTTCAGGTTTAAAAATTGGCACTGATTTATCTATACAGGTCCTCCTACAATTGGTATAGTTTCAGTAATAAACAACTGTGTGTGAAATTAGGAGAGAAGGCCCACTATACGCAAATAAGTCATCATCTTTAGAAGTCAATGAAGACTGTCACATCTCTGCAAATAAATTAATGACATTTAGATTTTCCACTGTAGAAGATAGATGCTAAATCTATATCCCACATTCACAAACTGCAAAAAAGAAACTGGATTAAACCCCAGCTCCTAATAAATACATGCTTAAACTCCTATGAAGGCAACTGCAGATAATCCATTGGGAAGGGACAGACCTACACAGGGAACATCTTCATCACTTGTTGGAGAGTAGCTTTGAAAGTTGGATTTGAACTACCATTCCATTAGATGTCTAGGTGATTTATAAGCAAAAAATTCAAAAACCAAAACAATTTATTATTTTGAATTCTATTTAGACTGGAAATTGATAGAGAACTTACTAACTTGTCGAGCTCAAATTCTGTTCTTTAGCATTCTCACAGTAACAGTCCAGCTACTCTCCTTAGCTGACTAGTCTACAATTAAATCTGGCCATCTAATTAAATTCTGAATTTTCAGATTAGTTTTATCTTTTCTTACCAGTGTTCTGTCATTTGACTGGACATTCTGACCCTGTTTATTAATGAGAGAGTTTGACTTGAGTTTTAAATTATGATGGCATTCTTCTCTGGGAGTAAGTGCTGATAAACAATGCTGTGCAACTTCTATAACCTTTTTTTTTTTAGACACTAACCAAAGCAATAACAATTTTATCTGAAGAGCACAAATACAGTTGAGGTGACCCACACAGACAAAACAACATTTTATTATTAACTTAAATATTCTACAAAGCCAACACAGTAAGAGTGGGTTGACTGAAAAACACATCAGTCAGAAAAGCAACAATCATAATTTCAAATCACTCAGGGAAAAATATGTTTATCTGTGGCTGCTTTTAAGAGTGGAAATTAATTTAGCCAAATTTCAGAGGGGAATAAGTGACCTTTTGCCAGAGCTGCCATAGCAAAATCATAATTACTTTCTGCCTTCTAGCATGGTGGCAAAACCCAGAATCCCACATGGCATCGGAGTGCAAAGTCCCAACAAGCAGAGATCAAGGAGAGGATACAACCAACTCTAGTCCCCTTCAGAGGTGTATGTATTTATAACTACTCTGATTTGGGGAGGAAAAAAAAAAGAAAAAGAAAACAGAGCAGGATGAATGTGCTAGCTCAAACCCACAATAAGGTGTGCTGCTGCATGTTGAATGAATTGCAAGTGGCAGGTCAGTTTTACCAAAGGAGAAGGGAGTCACACGTGTTAAATCTCAGGAAAGCACAGGTTATTATTGCCAGATCAATACATGATAAATAACAGTGTGTCCCACAGAGACCACGTATCTTAAATCAGCCCTGCCAGACTACGCCTGTTGAAGCAGAGCTAAAAATGACATTGAAATTTTTCATGCGGCTTGTACTTCAGGGTGAATCCATTCAATCCGAGGAGACATAAAGCAGGAGCGGATCCTCTCAGAGAAACTGCTCTTATCTAACAGCAGCACTCCTGCTTTACCAGGGCTGAGGGCATTTTTAATGCATCTAACCAGCAGTGTCACTCAGGCATCCCTTCCCACAGAACTGAGCCCTAATTTGACAAGTACACAGAGCATAATATACAGAAGCAAATCACGACAGCTTTATACCCTGTGCCCTGTTCATCTCCACAGACACCTCCACTTTTGCTTTCAGCGACTAGTTTCCAAACTTTTCTGACAAATGAGTCACTACCCATCCACCCGTATTCCTTTCGGCAGAAAAAAAAAGCCTTGTGTGATTTCCATCATACCAAGGGACAGTGAAGCAGCTGTGAAAATGTCTGTTGCCAGCAGGTCGCTGCTCATGGAGAGCATGGGACCAGCATACAGAGGCTCTCCCAGGTCACCATGTCTGCAGACCACCACCCAGAAACCCCCACCTCATATACAGGAACAGGGCTGGCTCCCTAGGACCCGCACTGTCAGGTTTGTTGGTGCTGAGAAAGGCTCACACATGGCAGCTGGGTGGCCACAAGGAGCAGGAGCTGCAGGAGAGCTGGCCTCCATGCTGTGGCTGTGGCCGTGGCCCCCATCCCTGGGCACAAAATACTCTCAGAAAACAGCTGAAGGCTCCAGTTGACATAAAACCATTGCTAACAATTGTCTCGTCCACTGAAAAGGCAACTTTTAAGTATTTTTCCTGAGAGTTTGAAGGAAACATTTCCTAAATACCACCTTTCTTTTGAACCTCTTTTACCCAGGCAGCATTTCACTCCATGCCTACCTCACCCCGCCTGACTCCAGTTTTCCCACCTGCATTCCCTCCCCTGCTTGTTTTCTCTATTATCAATGTGCTTCTGCTTAGTCTCATGTGCAGACTAAGCTCTCCTGCTAGTTCATTAAAGTATCCTGATGTAAACTTTTTCTGTTGAAAAAGTAGATGGCATCGAGCATATTTGCAACTTCTTGTGCAAAGTATAATCTGAAGCGAAATACACTTCTAAGGATTACAAAGCTGTTGGAGTTCCTTGTCATATTATACTGATAGTAACTTCATCAGCTAATTAAAGATTTTTACCTTCTTTGAAAATGTGTATCCTTTTTTTTTTCTCCTCTGTTTTCGCAGATACAAAGCTCTGATTTTTTTAGTAGCACCTGATTTTTTCTGGAAGACATCTCCTCCAGATAGACATTCTGGAAACAGCAGCAATAATTTCTGACCCATTATGGGCAAATCAGCAGTATTAAATGATCTTCAAAGCACTTCTGTGGGTGGTGCAAAATGTATATAAGCTGCTACAGCCAGTTATTGACAAAATTATCTACCTTCTGGTGCCATTACACAGAACAGCCTAATACGCATAATTACAGTAATTATGTGGAGTACAGCACAAACAAAAACAAAATTATATGCTGCTTCACACTGGCACTCGTTCAGCCAAATTCATTTTCACATTTACAGTATTGCAAATATGGGCAACATTATTAAAGCAGAATTTGAACATAATTATGAGTACTGACTCCACACTAAATTGGTGTTTTCCATCTTCGGTAAGCTGTAGGAAGCTGCCGTGATGCCATTTTGATGGTACACTAAGCCACCTGAAGTCTAATGACCTCTATGACTATCTCTGGTTTTCTTTCAACAGTACCACTGAATATTACAGCATCTGTAATCACCTGCTGCCTTCAAGGTAACAGTCCCTTCTTTACATAGCACAAGGAGCTGGCAGGAATTTCCAGACAAGAAATCTCGACTGTGGGATCAAGCTGGTCCAAAATTGCATAGAACCACAGAATCACCAAATGATAGGGGGTTGGAAGGGATCTCTGGAGATCATCTAGTTCAAGTCCCCTGCCAAAGCAGGTCCACCTAGAGCAGGTTACACAGGAACACGTCCAGGCACGTTTAGAATGTCTCCAGAGACAGAGACTCCATCACCTCTCAGGGAAACCTATTCCAGTGCTCTGCCACCCTCAAAGTGAAGAATTTCCTGTTTAGATGGAACTACTTCTGTTCAAGTTTGTGCCCGTTACCTCTTGTCCTGCCACTGGGCACCACTGAAAAAAGACTGGCCCCATACATCTTCACGTAATTCTGAAAAGAGACATCTCTTCTTCTTTAGAATTTAAAATCTACTTTTTAATTTCCCCCACAAAAAGGAAGGAGTTTAGAGAAAATATTTTAAACCCTGCTTTTTCATTTCACTTCAATTATTCTTGAAAACATTGAAACCTGAGCTCTGAGATTTCCCACACCACGGTAACAACCTGTATGAGCACAGCTGTTTCCAGAACATACATCCCTTTATACCCTCTGATAAAACTTCAAGCTGCTGTTATTTTAAGTACTTAGTTATATAAAAGGGGAAGCCCTGTTGGGACATGAGATTGGGCTACCAGTTTGGCTGGTGGCTTATTGGGAGCCATACCAGACTTTTTCCTCCTGCCAGCCCCAGCAGCTGGGCAGGACTCCGGGGAAAGGACAGGAGGGAGATGAGGTTTGCTGCCTTTTAGAGGACAGTGCTGAAGGTACCTGGGAAAGACTCATCTGGCACCAGAGATAAGACACTGCTGAGGCTAAAAGAGTATCCAGAGCCCACCTAGACAAGCAGCAAGTGATTATAGCTCTGGTGTGTGATTGTAAGTGGTGAGTTATTGCTGGCACAGAATACCTGAACTTGGAAAATCAGTAGCTGGAAGAGGAAGAATAAAGGAGGGTCCAGTTTAAAGCCTCCAAGGGAAGAAGTTCAATACCAGCAGTAATTATGGACGTCTTTTACACCTAACTATTTGGATATCGGCTCTTTCATTAGTGGTTTCATCTACTCAGGCTTGCTATATTTGGGAGTGGGAAGGGGGAGAAAGAAGGGTCACTGCAAGCAAGCTGCTGAGGAAAACAAAACTCTGAATCATAGAATCATAGAATTTTTTAGGTTGGAAGGGACCTTTAAGATGATCATCTAGTCCAACCATCAACCTAACTCTCATTGAAAAAAAATAATAAAGAAAACAACAAAAACAAACCAACTCCATTACTAAACCATGTCACTAAGCACTATGTCAATCAGTCTTTTGAATACCTTCAGGGATGGTGCCTCAGACACTTCCTTGGGCAGCCAATACTTTGTTGAAAGACTAAATTAGTAGAACAATTTTCCACATTGATGCCTGTTAGTGATGTCCTTCTTCAGCTCCAAGCGGATACTCTGGCAGACACTAAAACCAAGATCACCAGGAAATGCAGAGCAAGGGAGAGTTGGCAAAGATTTCAAATGTGGGAGGAAACCTGTGAAACCCTACTGTGGGTCAGCAGTGACAGAGTGATGTTACGTTCAGACTTGCCCAGACTGATCAAGGATGGGAGAGGAGAACTTGACAACAACAGGTAGAGTCCTTCATCCACTCATCTGACCTGAAGGTCTCCAGGTCTGAAGAACCACATCAGCAGGAAAGCATTGTTTCTTTCCAGATATTCTTTCAGTCAGTTTTGGTTCTCATTTTAAGAGTGAAAGTTAAAACACTACCATTTCTTAAGGAAGCAAAGACCTTGGTGTCTGCACCTGTGTCTGTTGGTCTTTTGTTTCTATGTCTCTTCCCTAACCTTTTGTGAGACTGATAACCAATTTTGATCTAGTAAGACAGGCAAGATGAAGTCTTAAAGATATCAAGATCCTGCATGTTTCCAGAAAATAGGATGTGGGTGGAAGAGAAAGATTAATGCTGCCTGTGAGGGAAAAGCTGTTGAACAAACTCCCACCTCTTTAGAAACCAGATTGCACACAAGATAGAGAAAGCAAGCAGTTACAAATATCTCAAGCACTGGAAAGGCTTCATTGAGCACCCACCTTAGTAAACTGCAGAGAACCCAGACACAAAGTCCAGAGCCACAGTCCAAACTTTCCTTTTTCATATGTTTCAACATTCGAACTTGCCATTTGGGGTAATTCAATCTTTTTTGGTTTCAGGACCTGAAATGAGAAGGAGAGCATATGTGTTTGTGCTTACAGTCTAAGCGTGCACATCTGTGAGCTCACTTAAGTTTCATAAGAGAAGGAAACATGCATCAAATAACACACAAAATTACTCATGTATTTTTAACTGTCCTGAGACTGGGAATTGCCATCTGTAATTGCTGGTAATTGATGACCATTGATAAATTGACGGAGCCCTGGTTGTTGAGTGGACTGTATTATACAGGCAAGGCAACANGATATGAAATGTCCAGCAACTGTTTCCTCTGGGGAAATATTCTTAGCAGAAAAGCTGAGAATCCTACAGTCAATAAAAGTAAAAGAGAGGAGAGGAGAGGAGAGGAGAGGAGAGGAGAGGAGAGGAGAGGAGAGGAGAAAAAGCCTTTGGCTACCACAAAACAACTTAAAACTGAGATGAAAGCTTTCTAATCAGAGTTGTGGTTCCTGAATTAGATAAATATTCTGCTTCTGTATGGAGATTTTATCCAGCTGAACAGATCAGCTTTGACTCTTTGATAAAATTATCTACTTAATCAAATTTAGAATCATGTATCAGTCAATTTCTTATTCATTTCTTCACTATGAAGATAGTCTTGATTCTTTTTTCTTTCATATGTTAGAATGTTGCATTCTTTGTGGTCTCTGTCTGGACCTCTACCAGGTGCAGGGAGTCAGGCCTTCACTTTTCCTGGCAGAAATTTCCCAAAAGTTCAAGCCTCATTTCTCACACTCCTACAGTACTCTGACTATGTAAGTCTTCAAGTTGTCACTTGGGAACTATGGCAACCACTTCAAGATAAATGACCCAAAGCAGCTTTTCAAACATCTGCTTTTTTAATTTTACATTTCTTTTATTTTCTACAGAAAAAAAAAATATTAAAAGAGAAAAATATTTTAAGTAGTGCAGATGATATTTAACTTCTTTAATCAAAAGATTTTCAAAAAATGTGCCCATTTCAAAAGAAAAATTTCTGCTGCAAATACTTGGAAAATTAAATGCATTACATAGAATATTTTCAACTTCTGTCGTAGAGTCATGAGATTTAATTTCCGTGTCTGAAATATTTTATGGGAGCATGCTGTCCATTTTACTTTATCCCATGATGGTGTTACGATGAATTAATTTTATGCTTAGATCAAACCACCTCCCTAATAGGTTCATTTATCCTTTGGCCACTCTGCTGGTTCTCCAAGGCCCAGTGCCGAAACTGTTGAGCCAGCACCAAAAACCACAAAAAAATCCACCCTATCTGTGATGGGATTAGATGGAAATCAGCTATCTACTGTCCCTTGTAGGTACTTCAGTCCAATCCTGAGAGCCTCAGAAACAAAAGAGAGGGTCTCACTCACACACTCTCTGTCCAGCACTACATGCCTGTCTACAGGCACCTGCATTTTCAGCATTAAAGCTCCTCTGGTGCTTAAAGTTCTTTGCCACAAGGGCACGTTGCTGGCTCATGTTCAACTTAGTGCCCACCGGGACCCTTAGGTCCTTTATTGCAAACCTTCCTTCCAGCCAGCGTGTACCTGTGCCTGAGGTTATTCCCTCCAGAGGCAGGACTTGGCCTTTGCTGAATTCCACAAGGTTCCTGTCAGCCCATTTCTCCAACCTGCTGAGGTCCCTCTCAACAGCAGCACAACCATCTGGTGGATCAACCACTGCTTCCAGTCTTGTACTGGCTGCAAACTGGTTACACTTGGATACAGATGCCCCCCTCTTGCAGCAGTTCAAATTTTATTAGTTAATCATCTAAAAGCACTGGAAAACTCTCTCTCTGGGTAGAATATCAGTATTTGCCTGTGATTTAGCAGAAAGGCACGAGTTTTGCCTAGGGGCACTTTTTCCTATAAAGTTAACATTATGACATTAAAAGAAGCAGTGCAACTATAAAACCTGTATCAATTGATTTAATAAAAGATGCCATCTCTCCCCAAAATGTCACATCTCTTATTAGACCAAAATGGTTGCTGCAAATACTACTGCTATTGCTACCATAAAATTTCAATCTTCTTATTTGGGCTTTAAGAGTAGGTTTTATGGATTCTTTACCAGTAGTTAAAAACCCCTGCCTTTTACCTCTGAGTACTTGAATAGATTGCCTGAAATATTCTATTAAATTATTATTAATCACATTTATTACCTGAAGATTTAAGCCTACATTTGAGAGATTCATATAGACAGTAAGGAGGCACACACTGCAGGGGGGGGTGGAGGGGAGCACGTTGCTGAGATGTCTACTTCTTCCATTAATCCAGGGAACCAAACAAAAGATCTCCACCAGTGCAGCTACACCAGTTCTCACCAGGCAATGATCTCCCTTAAACAGCTGAGAAGCGTTTCTTATTTAACAATGCCAGATAATTAAATAATCAGAGAAGCATATGTCTATGGAGAATCAGAGAAGTATACACCTATGGAGATTGTTCAGTCCCAGGCACAAGTGTGAGAATAGGTTTCTTTCCCTCTAATTTGTACTGAAGCTAATTTCCTCCTTAACTCTTTATCTTACTCCACATTTGAATTTCTCAGAAGCATTCTTTTTGACTCTAAGAAAAGCTGCATTTGAAATACTTGCACCTTTGCTGATGTTCGGATTAGATCTCCTCATGGAGCAAAGCGTTCCCCAGGACAGCTCTGCTTAACAGGACACGGGGCTCAGCATTTGTGAGAATCAATCCAGACCATTTCAGGGTCACTTTTAGCAAAGGAAAGCCTGCCTGTTAAGACCAGATAAGAGTGAGGTCATTGATTTATTTTTTCCTCATTATCTGGCAAGGTTTCAGTTGAAGCCTAAACTCATTATCTCTGTGGAAATACAAACATAAGTTGGTCCCTTGAAGCAAGTTAATTTAGTTTGAAAACAGTTAGGGAGTTACCTTCTGAATTCAATTAGCTAATAACTCCTGATGGGTAAAGGTCACAGAAGATCAAGGCATGGTGCTGGTTTAAGTTAAATGCAATTCCAGGTAGTATCAGAGCGGCATTTTCCCCCTCCTATTGAATCATGGCTGCAGCTTCTGTCCACCATCTCCAAATTCTCCATCAATAAGAAAGACAAATTTATGCCAGAAGGGAACACCTTTGGGGATGAGAACAGCAGCAGTACCTTTGAGCCACATCTCCTTCAAAGTCTTCCCTTTGTACAGGAAGTCAGCCAGCAGGGGAAGACCTTGCCTCCTCCAACCGTGCTGAAGAAAGCCCCTCTACTCACCTACATCACAGAATAATGTGTACATTAAAATCCAAATCCCTCTCTGCAGCAAGGTTGCAGCCAAATGCAGGATCCATTTTCCATTCCCGGATACAGAGATGTTTCTTACAAGGGCTCTTGCCACAGAGGAGTCTGTGCTTCTGCAGAAGATGCAACACTTCTGGATCACGCGTGGGCCACCAGCCGCAGAGGCTGTTTCAGGCTGGGCTGGGAAAACATTTCCAGCTTAACAGCCAAGTTAGAAAATAACACCATGATAGAAACACCGACAGGCTTGATCACAGTATAATAATTGTTGGTATCACTAGAATGGAGGGGAAGTAAGCGGTGCAAGGGCGGCACATTGTCATTGTTCTCTCAAGGAAATGCCGGGCTCTGAACTACGCTGGGCAATCACGAGCTACAAGCAGCTCCCTCTTAGAGAAACAATTTTTCATCTTACAATGTGAAAGCAAATTTCTTGCCAGTATTACCTCAGGTCATTAGCTGGATTGTAATTCTTGTGTTTTTCCAAACTGATTTCCACCTTAATTTGATTTTGGGCACCTGATTAAATTTACCATCCCTGAAGAAACAGACGTTCAATTTAACTCCAGCTCGACATTATCCTCGTACCAAAACATGGTTCTCACGGTCGCACTTCTAGCTTCAGAGCAATTTTGTCACTGTTTTAAAGTGGCATTCTCTAACCAACGACAATATATTAGCTTGCTCCTGCACATCCATGTTATACACAAGCTCAGAAGGCAAAACAATAAACTGTACAATGCAAAAGGTGAAGCAGTAACTCTTCAGAGAACTACAAAACATTGAATTGCAGGATGAGGAAAGCCACGTCTCATGCGTTACTCAACACGCTTTACCTTTCTCAAGTGACTCTTTACATCCCACCAAGGTGCACCAGCAGATAACATGCAAGGTGAAGCACCGGTATTCATTTTATTTCCTCATCCCACAAGGAAGGCAATTCAGTACTCAAAGCATGGGTGTCTCTGATTCATTACAGTAGTGCTCAGGGCTCTTCCCTCCCCAAGTGTCTGGATCAATGTGACTTAATGGATACTTTCTCTTCTGAGACTCCGAGGAGACATACAGGTCTAAATTCTTTAAATAGAGGTCAAGCCTTGGGACCCTGTAGTTTTCTGGGGTGTTTTATCACCTTTTTCCCAGACTGATTCCTCACAAAAACATTATGCACAAGAATTATATCAGATCATATTGAAGGCCCATTTAGTCCAGTATCCCACTGCTGTCAGGAGCCAGCAGGAGCCACCAAGTGAAACAACTTTTAAAAGGGGTAACCACGTAAACGTTTTCTCCACTCTCTCCTCCCCGCATCCAGGAGCCTGCCACACAGGCAGTTCCTCAGGCAGGAATGTCATCTTGCTGCCTAATAGTCCTTGATGGATTTTTTTTCTCCCATTAATTCGTCTGATCGGTTTTGAGCCCGTCTAACCTCTTGACACCCGGCAGATATGGTGAGACTGGTTCCAGTTTAATCACACGCCACAAGGGCCAAGTTGTTTGCTGTTGTTTGCTTAAGCCACTACCCAGTAATTCCACCTGATGTCCCTTGTTCTTGTTCTGGGAGAAACACAAATAATCATTTGCTACTTATTTTCTCCATGCCACTCATGATTTTAAACACCGCTATCTCATGCCTTTCTACCTCCTCTTTTCCCATCTAAAGAGTCTATTTAATCAATCTCAATTCAGAAGCCGTTCTGTATTTCTGAAAACACTTGGCAGGTTTCTCCGTCCCTTTCGGGCTCTGCTATACCTTTTCTTAGACAGGGAGATCAGAACAGCAAGCAGTAATCAAGAGGTGAATGCACAGCAAAATGATTATTTTGTTTTCTCTGTCTTCCCTGGCAATTTCTGACAATCTCTTTGCTTTCTTGAGCATTGCTCTGCTGTCAGCCAATGTTTGTTAGAATTACTGACAGCCGCTCTCAGCTCTCTTCCCTGAGTGGTAAGAGGTAGTTTAGAGCTCATCTTCAGGTCTTGCAATAGAGGGCTTATTTTTCCCCATGTGCATTGTTTGGTGTTTACTGGCACCAAATGTGGGCTGCCATTTTACTGCAATGCCACTCGGTGTCATGAGTACTTCCACATTTTTAAAAGGAGACTTTTATTTTTCCTACACTGAATAACTCAGTTAAGGAAACATGCAGCATGTCGCTATTTAGCACATTTTCCAGACTGCTTGTGAATATGTCTGACATCACAGATCTTAGTGCGGACCCCTTGTTAGCTCCCACTGAAATACCTGACTGTCTCTTCCTGCCTCTCACATCAGTTCCACGGGGAGTCTTTCCCTTCATCCTGCTACAGTTTACTTCTTTAGGATCTTCTGACTGAGGAGCTTATCAAAAGCTTTTGGAAAATCTGAGCACATCAGACCAACCAAATCACCTTAATCCATACGCGTGTCAGTGCTTTCAGAGGAACAACGACGGATTCCTCTCAGATACAATTTCTCTCAACAAAAGCCACATTGACATCTTCCCAAAGTCTTTTTCTTAAAGACTGGTGTCAAATTGCCATTTTCCCCTTTCTTTGGTCGTTTCGTGCAGTGGATCTGGGGGAAGAAGGGGTGGAGGTGGGAGGGTTCCTGCTCTGCTGGTGAAAGTTGGCTGAATCAGAGCACACTGTGGTTGCAAGGACCAAAAGTCCCTCCAACCCTAATCATGCAAACGAGGTCTTGCTTGCTCCTCTGAATGTTGCCCAGCACCGCTTCCTCTCCCAATGATTCCCTGTTTCGTGGCTTCAATAAGCAATCACTCATGCTGCTAGGAATTGCAGTCTCCCTCCCAGTCACGATGCTTTCCGCTCTAACATTCCTTTTTATTCCTTCTTCAGCTGCTGGGTTCTATGGATCACTTTTGCTCCTTTAATGCCCTAAACAGCCACTGCAGAATAACCGTCTCCTCAGCAGCCAGACCTCTCCTGCAGCCAGGTGAACTGGGGTCCTTCTGTAGCCCACCAGGAGGGCTGGGGATCTGCTTCCAGAGGGGTGAGGTCCCTGCGTTTCTCCTCCACCTTCAGCCACCCCTGATGAACATGACACCACAGAGCTGTTGTTTAACAAGGGTTAACAAAAGCCCAATTCACATGGGGGGTTGCCCAGTGATGAAATTTTTGGATCCACACAACCCCACTGGCCCTTCCCTTTATGATTCTGGGTTAATCATCTTAGTGTTATGGCTACTCATCTAAAGCCCAAGACATAAATTAAATTAATGCCAGTGACAGGGTTCCTCTAATAACATCCAGCTATTTGTCAACAGATCTGGTAGTTACTCCAAACTGCTGTGGTTATTCCAAATAAAATGTAACTATGCAAACATACTGGCTTCTTTCTAATTTCACTTATTTTTATGATAATTGACTTATTCTTACCCCTTTTCAGATTTTTCATTCAATGCCTTGAAAAATATAAACATGCACATACCAGTGGCAATTTAGCTTTTCAGAGTACACCACAAGTTCTCGGAGGTTTACGCACACAATTAATGAAAAATCCACCAGGATCTTAGGCACTGCTTTGCATGTATGAGGTGCTACCTGTAAAAGAATTCAATCAGAAAATTCATTACAAAATGTGAGAAATGGCCTCGAACCTCCTGACTAGTGTGTGCAGAAGTTTATGAAGTGATGTAAAGGGAAAATTGTTTCCAGAAGGCATCAGACAGATAAGATAGCAAAGATAAAGACTTCCAGACAAGAAATCAGAAAACAGACCACATAGTGATGCCCAAAAATATGTCATTATAATTCAAGATACCAATGCTCTAGTTAACAGGTAGATGTGTATTCATTCATGTGAAGCAAGAGTGCGGATTAAAAATGCTTCTGCCTCTGAAAACAGCCATAATGAAGTATGTTAATATTAATGGAGTATTCTCCACTAAAGAGGTAAAATCTTCCACTGGAATAAAAATAATTGATTGGAGTTTTCTCACTGACACATGTATGCGGCAGTGTGCATACATGTACACAAAGACGGCCACACGAGCTCATGGTGCGTTCTGAAAACACATGATTTGAGCTCCACAGTATTTTTAAAATTGAAAGATGAGGCAGGCAAGGTGGCACTGCTTTCCTGTTGCAAAACACCCTCCACGGTTTCTTTCCAGATGAAACATCGTTTGGACAGGACCATTTATGTCACTGGGGCGACCATAAAGTACCACTAGGCAATAACTGGTATCATTTACTGTGAAATTTAGTGTACCAAAAATCTCCCTCTACAGCACTGCAGAAGCCAGAAGGACACATGTATAATGAATATTTCAGTACTTAGCACTCATAAAGAAAGGAAAATCCAGCAGCATTAGATCCCAAACCCAACCACATAAGAACAATCACTGCAAAGAAGCAGCATTTGAATGAACAGTTTCCAACTAATTAAAACCTAACAACCATAGCAATGTTTCCAGCTCTGCATGCTTCACTAATGTTTCATTTTTTCCATTAATGTTCATTTCATATCATCTTTTAGCAATATTTTGTGTCTCTTTTTACATTGCTGATGCCCAGCCTCAGTTCAGGTTCCTCAAGCCTCTATTCCACGCTAATTCCTTCAGGCACCTGAGTCAACCTTTCAGAGATTACATTCCTCCAAACTTGGTCTGACCAAGCTTGGTCTTACCAAGCTGTTTTGAGGTATTTAACCCGTGCAGTGGGGTCCATCGGGCACAGTGGAAGTGGAGTAACACCAGACTCCTCCTGGTGATGCCTGCAAACCCCTTTTCTCAAAACAGCCCTGACCCCCTTCCCTCTCCCAGCAGCAGTTGCCTGATGGGGAAAGGACAGGTGGAAAGAACATCTGGCCTCTCCCCCAGCCAGCCCACAGCAGGACAAGCCTACAGGCATGGCAGAGGCTGAGGGGCCACGCAGGTCTCCATGTGCTTTGCCATTACAGCTGCCTTGCATAAGCACCAAGACCAAATCTGATCCATGGCAAAAGAAGGATACTCCTCCAGAATCTTCTTCTGCTGAGCACAATTCATAGAATCATAGAACGGTCAGAGTTCAAAGGCACCTTGAAGATCATCTAGTTCCAACACATGGGCAAGGACACCTCCCACTAGACCAGGTTGCTCAAAGCCCCATCCAACATGGTCTTGAACACTCCCAGGGATGGGGCATCTGCAGCTTCTCTGGGCAACCTGTTCCAGTGTCTCACCACTCTCACAGTGAAAAATTTCTTCCTAATATCCTTCAGAAGTATCACAGTATTTGCTTATTTTCCAAAAATTCCTGCTTTGAAAGCTTCACAATTACATGAAAACTCATCTTTCATTTAAAGCAAACCACAGTTTTGGACCTCTATCAGGGCCCAGGCATGTGAACCGTACATACACAGAAGGGATCAGGGAGGTTTAAAGATCTCTAAATCTATTACTGTTACCACTTCCCATCTCCTGACTTTTTAGTATCTGGTTTTGGCAACACAGCTCAAAAGCTCGCAGCCTATGGCTCATCATTTCCTTTCTTCCAGGCTTGGGGCTTTTATGTGCCACTGGGGATGAGGGAATGGGGACAGTTTCACACCAGTGGCTTCCCCCACTGGTCTGCTGAGAAGCAGAGCACTGCTGCTGCCCGGAGAAGCTTGCACTATTCAGTTGTAGCAGCACCACCACCACCAACAGCAGGCTTCACTCCAGAGACATTCTGGCTAAAAGCAAAATCTTTACAGCTTCCGAAAACCAGCCAGTGCCTGTAGCTGCAGACAGGGCAGACTTGCGTTTTCTTTGAGTGGGTGCAGAAGGATTCAGCGCGCTTACTGACCAGCCTATACGTTCTGTCATGTGGAGCCTTCTTGTTGCTCTTTATTTGTCATTCTTCAAAAAAAAACTCTTGGTGAGGAAGGACATACCCTGGCTTGCTGGTGAGAGTCTTTTCCTCCCTCTACAATAACAGCCTGGCAGCAGTTCTCCTGCTCTTTGATGCCCAGGAGCACCAAGACGGGAACATGGATATGCCAAAGCATGAAGCGGCGTGGGATTATATAATGAGTTACTGACCCTTAACAAATAATTTGGGAAATATAAACAGTGGTTACCTACGGTGACCTACTGAAAGACGCCCAGGTGCAGCCAGGAGGAGATTTACAAGGCGTGCTGCCGCTGCCTAGGGAGGACCCCAGCACACAGCCATGGCACAGCCAAGCCCATTCCGTATGGATGCCAACTTGCCACAGCTGTTTCTGGCCGTATCCATCATTTTTCAGTACACAAACTGACCTTAAGAGTAATAAAACTGAAATCGCCAAAGAGATGATGTCAGGCATTTTTAAGGAGGCTTTTTTAAAATTAATTATGCCTTGCTAAACAGTAAGAGGCTTGATTCTGTTGGTACCGTGACTGCAGACTCACCAGGACGAAAAGAATAATGTCAGCCCTCTGCAAAATCACAGCAAGGGTTGCAAACAACCTTGAAGTCTGCTTTCCTACAGGATGATCAGGAGATAGAGAATCTGACTTTTCCTTTTTTTTTTTTTAAAGTGCTGCTTTTTCCTTTCCATTAAAAATACCATCTGGCAGAAATCTTATTTCAGAAATCAACACCCAGGTCTAAGAGAGGAACTCTGCCCCACAAACTCTGCTGTGTTATCAGCTCTCGTAAATGGGAACTTCAGCTCTCTCAGCCAGCTTTTCATAACAACTATTTCAAAGCGTAGGCCTGAGGAATAATTCCATGTAACAGTTAGCTGTGCAGCAGGTCAACACATTATTTTCTTTATCTCAGCAATACTTACCATCTTCAAAATCTTGGAAAGTTCTAAAATCTTTTCAAAAATAGGGGGAATTATTTGGCAGCGCCTGCCACCCACCGAATGGCAGAGATGACACGATTTTGACAAGACGGCTGCAGCTCTGGAGCAGTTCAGACATGCCCATCCCCATGTCCCAGGACAAGCTTTGCTGCCTCGAGCAGCACAGGGAGCAGCCCTCGGCATTAATTAACAGGAACTGTGCCATGCTGAACTGCTGTTTTATTTTTGGATTACCCGATGGCATGAACTAACCCATTCCCTTATTTATCACTTTAGATTCCAATACTGAAGGGAACAGCCATAGTATTTGGGTTTTTACTCTTGCATTGTGATTTAAGTGTGTAGGAAGCATCATGTACTTCGTTTTAGGCTTGAAGAACAGCAGATACAAGAAAATCAGCTGCACTCAACTGTAGCAAGTGTTAGCATCTTCTGAACATTTTTCTCCATATTTTGATTCTGTAACAGTGAATGAGATTATAGGGTAGAAACATATAAACGCTTTGCAGATAGGTAAGATACTTTAAGTGTACTATCTTGAATACATATAATATCTTGAAATCCCTATGCTTTCACTTAAATAGTTTGTAAACTTGCAAACTTTTCTAAACTTCTAAGAATGATGCCTTTCTGAAGAAGTAAGCACGCAATAACAAATGCAACTCTTAGCTGGAAGCTGTGGGCTTCTTTTCCTCAAATTATGGGAAAACACGAATACTCTATTTCAAGTTTAGATGTGGTACATCAAATATTGGCTGTTGCACAGAGGCATGGCTTCCCAAGGCCCCTTGGAAAGCTGACAACCCAAAGCAGAAGGAGCTTTGACTCAAATAGGGGTTGTTAGTATTGACTTAAATTAATGTACAGTTTACTACCAACAGAACTTGCATGCTGATTTAGACTATAGGAGCTAACTGAAGAATATTCAAGACATATACTTATGGCATGGGGAATATCAATAATAGACCCACCTCACTTCCAATGACTAAGAAATCTTGCTTTGTGTGGGAAAATAATGGAAGATTGGCGAGGAGGCCTGCAAACACACTCAAGTGACTCATGTGGGGTGCTGGAAAGCACATATACCACACTCATTGCTGTTTCGTGTGTGCTCAACAAGCAGAGTATCTGCACTTGGATAATGTAGGCCTCGGACAGACTCAGGGGCACCTTATCAAACACGCCCAAGATTCTTGCCCTGCTGTTGAAGAGATCAAAGCACAGTGGAAAACTCTGCCTGCTGGAGGAATCTTTGAAATACAGGCCAGAACAGCAAGTGTGAGCACCCTCGCTCTCTCACTCCCTTGCTAATGAGGACTCTCTTGCCAATAAGGACTCCCTCTAATTCCATGGTGCCCGTGTCCCCTGCTTGCCTCCCTCCACCCAGGTGTTGCTTCAGAGATTCCCTGATCCATGAGGCACTGAGATTAAATTTGTGCTTTGCCTTTAATCCATGGGTTTGTGGGTGTTCCTGTGTCCTGCCTGCATCGGCTCACACACTTTGCAAGGAAACCTCCAGGTCCTTGCATTAGACCAAGTGGATAAGCTGAAATAGGTGAATCTCTGAAATGTATGCAAAATTGAATTGGAACAGATAAGGATGTTACCATACAACATGGTGAAGTCTTCACTTATTTGCAGCAATTCTAAATGAAGCAGAGAGATTTCTGAAACAGCAGAGAAGAACCAGGATCTGTGCACTCCATTCTGCTGAGTTACAGTAGAGATGATAGCTTCCTGGACTGCCATTTAAACTCCCAGAAAACTGCATGTAGCTAGCAAAAAAGGAAGCAGAAATAAAAATCCACTATTGATTTCATTACTCCATAGTGATAAGGTTAAAACTTACCTTCTGTTACAAATTTCCATCTCTTTCACTACATGTTTTATGGTCAGGTTTTTTTCTTATTTTGTCCTCCTTTTTAAGAAACTATTTTAGTATTCCCAGCATCTTCACTCTCGGAGGCATAACAGTGAAAACTTCTTACTGAAAAAATATACAAGGTTGATTATTGTTGTAACAAGTTGACAGGAACTGAGGTTGTTTATCAGTATTGAATATATATTTTGTCTTGCATTTCCTAAACCTGTGGACCTTGTATTTTAGAAAAAGCAAAACCGCTTCTGATATCAGATCTTCCGCGTTTAGGAAATTTCAGGCTCTTGGATAAGACATGACTTCAGGTTTTTTACTCGGTATAACAGCATCTTACTGCCACCTAGTGAGCAATGTAAAAGCAACTGACACAGCAAGGCGCACGAATATTTCTGGTCAAAAGCCGTTTTTCTTTTTCACAAGTCCAAATAGAACAGAAAGGCCAATTTAGAAATGGAACTGTGCTAGAAAAATAGATAACACAGAAAGCTTTTCAAGGAAGACCGAAGAGGGGCGGGCAGGCAGGCTTAAGGAGAGGATCTGGCAATTTTTTAAGAGTAAGCCTCGTATCATGGGCAAGCAGCCTCCTCTCCTCTACAGATCTTGATGTGGTCACCCATGCTTCAGACAGTAGGGTCTGCTTTTTCAATGGTGGCTGAACACTTAATTTTCCTCCATTTAGCCCGAATACAAGGCAACTAACACACTCATAAGCTTAAGCAAGGCTTTAGTGACTATCCACAGGAGAGGCATACCCAGGCATCATCAACAGCCATCAGCAATATCCATCTCTATTCTGGTTTGAGAGGGTGTGAAATTGGGTTGCCACAGGGTTTCTTTCCACCCATCAGGATGCAGCCCAGGCACCTGCAAGGGCAGGACGCACTTTTGTCTGATCTGAGGACAAATTTTCTACCTTTTCCCAAAGACTGACTGAGCTCAAGACTCATACCAGAGCACACTAGCCTCAGCTCAGGCATGAAAAGGCAAAACCAAGAGTGGGAACCCAAAGGCAGGAGCCTGTGAACCCCCTGCAAATGACACTGATGGAGACCACTACACTTGACCACTTGCTCTGTGGGTGAAGGTCTCTCTTGGTCAGCAACACCAGACAAAGCTAGCTGGGATGTTCTGGATAGCAATCTTCTACCTATGACGATTTTAGACCACATCAGTAGCACGCCACCAAGGGCAGATTCAGACATCCGGTACCAGTTTTGTGGTGTAATACCTCAACTATCCTTCATACTGCACTGACTTGTAGAGGACATCATACCTCTAACAGGTGGTGTTCAGCTTTGGCTTTCTCTGCCCTCACTTGTCAGTGCAACTGTCCAGAAATTGTGCTAATGCTCAGAGACATTTTGGGCATTTTCTTCAAACACATGCTTTGTCAATGGAAGAAAAAATGGGACAGAGCATAAAGACACTTGTACCTTACCTCCTAGGTGACAGCCAAAGGTCCCACAAGGGCTACATTATTTATTAGATCAAGAAAGTGGTTTCACACTATTTGTTTATATTCACGATCTTGTATACTCTCTCAGCATTTACCAAGGTAGAAGAAAGCCTGGAACTGGTGGTGCTTTAGGAACCGTACTCCCCCATCACCCAGTGAGTAGCATATTGACCACCCTTTTTTGTCATGCTCAAGCAAAGACATTAGTAACACGCTCAGTGCTGTTCCTGTCACACAGGCCCCGCAGGGTTTCTGACACAGAACTGGCTGGAGGAGAAAGGGAAAAAGAAATGAAGCAGAACTTTTCTACAGCAGGTGTGCTTGCAGAGGAAAAACAGAAATTCATCCCCAAACACTAGAGTATTCCTCAAAAGGAGGTTACTCCTGGAATCTCTGCTATCCTCCTGGAATCTCTGCTAAGGCACATGGAAAATAAGGAGGTGATTGGAGGCAGCCAACATGGCTTCACCAAGGGCAAATCCTGCCTGACAAACTTGATGGCCTTCTACAATACTGCTACGAACTTGATGGATAAAGGCAGAGCAACAGACGTCATCTACCTGGACTTAAGCAAAGCGTTTGACACTGTCCCGCATGACCTCCTAGTGTC